>JAZKJV010006356.1:822500-1279544 GCA_037367405.1 Ottelia alismoides | reverse complement strand
TCCAACAATGTAGTCCACGTACATTAATGAAAACAATATGCCATTAATCTACAACAACAACAACAACAGAGCCTTGTCCCACAATTAAGTAGGGTCGGCTACATGGATTCTTTGCCTCCATTCAGATCTATCTTGGGTCAATCCCGGGCTTATATCCACAAAACAAAGATCCCTTCATATGGTCTCTTTCCAACACTTCTTGGGTCGTCCCCGCCCTCTCTTAGCCGGCTCAACATCCCAACACTCGCATCTTCTAACTGGTGCATCAACCGATCTTCTTTGCAAATGGCCAAACCATCTTAAGCGGTTTTCTCGCATCTTATCCTCGATCGGAGCAACACCCACTTTCTTTATGATTGCATCATTCCAAATTCGATCTTTACGTATGTGTCCACACATCCACCTTAGCATTTTCATTTCTGCTACAGACATTCTCTGCACATGTCTATGGTTCACAGGCCAACATTCAGATCCATAGAGCATAGCAGGTTTCACGACTGCTTTGTAAAACTTTCCTTTAATTTTTAAAGGATTTTTCTTATCACAGAGAACAGCAGAGGCTTCTCTCCACTTTAGCCAACCTGCATTTATTCTATTAGTAACATCTCCATCAATTTCCCCATCATGTTGCAAAATAGACCCCAGATATCTAAAAGAATCTCTCTTCTGAATGTTATCATCACCAATCTTCACCTCAATTCCTTCACCATTGCGTCCATCAAAGGTGCACTCCATATATTCTGTCTTAGCCCTACTTATACGAAATCCTTTACTCTCCAACTCATGTCTCCAGACCTCAAGCTTCTCATTTACTCCATCTCTAGTCTCGTCAATCAACACAATATCATCAACAAATAGCAAACACCAAGGTAGCTCATCCTGAATGTGACTTGTCAACTTGTCCATAATCAAAGTAAAAATAAATGGACTCAAAGCTGAACCTTGATGTAAATCAATGTTGATGTCAAAATAGCCAGTCTTCCCAGACGAGGTCCTTACACAAGATAAAGCCCTATCATACATGTCCTTTATGAGGTTAATATATAGGACATGCACTTGTCTCTTCTCCAAAACTCTCCACAATATCTCTCGTGGGACAGAATCATTAGCCTTCTCCAAATCAATAAAGATCATATGGAGGTTCTTCCTTTTATCACTATAAATCTCCATTGTTCTCCTCAGCAAATGGATGGCTTCTATAGTTGAGCGACCTGGCATGAATCCGAATTGGTTTTCTTTGACGTTGGAAACTTGCCTCAACCTTCTCTCGATCACACGCTCCCAAATTTTCATAGTGTGACTCATCAACTTGATACCTCTATAATTTGAACAATTTTGAATGTCTTCTTTATTCTTATAAAGAGGCACCACGATACTCCTCCTCCAATCTTCAGGCATTTTCTTGCTTCGCCAAATAACATTGAATAGATTCGTAAGCCAAGTCAAACCACGCTCACCTTAAACCATGGCCTCAAATTTCAGCAAAATTCGGTCGAATTTCTGTCGAATATCGATATCCAGTCGAAATCGAAATTCGACCGAAATGACCGAAATGGCCGAAATATGGGGGTCCTAGTACAAAAAATGACCGAAATGACCGAAATTTCGATCGAAATTCCACCGAAATTCCATCGAAATTCTGTTTTGGTCGATACCGAAATGGTGACCGAAACCGACATTTAAGGCCTTGCCTTAAACTTTCCATACTTCTACAGGGATGTCATCCGGTCTTACACCTTTCCCAGGTCTCATAACCTTCAAAGCCTCCTTTACTTCTTTTTTTGTATCCGTCTATAGCTTGCACGATTCAAGTAACTTTCACTACTAGCTAGATCGCCCAAAGTGATCTCTCTATTTCCTTCCCAATGAAAAGTTTATGGAAGTACTGCTCCCATCTAGTCTCTATATCCTTCTGAGTAACAAGCACGTGACCTTCCTCGTCCTTAATGCATCTCACTTGAGAAAGGTCTTTGGTCTTTCTTTCTCTTGCTTTGGCCAACCTGAATATATTCTTCCGGCCCTCCTTAGAGTCGAGATTTTTATACAAAACTTCATAAGCTTTCGACTTAGCCTCGCTTACAGCCTTCTTTGCTATTTTGTAGTTTGTGACAGTTTTCTCTGTTCTATCCTTAGACAGAGCTTTAAAGCATGCTCTTTTAATTTTTAGCTTCTCTTGCACCTCTTCACTCCACCACGAAGCCTCCTTTTGACCTGGGGCTCCTCCTTTTGACTCGCCTAACATCTCTTTAGCTACCTTTCGGATACAAGATGCTACTGCCTCCCACATCTCGTTTCACTTCCACTACAATCCCAAGATAAATCTTCTAAAACCTTCTCCCTGAAGCGCGATTGCTTCAGTGGAAGATTCCACCTTCTAGTTCTAGTGATCTTAGGAACCCTCCTTTTCTTTACCAGCCTTTTTATTTGTACATCCAAGACTAACAAGCGATGTTGGGTTGTCAAACTCTCTCCTGGGATTACTTTGCAGTATTCACAACACAACCGATCTCTTCTTCTCAATGCAAAGTTATCTATTTGTGTTCTCGTTGGTCCACTCTTATAAGTAATTAAATGCTCCTCCCTCTTCTTGAAGAGAGTGTTTGCTATGAAAAGATCATATGCCGTTACAAAATCCAGGATGACTTTTCCCTCTTCAGTTCTATCCCCAAAACCATGTCCTCCATGAACACTAGCATACCCTGAAGCATCTTTTCCCACATGTCCATTAAGATCTCCACCTATGCAAATCATCTCTCTTTGTGGGATTATCCTTCCATAAAACTTGTTTAGTCCTTTCATCTAAACCAATCTGCGGTGCATATTCAGAATTTCTTCTTCAAGCACCAATTTTAGCAAAATAATCCGATCCCCGAATCTTTGTACCTCAACCACACAATCCTTCAAATCCTTAAGAACAACCACTCCAACACCGTTTCTACCCTTATCTTTACCTGAATACCAAAGTTTAAAGCCTGTCTTCTCGATCTCCCTTGCTTTCTCTCCAATCCATTTAGTCTCTTGAAGTCATAGTATATGAATCTTCCTTCTTTCCATCGTATCCACTATCTCCATCGATTTTCCAGTCAAAGTGCCAATATTCCAACTACCAATCCGCAACTTCCGTTGCAATCTCTTTTGGACTAACTTCTTTACTCGCATGCGTCCATTATGCGAGAACCCTTGTAAATTTTGGACTGCATCCGGGTGGTGATGCAGCGGAACTAGCTTAATTACCTGCATGCGTTCCTCATGCGAGAACCCTTGCAAATTTTGAACTACATCCAGGCTGCGATGTAGCAGTCCTTGCAAATTTTTCATTGCATTCGGGCGATACAACGCGTCGCAAGTAGGGAACACCCCAACGGAATCTGTATGTTTGCTTAAATCCATGTTGAAAAGATCCGACTGTCATGAGGCAACATCCTAAATAATTTTTTTTAAAATTATTTAGGAAGTTGTCTCCGACTGTTTTATGCTGGCTGTCGGCTACCTAACGCAACCCTCCTCATTTACCCGGACTGCATCCGGGTGGTGATGCAGCGGAACTAGCTTAATTACCTGCATGCGTTCCTCATGCGAGAACCCTTGCAAATTTTGAACTACATCCAGGCTGCGATGTAGCAGTCCTTGCAAATTTTTCATTGCATTCGGGCGATACAACGCGTCGCAAGTAGGGAACACCCCAACGAAATCTGTATGTTTGCTTAAATCCATGTTGAAAAGATCCGACTGTCATGAGGCAACATCCTAAATAATTTTTTTTAAAATTATTTAGGAAGTTGTCTCCGACTGTTTTATGCTGGCTGTCGGCTACCTAACGCAACCCTCCTCATTTACCCGGACTTGAGACCGACCATGGCCGAGTTAAAACAATATGCCATTAATCTAATTACAAAAAATCTAGCTGTAAAAAAATTTACATCGTATGTTAAAATATTAAATGATACATTGCATATGCTAATGAAAATATTGGAGGAGCAAAATATAAAACGTTGTGTATACGTAATGGAATAATGCATGCAATTGTATACAACAACATTGCATATTCTTACAACGATATAGAGGAAGGGGCGGAGCTACAGAGGTAAGCACCTGAATAAGATGATTGTAGAGTTGGAGTTGCTTGATCAGTATGTGGAGCATATGCAAGTCACATATGCGCTCAGGACACATAATACACCGATTCATAAAATCGGTGCGGTTTACATGCCAAACGGGCGTATGCGGTCCCATATGCGGCCTGTGCGTCGATTTCTTGAACACCGATCATTGTCGATGAAAGGAAATTCAAAATTTAAGAAAAGTTAGACTAATGCAGTCTTGAAGAGAAGTGTTTTTGTCAGTATGTGTAATATTGATTTATATCCACAGAACACAAAGTTTAAATTAAAAAACTTGGCAATTATTCTTCTTGTGGAGACCTTTCACCCACAGTAATCTTCAACCTCTCCCATCCTTATTATCATTCCCAATTTCATCTCCTCTCAATTTTTCCTTCCGTTACCCGTAAACTCGTGATAGACAATGCATATGCCAATACAACTGCTGGTAGAATTCTGAGAACCAAGTACCCACCGATCTTCTAGAGTTCATGTGCAACACATTGCATCTATCTTATGATAGAAGAGATCGACAAAGAGTTAAAAGTGAAAATTGCCCTCACAAAGGCAAGGACATTGGCTGTCTACAAATACAATCATGCAAAAACAGTGGGCTTGATGAGACAATTTATGCAAAAGGACAAGATAGTGAGGTTGGGTAAGGTAGGAAATATCAATATCGATATCGTATTGGTTCGCAAGGATATATCAACGATATCGGTGGAAATGTCGGAAATGGCTCAAAAAGTCAATTTTTACCGTTTTGTTATAAATTAAGACCATCCAAGATATTAAAACAACAAATAACCTACAAATACACACTTATATCACACATATAAGTCATTTATACCCCATATATCACACATATCGGTCATATCGAACATATCACCGTTAATGTTGATTGCTGACTTATAGATATTGGAAATGGATTTAATTCAAGTTCTTATAACATTAAATTAATGATTAATGAGACAATGTTTCTTTGGTATAAAGATTTATCTATTCACAAAAATAAATGAAAAATATAACTTAATGCAATATTGTAACGGAGATTTCCTAGTCATGAGGGGTTTAGAACCAGAAATTTCATGGAAGGCAAGTAGGAAATATCGATATCGATATCGTATCGGTCTGCCTGGTTAAAAATGGCGTAAAAAGTATCTCGTTTCACGAATTAAGATCATCCTTGTTATTAAAACATTAAATAACATACACAGACACATTTATATGCGAGAAATGAGGTGTATTTAACGCACTAATACATATTTTATCGCACAAATCATTGGTTGTTAATGCTGACAGTTGGTAGCTGAACTGAATATTGAGATGTATTCTGGACCTGTGATTCTAACTTGATCTGCATAAGACTTGTTTTCATCTCTATTGCCAAAGAGGACGTAGTCACAAATTGAAGAATTGTTGTATGCCCCTGGTGGCGTCATACCCTACTAGACGGGGGTCTCATTGTCCGATCAACGAGCCTGGGGGAGGGGTCAAGGAGGAGTAGGTGCATTCCCCCTGTTGGAGTGCGAGGGCAATGCCCCCGACACAAAATAAAATATATAATTCATGATGTGTTTTAATACTAGGAGTCACAAAATAAGTAGTGAATTGAAGCTTACAAGGGTAACATCATTGATATGTATAGACATCGGTTGATATCTGGGAAATTTTGTACTGAAACCATTCAATTTCGAATGATATGGCTCGGTATGGCGATATATCGATCAATATTCTGGAAAAGGATATCTATATAAATATGGACACTCAAATCTCGTCGATACCGATATATTGATGATATATCGTCGATATATCGTGATATTGCCGACTATGTATGCACCATCTTTTCGTCGATGTCTTTCTTATTGGAGGCTTGAAGAGTTTGTTAGGTCGATGGAGGTCCTGGATTAACATGGTACTTGTTTTATGGTATGCTATTAATCAAGAAGGTGTATAAGGCTCTTAAAACATTTTTGTTTTTGTTATAGGAAATCGTATTTATGTGTTTCTTATTTCCTTTTAATGTAATTTTCCCATTGGTTATTTTCCATGTAGGATTTCTCCTCTATATTAAGGGAATCATTCATGTCTTTCCGCATGGTATTATAGCGGTGGTCCTATAACAAGCTTTGATATCCTTGATATCCTAAATCTCACATGTCGACCGTTTCTCTCGGAGTCTACGCGGTCATCCTTGCTTTGCCATCTCTGCCTTCGCACCATCGTCATCGCGCGGTCTCGTCCGCCTCAGCGTTGCCACCCCAACGGTCCATGGTGCCCAATATCATTGCTGCAGAATCCCCATTATTACTGTAGGTACGCAACACCCCATTGGGTTGCTTTTGGCACCTTAGGGCCATTGCCTGGGTGCGCAAGTGCCTTGTGAATCGTGCATGCCTACTTGGTTTTCATGTGCCCTATTGAGTCATCTATAACTTGCATGGATACTATTTTTCTTAATTTTGGTGTAGTTCAGGTTGGGTTTGTTTGTCTAAAACCGATTCGAGTACCCTAGAGCACCAGATCGAATGATGAGAAAGTTGTGCTCCGAGCCTACACACACAACCTGTATACAAAAATTAATCGTTCTATCTCACAGTCACATTTTGGCCTCCTTTGTTTGTCACAACGGAAAATAAGTTCGATATGTCCTCATATGGGTCCTTCAAAGGTCCAATACCCATCGTCGAGGTGGATTGACCAACTATGAGCTATGTAGAATGCAATTCATGAGTACCATGGAGAGCAACAACAAAGAATATATATTGACGGAGCCCGAACTAGCTGACAAAAATGGGATGGATACTTTGTGGAAGCAAGACAACACATGAGCATGTGTTTGGCTATTTGATACTCTTACAACAGAGGTAGTCAATGGTATTATATATCAGCCCACTGCTAAAGCAATGTAGCACAATTTCGTTGTCATATATTCTCAGGCGAAGAATGAGATGAAGGTCTTTCAACTTCTTTATGATATCTTCACAACAAAGTAGGATGGTCATCCTCTTTATGCATTCCATTCCTGGCGAAGGGGCACATTTGAAAAGCTCCATAGCTATATGCCTCTGATTGCGAGTATTGGGCATCAGATGCCATACATGAATGCTATGATAGTTGGAGAGTTTCTTGCAGCTTTTGATCTAGTATGATCCTGCACATAGCCGGCTCCTTAACAGAACTTCTATATTTATCATGAAGGAGGCTTATAATGGATTGAGCAGTATCACCATGCCCCCTCAACTACTACTAAGTCATCCTCTTCTATGGTGGTCACATCTTGTGACAGAGGATGTTCGACACAGTTTAGAGGATGTGGTGTCCGTAGAAGGGGAAGTGGCCGCTTTCACTAGCAATGCACATGAAACCGTATAGGGTACTCTAAGGATACAAGCTAGCAGAAGCATGGTCGTTCTGTTTTTGCTCGTGCTGCTGAGCAGTTTGGACCTACTGTTACTCCTGCTAATTGGAAGTGTGACTGTGTGATGACCTTGTCTCCCATCAGAGGGAGCTTATGGATCCTTCCATCGATTCTATGACCTCATCTGATGTTACTACCGTCACTAGTGCCTGAGTTACATGTTATGCACTTACCATTTGCCATAAGGCATATATTTCAAAATGGATCATGGACTCTATATCATTATGACCATCTCTGCGGTGATAGAGAAAAATTCATATCTTACAGTACTGCTCACCGTGGTTGATCTGTAGTCATTGCCGATGGGAGACATTGTCCTAGTACATGACATAGAGAGATTCAGTTGACACCTTCTATGCGTTTGCATAGTGTTCTACATTCACATGAATTTCTATGAATTTATTATATATCAGTTATATTAGCAAGTATCTGAATTATCGTGCTATTTTAACCCATTTTCTCTGATGTTTCAGGGTATACTCACGTGTTGGGTAATTGGATTTGACATGAGCAAGGGGGTCTCTAAAGATTGGTCGAGTTTATGATGAAAAATCTTTTGTGCCTACTAGGTTAGTCTCTCCATACATGTGGCACCTTCACTTTGGTCATCTTCCTCTATAGAAGCTGTGTAGAGTCCTCGAGCAGATCTTATCTCAGTCATTTTTAGTATGAGGCTTGCCAGCTTGGGAAGCATCATCGTTAGGGATGTCAACGGGTCGGGTTTGGGGCATGTATTACTATCCCCAAACCCATACCCATTTATAATATCACTACCCATACCCCTCCATTTATTAAACGAGCAATTTCTAGCGGGTACCCATATACCCGTCGGATACCCGTGTATCCAATAGGTACCCATATCTTCGACATGATAAATCTTAAGTTATTTATAAATGTATACAAGATTTTCATAGATAGATGAAATAGAGTGAGATCGTGTAATATGACGATTCATAAAAATATGCAATATATAGAATATTAAAGGTTTATATATGTTAAGTGTTTAACTCTTTTATGTTGATAGTTTTTATTTATTAAAGATACAAAAAGTTAATTGAATATGAATAAATAGATGGAGAGGAGAAAATTGAGTTGGAAATTTATACATGTAGATCGATACATATTAGATATGAAATGGATTTGTGGCTAGTTTGATTAAAATACAACATGCACATCTATCTTTATATATATTTTATTTCGGGTTTGGGACGGGTTCGGGTATCCACAAGGCAATCCCAAACCCATACCCATACCCGCATGGGTAGTCAATTCAAAACCCAAACCCGTCCAAAAGTAAATGGGGCGGGTTTTCGGTCCTTAAATGGGGCGGGTTCGGGTACCCAATGGGTAGACCCAGATTGACATCCCTAATCACGTTCCACTGTTCAATATCATTCATCATCAACATCAGAGTCGTAATTCTTTATTTGAATTATTGCATTTGGATATTTGGGGTCCTAGTCGTGCTCCTGATCACCATGGGAAAATATCTATCTCGTCGCTATTGACGACTTTTCCTGATTTTCTTGTGTATTTCTTTTGAAAAATGAGTCTACGGTTGGTTCTATTTTGCGAACTTTTATCATTGTAATACATAATATCTTTCTTGCTACTGATGAGCATATTTGCTTTGATAATGCTTTCAAAATTTTTACTGGTCTGCTATCTCAGTTCTTCAAGTCTCTTGGATTCTCCATCAGAGTTTGTGTGCCTACAATTCTCAATGAAACGGTGTTGCCTAGCGCAAACATCGTCATCTCTTGCATACTATCTCATTCTCCTCACTGTTACCGGGGAAATGCTGTCCTCATTGCATGCCACCTCATTAATCATATGATGTCTTCCGTACTATGTGAAAAGGTTCCTTATTCAATTGCGTTTCTTGAAAAGGATATCTTCTCTTAACTCCTTGTGTCCTCGGTTGTGTGACCTTTGCCCATCACCTGTCTCTTGGTTGTGACAAGCTCTCTCCCAGAGCCGTCAAATGCACTATTTGGCTAAACCTAGACCTTGAAAGAGTACTGATGCTTTGATCCTATCATACGGAAGTACCATGCCATTGTTGGCATTATATTTTCTAACTTTGTTGTATATTTTTCTTCTACAAGTGAAAGGATAACTTCTTCTAAGTTTGGTGAGCAAATTTACATTCCACTTCCTCCGACGCCTCCAACCCCTACTACACCTCCTATGGTTCATGTTTTGCCTCATGTGTACATTCGCAAGCTGAATACTAGACCCTCTGGCTCTTGTGCTTTGCCTCATCATTCAGTGCGCTTCAGTTAAATTCTGAACATTTGGTTTTCACTGATGGCACTGTCGATGTTTTTGAACAATAGGATACTTTATAGGGTGTATTGTAGCTTCTCGGGAGATTGTGGTACATGAGGCATAACAGTCAAAGGATCTTGAATAATCTATTGCACTTAGGAGGAGAGGCATGTATGTGCTACATACTTTATTTCAGGATATGTTTCACTGGAGCATCTATTAGAAGGCTTCAAGAAGTTTGTGATGGAGCGATCTGCTGTTATGATCTCACACACATATCAAAAGGCTATGTAGGATAGTCAATGACAAGGAAGTCACAGGATAGTCATCTTGCTATGGAAGAAAAATGGCTACACTCCACTCACAAGGCACATGGAGCATGGTTACTACTTCGGTAGGGGCTTCTGTTGTTGGCTGTACTGTAAGTAGATCTTTACAGTGAAGAAGAGAGCATACGGCATTGTTAACCACTACAAGGCTAGACTTGTGGCATGTGGATTCACTCAGACATATGGGGTAGACTATCATGTCACTTTCTTTCTTGTGGCACGATTCTTCACTTTTTGTATCCTCCCTTTGACTAATGTGGTATGAGAATGATCGCTCTCCCAACTTGACGTTAAGAATGCCTTTTTATATTACGATTTGTAGGAGGAAATCTATATGTAACAACCACCTAAGTTTGCTACTGAGGGGAGTGTCAGAAGATATGGATACTTCATAAGGTTCATTATGGCCTTAACGTGGTTCCTGAAGTTCTCGGATCTAATAATTCAGCATGGCTTCAAGAGATAAAATGCTGATCACTTGCTTTTTGTACCCACGATATACCAAGATATTGTTGTCATTATTGATTCATGTTGATGACATTATTATTACAGGAGATGATTTATATGGGATCAATGGGGCCATGAAGTTTTTTGGACAACAGTTCATCACTAAGGACCTTGACGAATTATGATATTTTCTTGTGCTTGAATTTGCGAGAAATCAGAAAGGACTTGTAATAACTCTGAGGAAGTGTCACCAATCTCCTTCTAGAGACTGGGATGGCGGATTAGTGACCTATGCTACTGCTCCCATGGATCGCAACATGAAGCTCTATGATGATACAAATGAGATGGTCAAGAGGAGATCTATGGGGCTCTTTGGAAAGATCCTATATGTGTCGACCTCTAGGCCCAACATCTCCTTTACAGTGAGCAAAGTTAGCCAGTTAATGGAGCAGTCACATTGGATGAATGATGTCTCCATGATCCTAAGATACTTGAAGCCTTCACCAGGGATATGGTCCTCTTCAGCAAAGGGATATCATGATTTGTGTAGATGCTGGCTAATTGCAAGTTGCCCAAACGACATGAAGTCAACCTCTGGATTTGCAATGTTTATTGAGTGCTTGTTGGTCTAATGGAAAAGTAAGAAGCACATATGTATTGCTAGATTCAATGTTGAATCCAAATACATGACCATGGTGCAAGGAAACACTGAGATGATGTGAGTCAAGTCTGTTCTGACTGACCTTGCTATTGATACACCTCCTACCATGCATCTATTTTGCGAGAATCATGCTGCATGTTAATTGCCAGCAAGCCGACATTCCATGAAAGGATCAAATACATTGAGGGGATTGACACTGTACTAGAGATATGATACAGAAGGGGTTCATCTCTACATTATATTTCTCAGGAGACCACACTGTAGACATAGATGCGTTCTTTTAAGCTGAGCATGATAGATATCCGTGCTCCCGCTTGAGGGGAGTGTTATCGGAAATTGTACTTATGTATTTCTTATTCTCTTTTTATATACTTTTCCCATTGATTATTTCCTCTCCAGGGTTTCTCCTCTATATAAAGGAGTCTTATGGACACAGAATAAAAAGTCATTCATTTCTTTCCTCAGT
Source organism: Ottelia alismoides (assembly GCA_037367405.1). Lineage (NCBI taxonomy): Eukaryota > Viridiplantae > Streptophyta > Magnoliopsida > Alismatales > Hydrocharitaceae > Ottelia > Ottelia alismoides. The sequence goes on along the minus strand of JAZKJV010006356.1, from coordinate 1,267,849 downwards.
TTTCTGATCCCGGCATCCTGTGGGAGGATACCAATATGATATGGAGTTGGAAGGTTTAATTTTGAGTTAAGATCTTTGTTGTAGCGTCGACGGTTTGTGATGACCGGGGTTATCTGCAAGTTGCCCACATTGTTCATATGACCGAGAAGACAGATCACCTTTTTTCACTTGCATAAGTTATAGAGGTCTCTGAGTGATGGTTGGGGTTGATTCAATTGCGCTTCGAATCGGTGGAACTTTGTCATATCTGGTTGGGTTGGGTCGATGGAAGACATGATCATGATTTTTGCTGTTTTTTAGGCTATTTGGAACTCTGTCGTGTTTGATGGGATTGATATTATTTTAGGTGTGATTGAATTTCTGTCTTTCTCTTCCTGACTGTATTCTGGCAGGTACTGTTGTCAGAATAGAAGTAACAGAACTTGTATTTGAAACTCTTTTTGTAGGATGGTAACATCTTCCAGAGACTTCTTTGGTGGATTTGCTAGACAACCGAGACATTCTGATCTTGGTTATATGGGCAATGGAGTTCATTTACAGGATTCTGGTGTTACAAATAAAAGATTGAAAACATCTCCAGGTTTACAACATAGAGGACTATCATCGTTGAGAGGTTTTGATGACGGTGCTCCTCTGGGATCCATCCCTTTCGCCAGCAATAGGGCACCATCTCAGTTGGAGGAAGATATTTTTCTGCAATCTTTGAAGGAGTTTATTTCTGAAAAGCAAGGATCTCTGGGTGATGGTTGGCATGTGGAGTTTAACCGGCCAAATATATTCAACTCTGGTGCTGTTTATTGTGCGCCTGATGGGAGGAGGTTCGATTCAATGTTTGATGTTGCCAACTATCTTCAGATGACATCAAACATCTGTTGTGCAAATGCAGATAGCAAAAGCGAAATGCCTGGTTCAGTGCACAGAACATTGAGTCGCCGCCGTCGGAGGAAAGAGCTTGCTAGGCTCGTAGGATCAAATAATTATATACAGAACCAAGAGTCCACAAAAAGCAGTTGTGGGACAGATACATCAGAGACTGATGACAGACACTTTTGCAGTGTCAATGGTGTTGGTAAAGTGGTTGACATCGTGGATGATGATGCCAACACTATATATCCTCAACCTGATGTAAGCATGCAAATGTTAGCCACAGTATTTTTAATTCACTGAACTTTGTATATTTGTCTGTGAGCAACTGATTTACCCCACTCTTGTCTTCAATCATATCTTTTAAGCTGTTCTAATTGATTTCCAGGTACGTCTTCCTATTCAGTTTGAAGACTTTTACATCACCTATTTGGGTAAAATTGACACTCGACCTGTCTACCATAATACTAGTCAGATCTGGCCTGTGGGTTATAAGTCATGTTGGCATGATAGGGTGACAGGGTCTATTTTCAAATGTGAGGTGCTTGATAGGGGTGAGTCTGGACCTTTTTTTTGTGTTAGAAGATATCCTTGCTCCTCTTTGTCTGTTCCTATAGGAGAAACAATTTTGGCACCTATTATACATGAGAAAATGGATGTTAAGGATGCAGTGGAACCTGACGTGATCTCTGTTGAGAAGGTTAGTAATGAAGAAGATGAATTTCAGCTGTTGCTTGCAGATCCTTGTGCTGTATACCAAGAATTATCGTCCTGTCTTGCTAACTGGTCTGATGGTTTACCAGGTACTGGTAGTTGTGTTTCAGAAAGATGTGATCTTTCAAGTAGAAAATTAGGTATGAGTGATGAGATTGGGGAATTCTATGTTGAAGGGCGATCCACAACTTCTGTGTGGGGATCGGTTTCTCAGGTTTTTGTTGATTCGTGTCGTGATGTATATAGAAAGACTCACAAATTATATTTTCAGTGCAAACATGTTGTTAATGCTCACTTTCAAGAATGCCCAAGCTCCTTGGCTAAATTTTCCTGTTCTTCTGGACCTCGTGATGTGCCCCAAGTTGTTAGTAACGAGAGTGATCTTGAAGGTGTATGTCAATCTATAAGACAATGGTTGAACCAAGATAGATTTGGACTGGACATGGATTTCGTACAAGAATTTATAGAAAAATTTCCTGGTGCTCAAACATGTGCAGAATATGTGTTCTTAAGTGATAGAAGTCACTATTCAACTTCACAAACTGTTGGTAGTGGTAGGCTTTTGGCTAGATACAAGGCTGGAGAAAGTGGTGATGGACAAAATGTAGTCAACTATCCTAATGGAGAGTCCGAGAAAGCGGATTTGCAACATCAGCCTGCACAGCCAGGTTCAGTTGATAGCATGCCTCCTTCTGGACGGCCTTTCCTAAGCAAGCTTCCAGCTGCACTCATTGGTGATGTTATTCAGGCATGCCTAAAATTTTCACCGTTGTATATTTTTTAAGGCTTTCAATATATAAGGAATGGTTATCTAATAATTTTTGTGTTTTTTTGTCATTTAGATATGGGAATTATTTGGGCGTTTCCATGCGATTTTAGGTCTAAAAGAACCTTTGTCCCTAGAGGAACTAGAAGAAGAACTCATGGACCCCTGGTCATATACCTCAAGTTTGCTGGGCAAGGGAGTCATAGAAACACGAGATGCTATTTCTCAAGGGGCTGAAACCACCCCATGTCCATCAGATTTATCAGCGACTGAATCTGATTTAGCAATTCTTCCAGAGACAACATTCATTCGAATCGAATCAGAATCAATGAAAAAAGCTGCAGATGCCAAATCTGCTTCACTTTCAATTGGAAGGTGCACTGGCCCTGCATTGACAAAAGCTCACATTTCTCTGCTGAAAGTTCTTGTCGGTGAGTTGCAATGCAGGGCTGCTGTCTTTGCGGATCCAAATTATGACGGTGAATTAAAACCCAGGCGTGGGAGGAGAAAGGATCAAGAAAATTCTGCATCGATCAAGAAATCAAAAATCAGCATGCTCCCACTTAATGAGTTGACATGGCCTGAGTTAGCTCGCAGATATATTTTATCTGTTTCTGCATTGGATTTTAACCAGGATTCCGCAGAAATATGCAGTCGTGAAGGCAGTAAAGTATTCCGCTGCTTGCAGGGTGATGGCGGTATTTTGTGTGGTTCTCTTGCAGGGGTGGCTGGGATGGAAGCTGATGCAATGGTAAGAGAACACTTGCTTAAGCTCTGTTCATGCAGTTTCTGTATGATATCCTGTCAAGTGATATTACCATACTTGATGTCCTCTGTCATATTTTATGTTCTGGACTATTTCTGAGTTTAGATTTGATCGTGGTTCATCATAATAACTTGCTGGTTCATTGATGACATCTGGAGGTATCTTTTTTTTTGTGGCGTGTCTGTGAACAAGCACTTTATGTGTTAGAATAGGGATGCTAATATGCCAGTATTTTTCTGAAAATATTTATTTGTAATGGTTATCTCAAGTTCTGTATTAAGTGTTTGTTAAATCCCCCCCTTTTCAATTCTTATTCCAACTACATGTTGCAACAGAGGTTGAAAATAACTATTTTTAACTAAAAAATTTTTGTTGGGCGAATCTCATCCAGGCAACATTAATTATGATTTATCGATGCGAAAAGTGGATTTCACTTTCCAGGGCTGGAGTAAGCTCTCATTTGAAGTGATTACTAAGATGGATAACCCTTGAATACAACATGTTTGTATGGTAAGGAGAATTGGAATGATAAATATGGTGAATTCTGTTGTGCATATGTTATATTGATTTATTTATGATTATAATATGTTTTCGATGTTGATTTGTTGGTTTAAGGTAGTTGGAAATATTACAAAAGGAACATGGTATCCATACCATTAGTTCTAACCTAGGAATGCAAAGGGTAGAGATGGGGGTAACCTGGATCCAAACATGGGTTGCATCATGGATAGCATGGGTAACCCTGCAACCAAATAAAGCCAAAGGGTTTTATATCATGTTAGTCTTCTACATAATTTATAACACAAAACAAAACAAGCTTTTGTTCATGAGTAGCTTAATTTTTGGTAAGTAGTAAACAATTAACTCTAAATATCTATAGACAATGTATGTAGTTGAGATGAAGATGCTCTAGCGGATTGTGGATACACAAAGAAGGATTGAATTTGCAATTAGATTATATTTTGACTAAAAAACCAATTAGATTATCCTATAAAATTTTATGTGATGTTGATAAAAGATAAAATGAGTGAAACTTGTCTAAGGTGGTTTGGGCACATGTAAAGAAGGCTGTTTAGTGCTCTAGTTCAAAGGTGCGAGAAGTTAGAAGAAAATCCTTGTATGAGAGTTCATGCCAAAGAAATGTTGGAAGAAGATTGATAAGAAACATGTCTTAGTTGGATTTGAGCTTCGATGTGATCCCATTTAGATTTGTTTGAAGCAAAGAGTCCATGTAGTCGACCGATTTTACAGTAGAAATATGGTTGGTTGTTTCTGTGCATACATAGTCGTATATGCAAGCCGTAAGCACATATATATATTAAAATTTTCTTGAGGAATGGATAACATGTTGGGCCTTTTGTGCTTATACATGTAGGATGCATGCATTCTGTGTAGGTTGTAGGTGGTGAATGGGATGCTCTCTCCAATCACATAAATGGGGTTGGGATGCTCGATCATTAAGTAGAGAAAACACGTGGATAGGTTCAAGCACCAAGCAATTGCAAGAAAGTTGAAGAAGTTTTAGAAGATTCTACCAAATTGCCAATGACTAGGTACACGTCTCGGGCAGGCGTAGCTTATAATGCTTAAAGATGGTATAATCTGGATGCCTACAATCTTCTCGTGGAAGAGAGAGAGAGCGAGAGAGAGAGAGTTGTTAGGTTTTTGAATTCTGAAGAGTGTTGTAGTACGATTTCTCATCTTTCAATTATTGGTAGCTTGAGCTCGAAGGAAGAACTTGGCTCCTTCCACTTGCCCTTTCACTCCCTTCTAAAAAGACATGAGGAAGGGAAACACGAAGGGCAGTGTGGTTAATGCTTCTTGGAATGCGGTGGTTTGGACTGTTGTTGTTTTGGTGCTTCACCTTTTTATTACGTCATGTACTTCCCGTGCATAGAAGTTGAACATGTGCTAGCTTCGTATTGGGGAGAGGGCACAATACTTAACAGAGAGTGGGCCAGTGAGACAATTATTTCACATATTCATTTAGAAAGGCACGCTTTCACATCTTTGGTGGGTGCATACAAGGAAATCTTGTGATAGGTACTACACCCTCCAACAATAGTAAAAGGATTGCTGCTAGGCGGCGTATATTAGAGGCCATGGTAGCATATACATAGTTGACCTTGGGGAAGGAGGGCCACGACTATGGCCGAGGTTCGATGATTTTATGTGTGTAGTACATTGTTGGCAACATATGCTTTGCCCTTTATGAGGTGTAGTGTATGTATTTTGCGACGATCATGTGAGGTGTCGAACAACTTAGGCCAATATAGCATGTACATAGTTGAGCGGGGGTGGGGGGCATGTGACCATGGACGATGTTCGATGGTTTGATCTAGTGGGTGTTAATTTAAACATTGTTGTCCACATACTGTTCTTACTTCTTACGAGGTGTCATACATGTATTTTAGGACGACTCCTATTGGGTGGGGCTAAGCAACCCAGCAAATCAAATGCACATGATCCCTCTTGAGGTGTCTTGGTGTCTCAGGGTGAATGCCAGCTGAGTGGAATGAGATTGAGCGTTGGGAAAAGCGCTAGCAGATTACTTTAAAGACTTCTCTCGAAATATCAATAGTAGATCTTGGAGATGGTCTGAACTAGTAGCGCAATAGTTGTCGGAACAATATGCTAAGCATTTGGTTCTGAGTTTTATTATGGAGGAGGTGAAAAAGGTCGTTTGGAATTTTAACGCTGGTAGCGCACTGGCTCCAGATGGTTTCCATGTCTCTTTTTATCGGGAGTTGTGGTCGGTGGGAAGAGCGGTGGTGGAGGTGGTAGACGAGTTTGCAAGTGGTAACACGAGAGTTGATCACGTGGGCAAGGCTTTTAGACTGCTTTCGAGGAATGATTCATTTGAGAGGGTAGAATATTTTAGACTGATTGCACTATTTATTATGATTTACTTGGTGATTGAGCCTTCAAAAAAAAAAAAACTTGGTGATTGTCAAGGTCTATTAGATTGAATGTGGCGATGAACTACATCGTTTCACATGTGTAGCAATGTTTATTCCTGGACGTGAAATTGGAGATAGTTTGTCTGTAGCTACTAAGATTATTGCAGATTGGAAGAGGCGAAGGGTCAATGGGCTTCTCTGAAAGGTAGATTTCCCCAAGGCTTATGACACAATTGATTGGCACTTTCTTTGGGCGGCTTTGGCGAGGTGCGGATTTCCAGATGTCTGGACATCACGGATAAAAAAGATGCAGAACTACAATGTCGTACTCGATTTTAGTAAATGGGCGTCAAGAGGAGGGGTTCTTCAAACCTTAGAGAGATGTGCGACATGGATGCCCCTTACCACCCTTGTTATTCATTATTGCTGTTGATGTGCTAGCATGCGTGGTTGGATAGGTGACATAACATGGGGTGACCACTGGCTATGCCATTGGAGACATCACAACCCCTTTGCTTCGGTATGCAGATGACACTATTATGTTTATTGAAGTTGGACATGAGGAAGCAAGAGGGATGACCTTAACCCTGGGGATATTTGGGGAGCTTTCTAGCCTTAAACATGTGGTGACCATTGGCTACTCCATTGGAGATATCACAACCCCTGTTCTTTAGTATGCAGATGACACTATTATGTTTATTGAAGTTGGACATGAGGAAGCAAGAGGGATGACCTTAGCCCTGGAGATATGTGGGGAGCTTTCTGGCCTTAACCTTAATAGGTGTAAATCAATAGTGGTTCCTTTTGGCATGTCAGAAGATGTAGCACTCACCCGCATAGGTGAATCAGGGACGGAAGATGGTTCTTTACCAATTCGTTATTTAGGGCTATCTTTGACTTGTGGTAAACTTAAATGTGTTGATTGGCTCTTAATCCTTGAAAAGATGGATAAAAAACTGTCTGGTTGGAAAGGTGCTATATTGTCAAGAGGCAGTAGACATGTGCTCATTAAATCTGTCCTTGCGGTAATTTTGTATTCTTTATGTCCTCTTGCCTGTTACCTCTTGGCATCTGTTGTCGCCTTGAAATGGTTGAGAGATTTTTTTGGTGTGGTTCTGGTCATGATGGTTCTGGAATACATTTGGTCAATTGGGAAATTTTTACACTACACAAACTAGATGGTGGCCACTGGCAAGGGTGTAGCCCGTGTGGAGTCTATGGGCAAGGTGTTTCTTCTCAAGTGCATCGTCAGGATCTGGGGTAGAAATGAGGGTTTATGTTGCAGGCTCATCCGCCAGGTCTATGACAGTCATGCACACAGATTGATGCCAGATCAACCATCCTTTTACTCTTCGACATTTTGGAAGGGGATCAACTCGATGTTACCACAAGCACCTATTTTGTTCTGACATGTACTTGGAGATGGCCAATCATTCACATTGTGGATTGATGACTGTACGAACAAAGGTCCTTTGACGACCTGCTTCCCATGTCTTTTTGCTTTAGTTGCTAATTGGGATGCAAGGGTGGCTGAATGTTGGGAGAATGGTAACTGGATGCCTTCTTTTGTTGGAGACTTCTCTGATCAACATCTACAAGACTTTCTCCAGCTTCTTAGTTCTATAAGTCAGTTTTCTGGGTCCGAAGGAGGAAGGGATCACTGGATGTAGAAGGTGGGGGGTTTCTCTGTGAAACGTGCCTCTAAGGTAGTGGACATTCCTGCTGCACCATCTACAGATCTCTTGGCTCGTGATTGCAATTTTCTTTGGAAATGGAAAGTCCCAAGCCGCATTGGCATCTTTTTTTTTGGCTCATACGAAGAGGACGTGTCATGACATGTGATCGCTGTTTCAGAATATTTATAGGACTAACAGATATTTGCCCTCTTTGTGAAGATGAGGTAGAAACGATTGACCATCTTTTCTTCACTCGTGAGAAGACAAGAATTTGGCAAGAGTCTGGACTTTCATGGTCGAATATTCAAACCTTCCGGATTTTTGGAATTGTCTTTTCGTTAATGCGCATTGCACAATAATAGAACTTCTCTTTCAATTAGCTATTGTTTGGTCTATCGGTTTGCTATGAATGGAGTGATTTTTTCCTCGTACTGGTTATGTGGAAAATGTAATTTTTCATTCCAAGTTTCTTCGAGTCTTGGCCACTGCAAGTTCTCCTTATCTCTATGATTTAATATATTTGGGGCGGACATCTTAGCGTGTTTCCCTCTTTTTGACTTTCAAGAAAATGTTCTTGAGGGACAAGCAACTTAGAGGAGTGGAAGTACATAGGTTCTTACTTGAGTTGACTTAGCATCAATCGGTAATAATGAGAATGCATTTTGGGGGACGAAGCAACTCAACAAATAAAGTGTACATAGTCCTCCAACATGCCTTGGTGTCTTAGGGTTATGCGGAACATGCATGGTGGGCCAAGCAACATGTCGGAGTGAATTTACACGGTCGTCTCTCGAGGCATTTTGATATCTCAGGGTCATGAAGAACATGTGCGTTGGAGAGTTGAGCACTTGCAGATTGATGGAAATAATGTAAATGATCGTCCCTGAAGATGCTTAGGTGTCTCGGGGTTAGGAGGAACATGTGTTTTGGAGGGATGCCAAATTAGCACTTAGAAATTTTTGACTATGGATGAGCTCCGGCCTCGCTTCCGTTGTTGCTGATTACATGTTACATGGCTTTAATTGGATGAGCAACTCAGTGGAGCCATGAGCCATGGTAGATCCTAGTTGAGGTTGCCCAACTTCATGGTAGGTGTTCCCATCCTCCCACGCCCTTAGCTTTGCTCCACATGTGCTCTGGAGGACTGTCAAATTAGCAATTGGAAATCTTTGACTCCAGATGAGATACCGCATCGCTTCCCTTCTTGCTGATTTCTTGTTTTATGGCTTGAATTGGCTGAGCAACTCAATGGAGCCATGAGTCCTGACAGATCCTTGATGAGGTCACCCAACTACATGGTAAGTGTTCCCAACCTCTCAAGCTCTTAGCCTTGCTCTATACAAGGTTGCAAAAAGCGGTATGCAGTATTCAGCCGGTAGGGTCACTGATTACTGATTAAACGGTATGCTGGAGTTTAAACGGAATTTAAACGAGTTATGCGGTTTTGCATTTTTAATTAATACAAAAAATATATATGTGATTAATAAAAAAGTATAAATACAACAACAACAACAAAAAAGTATAAATAAATACGAAAAATATAATTACAGATTCACAATATAGATCAAATATTGTCAAATTCAAGGAACATTTCATCCATATGTCAAAATAGATGACATAAACAACTATAATTCATAACCAAATGTCAATAGACAGCATAAACAATTACAATTCATAGCATGAATCCAAAAAAGTATGGATAATGGTGATTCTTTGAAGAAAGTAGATACATATTCTTAAAAGGCCGTTTAAAAGACTGCTTAAGGCCGTTTAAGGCCGCTTTTGCGGCCCATCCGTTTTTGGACCCGCTTTTGATTAAACGATGCGGTCGAGCACCGCATGCGTTTAAACGACCGTTTAGACCGTTTTTTGCATCCCTGGCTGTAGGTGTTCAATACCTAGGGAGAGAGGCTTAAACTCTTTACACTACTCAAATTTGGGACATGCATATTATCAAGACAACATCAACGGTGGGCTGCAGAAAGGTAGATGGTTGGAACGGGATCTAGTAACGAGCTTTTACCCGAATCAAAGCCCCTTTATAATCATCAATATCTCACATCGTACGAGGCTTGACGTGAACATTTAAGAGTCAGGACTGTCCTCTTGGAATGTGTAACTTTACCTTAAACTAGACACCGATCATGGAGGTCCCAACTCCTATTGAGGCTAAGGTGGCTCCATTCAGACAATGCCCCATTCAGACAATGCCTAATGGAACCAAGCATCCTGCAGGTTCCTGATTCGAGTACTTGTCATCAATTATGGATTTGTTTCTCATATCAATGACCGAGGCCCGTGTTTATTGTATGGTGTGATTTTCACTGTCAGTTGGGATCACGAGAATTGGGGAGAACTCCCTTATCTCAGGTGGAGATTGCCAAAGTAGCTAACATGTATATTCTTCAAGTTGGGTCTACTAGACCAATTCCAAGGTTGTTCCGGTTTCTTTAAAATATAGTTTCAAAGAAAAATATTTTTTTATTAATGAATTTTAGACAGCGGTATACAAGGTGGGTTGTCCATTCTTTTGCTGTAATATGAGAACCCCAAACGTGAATTATTTGGTTATAATTTTTTCACATTCTTCCCACCTGAAAATGAGAGTATTTCAGAATTACTTCCAAGCATATTAGAAAATAACTTAAATAAATTCTATAACGGTAAATTAGGATGATTCCCTAGGTGGTAATTTTAAGGGAAATTAGGTCTCTTATAAAGAAAGAATTTTATTAAATAACTTAAGGACATGGTACTTGTTAGCTCTATATCATATCCTATAGTTAATTTTGATTTCTTCAAGATCCAATCTATATTAGACTCTTATTTTTAGTATTATATTTATAATCCAGGGACTTGTAAGGGTATGCCGAGCCTGTACACTTATGCTTGATGTTTTTGAAAAGAGAAATATAAGATGATCTGGCCCCGTGCTGAATTCTAAGGGTGTGATCTATTGTTATGATTTTATCTATAGAATACACGTTACATATTACTATCAGATTTTTTTTAGATTTGTGCCCTACTGAATGTTCCTGACAACATTTTACGATGCAATCACTGATAAATAGGCACATGCACACACACACCCACTTCTGCTGTTAAAATCCACAGTTCAAACCCGTTAAATTTGACTGCAAAAGGCTGAAAAATGGTTAAATATAATGATTAGTTCTTTATCAACAATTTAATTTTATTATAGTTTATTTATTCCTCTTTCTTTCTGCTACTACACTAGTTTACCAGTTTCCTTGTAATAGGGTGAAAATGGTTGAATGTGGATAAGACGATACCGAATTATTATATCCTTCTCTCTTTGTAATTCAGATACATGTACCTATATATATTTCATACAAATTTATAGATTGATTATATCCTCAAAATATGGATATTAATGTAAAACAAATATTCATCATCTGAATACATATATTTGACAAATGGATACCAATTATCCACGAATATTAGCATTTTTTTATTTTCTCAATACTATGTTGGATGATAAAAATAAACTATATATAATAAAGAATGCATGAATATTGTGATAACTATGATTTTTAGAAAAGATAACACTGTGATAATTGCATGTTGCAACTAATAAGATACATACTTCGGCAGATGGTACGCTTTGGGAGGTACACATTAGACTTCGGCTATGGAAGTAGATTATAGTAATGGTGCCCGTTAGATGGTACGCTTTGGGAGGTACACCTTTTAAATAGAGTATGGAGTATCTGTTTATTCATTTGCTTATTATCCAAAGGATTAGAAGAATTATCCTAGAAATCAATAGGCACACATATTTTATATATAATACGAAAAAGGAAAATGAAGATCCATAGCCATTTACTTTTCAAGCATCCGCATTTCTTAAACTATAGGGCATGAGATTTATGTTTGCATTCTTTAGAGGAAAATTTTGAATATTTATGTTTGTATTCATCGAGTACTGTATACCTGTATCTTATTTAAAATTGATATGAACTACTATGTACATATTCAGGATCATTTTCATCCTGATTTCCTTGCCTCTTGCAGTCTTGCTACTACATTGTATCTAAACCTCTATCACCTCCTCCCAACGGGTGCATGCACATCCCTCCGTATATGCGACCAATGTTCATGAAATCAGCCGCACGGGCCGCATGTGCGACATCTTATGCCCATGCAACATGCATACTGAATCGATTATATGAATCGGCGCATTATGCACCCTAAGCGCATACACGGCCTGCATATGCCCCACATATCCCATATGCCCCACATACTGCTCCAACAACTTGGTAGCTCATCCTCTAGCATCAACTTTCCAATCCTCTCATCGGGTGCTTACCTTTGTGGCTCCCATCTTCTTCCATTCAACTATAAGGATATTCAATGTATTTGTATACAATTGCAATGCATTATGTCATTAAGTATATGCAATGTTTGTTCATGTATCATTTTCATGAGTACATGCAATAAAAATGTACGAAGCCTTCGCCCACTATAAGCAGGGTCGGCTACATGGATTCTTGCTCAAATCCATGTTGAAAGATTCGACTATTTTTTACGCTGGCCGTCGACTACCTAACGCAACCACTGCAAGAGTGGGATTTGAACCCTGGTCTTTTGTGTGGTATACACACTATACTACCACTAGACCATTAAGTGGGTTCATGTATATTGAGGTTTTGTCGATTGACCACTAGTATATAGACCACTAGTATATGCAATGCATCATCTAATAATTTAATATATGTCGATTGAGGTTTTGTTCATGTATTGCAAATTTGCATGTATGTGTATTGAAGTTTTGTTATTATGAATCATCTAATATGTAAAGTTTTTATGGTTAATTTTGTGTGATTAAATGTTAGGTGGTTAATGGCATCTAGTCAATCATCTAACATGAATGGTTTTCCATAGATTTTCTTTAACTCCACTTTGATACATAAATTCAATAGTAATATTATTTATAGAAATTTATTTATTTTGAATTGAAAATTAGAAAACCGCATATATCCCGCATACTGCTTATTCAGTATTCGGTGACCTGTCTGAACGCATACACATATTGCTTTCCTGAACCTTGCATGCAACTATTTCAGCCCCTCTGTGTAGGTTTCTTCCCCACACCACTCTAAGGTCTCCTCCCTCGGTGTATTTGCCAGCGTTAGAACTTCTATCAGTAGTTGTTTTAGGAGTAGAGCTCCTCTCTACCACCTGGTGAGCTCCATGCATTTAGAGGAAAACAGGAATGGGGATTGTATTGGAGTGAAGGACACAATAGAGAATGGAGTTTATGGAGCTATTCACACATCTGATGTTATTTCAATCCTTAAAATCAAAATTAGTGGTTTGATTAGTGGATTTTAACAACATTCAGACATGTAATTTTGATGTTTATTAGGGTTGTAGTGTGGATATGAAGCAGACTTGGGTAAGGTACTAAGGTGTAATTTTGATCTCTTGCTTGGACATTACTATAGATAACCCATATCATCTGGTAGACACGTGGACTTGTATTTTAGAGGGGTGGCTAGGCTTAGAGGATGATCCTTGCGGTCACACATTAATTTATGATATTGCTAGGTCATGATCAGGGTTTCTAATTTTGATTTATTTTGTGGACGAAGAGAGAGTATGACAGAAGATTTATCCTTGAGATGGATGGACTTGGCTATAGATGTGTGGTGATGTTAGAAGAATATTAGTGTTTCAGACCTTGATCAACTTGTATACTTCACTCTCAGATTAATGTTATAAAGATATCTTAATTATTTTTTGGACTTCTCAAACGGCGGCTTTGTATTTTTTAGCGTAAAAGAGGGAAAAATACTCTAGAGGTGTTCGCTTGAAAGGGCGGCTTCTTGTTGTATGCATGTAATGGAATTTCTTCATTTGTCCAGTGTGTTTAGATGACCCCCTTCTACGTGACTATTGGATTAAATAGACTGAGGTGCCACCAAAGGTCAGAGTTCTTGTGTAGATGCTGGATCACATAAGAGGCAAGTGATGAACTATGCAAAAGTAAATGGATATCAACTTCGATTTATCCTGTCAATGTAGATGCTGGATTATAATGATGTTGACCATTTTTTTAGTTGCCTTACTTTGCATAATAATTATGGAAATTGGGGATTTCATGGTTGAACATCTTTGGAGATCCTTGGTTCTCATTGTTGGACACCTATGGAGATTCTTCACTGGTGGGCTTTCTTTGCAAGAATATGATGATCCTTAAATAAAGGGCATTGTCTGCATGATGGCATCACGATACTTTATTCGTATGAGATGTGTTGAAGTTGAGAATGAAAAGTTGTATGTAGCCCTATAGCTCTCTTATATAGGGGAAAAGCTCTAGGGAGAGATTACATAAAGAAGGCCGGAAAACCAGAGAACAATAAATAAAGACAAAAGAAAGATAATTGTCTCAACACTCCCTCTCAAACTGGAGCATATATATCTATCATGGTCAACTTGAACAACAACGGTGAAAAGGGCCTCTTACAAGAGCCTTAGTGAACATATCTGCAACTTGATCGCCTGAAGTAACATGCGAAGTGGAAACAAACCCCTTCTGGATTAAATCACAGGTATAATGACAATCTACTTCGATATGCTTTGTTCTCTCGTGGAAGGCTGGATTATTAGCTATGAACATAGCTTCTTGATTATGATTGAATTATTAGCTATGAACAGAGCTGCTTGATTATCACATTTGAGGTGCGTTGGAAGAGGCACCTCAATAACAAGGTCAGTCTGGACGTACTTGACCCACATCATTTCCGTGCTTCCTTGGGCCATAGCCCTATATTCTGATTCAGCGCTGGATCGAGCAACAATTGCCTGTTTCTTACTCTTCCATGAAACAAGCGAGCTACCAACGAACACATGAAGCCTGAAGTGGACTTTCTGTCCTTGGAACACCCGCCATAATCCGCATCTCAGCATCTGCACATCCCGTGAGTAATAGCGACATATCTCTTCTGAATAGCAGACCTGCACCTGGAGAAGATTTCAGATATCTCAAGATCATGCGAACTGCATCCATATGAACCTGTCTGGGTTGCTCCATAAACTGGCTAACTCTGCTCACAACAAATGATATGTCAGGCTTGGTAATAGTAACATACAACAACTTTCCCACAAGCTCTCTGTATCATCTCTTATCTACATCCTCAGAGTCATCATCGTAGAGTCTAGCATTGGGATCCATTGGTGTAGTGGCAGGTCTGCATCCGGTCATGCTTGTTTTATCCAAGAGGTCAGCAAAATACTTCCTTTACGTCATAACCATACCTTGCTGATTGCGTGCAAACTCTAAGCCAATGAAGTAACGTAGCTTGCCAAGATCCTTGATAAAAAAACTATCCTCCAAGGAAATCCTTAGCTGCTTGAATACTATGTTCATCACTGCCAGTAACAACGATATCATCAACATAAACCAGAACAATTGTACCTCTTTGAGTTCTCTTAACAAAAAGAGAATGATCTGCAGTAGATCTGACCAAGCCATTCTATTCAGTCAACTCTGAGAGCTTCCGAAACCAAGCCTTCAGACTCTGCTTAAGGCCATATATGGCCTTATGAAGTCGGTAGACCATACTGGGCTCCCCCTCAGCAGCAAACCTTGATGGCTGTTGCATGTAGACTTCCTCCTGTAGATCTCCATACAAGAATGCATTCTTAACATCTAACTGAAAAAGTGGTCAGTCACGTACCACAACAACTGCAATAAGAATCTGCAACGTGGAGTGACGCACACCAGAAGAAAATGTATCTTGATAGTTCACGCCATAAGTCTGAGTGAACCCACGAGCAATCAATCTGGCCTTATATCTATCTACAGTCCCATCAGCTCGGTGTTTCACAGTAAACACCCACTTGTTGCCTACAACAAACACACCTGGAGGATCCTGCACAACACTCCACGTACCTCAAGATTGTAAAGCGGCCATCTCTTCCATCGCCGGACAACACTGAGTACTCTTCAACATTTTCTGATAGGAACATGGTATCTCTACAATAGACAATCCAACCACAAACCTCTGAAATTCCTCTGAAAGACGGTCCAATGACACATGGAAAGCAAGAGTATGCATAGTGAATGCACGCCTCTGCCTCCGTAAAACAATAGGCACATCCAAATCTTTAGTATCCGCAGAGGATGCAGCATCATGGACATTCTACACCTCCAGCTGCACATGCAAATCACCACAACCATTAGTAGAACTCAAATGCTCAGAATTTAGGCATGCTGGATGATGGAGGAGGCACATGAGCACGAGGTCGATGTTTTTTTTTGACGCTCAAAAAAGGGGGAAACACTCAACGGTGTTCGCCCCAATATATTAAAGAGTAAAGAGATGAGGACTTACAATGCGGAATAGTACAATGCGGAAGAGGAAAACAAAACAGATTGGAGGATGATATCAATAGAGATATCATCCCCGCACCCGGAAAATGCTACATGGTAGACCAATCAAGACAAAAACGAGACGCTGCGATACAAATATTTTCCTTATAGACCAATCACAAGGTCGATGTTGGTACACATGGGGAAAGAAAGTAGGCGGTGGTGGTGATGGTAGTGGTTGTGATGGAGGAGGAGGTGGTGGTGGTGATGGTGGTGGCGATGATGGTATAGTGGAGATCGGAGGTAGAGCCAAATAAACATCTTCCCCATCCTCTGAAGAAATGAGCTTGTCACTTGTAGGAGAGAAATACATAATAGACTCAAAAAAGGTGACATCTGCACTAACATAATACCTTCATCGAATAGGGTTGAAGCAACGATATCCCTTTTGGGTCTTGGAATACACAACAACACACATTTGACAGCTCTAGGATAGAGCTTGTCAAGACTGAGAGACATCTGATGAACAAAGGCGGCCACTGAATCAAAGACACGAGGCGTGAGAGAGAAAAGATCCGTCTCGTGAAACACAATCAAGAACGGGATCTTTTCCCCCCAGAACCGGAGAGGGCATGCGATTTACCAGGTAACAAGCAGTTAGAACCACGTCCCCCCAGTATGAATGAGGAGCACGATTCTGAATAAAAAGAGTCTTGCTAACATCCAGAAGATGGCGATGTTTCGTTCACCATCCCATTTTTTGTGAAGTATACACACAAGAAGTTTGATGCACAATACCATGGGATGCGAGAAATTGGGCAAGCTGAGTACTACAAAATTCCAAGGCATTGTCAAACCGTATAAACTTGATTTTTGCAGAAGAAATGTTCCTTATTTCATTAATAAATGACCGAATAACATGACCATCATCAGATTTATTCTTAAGAAGAAAGACCCACGACAATCTTGAAAACTCATCAACAACAATAAGATATAATCTATGCCCCTAATGACTCGGGACACGACTGGCACCCCAAATATCAAAATGAATTAACTCAAACGAACTGTGATTACTTCGACCCTGACGACTCTGGAAAGTGGACTGATGATGCTTCCCAAGCTGGTAGACCTCGCACTAAAAAGTAGAGCGCGGAGAAATCTCTGGAAGAACATGACACAACTTTTACAGAGGAAGATGACCAAAGCGAAGTTGCCACATATAGGGAGACACAGAACCAATGCGTAGAGAAGAGGCACCAACATAGGGAGATTGTACCAATCTGTAGAGACCTGCGTGATCACAGCTATAGCCAATCACCCTGCCTGTGAGAATATCCTGAAACACAAAAGCAGGCGGATAAAAAATGTCACGACGGTGTAAATCCTTGGTGATTTGACTAATAGACAGTAAATTCATTGAAAATTTTGGAGCATAAAGAACATTCTGAAGTCTCATTGGAGGAGTTAACTGCACCTCCCCTTGACCAATAATGGGAGAATGTCCCATTTTCTACCACAACAGATCATCCAAGATGAGTTGGTCTGAAAGCACTAAACCGATTTCTGTCACCACAGAGGTGATGGGATGCACCTCAATCCATGATCCATTCTGACAAATCTTGCTTGTAACAACTGGTAAAGGCGTATGATATACCTGATGTAGATGCTGATACAGAGGCCACTACCTCTGTCTGGAGGAGAGCTTGTTGACCCAGGAGTAGGCATAATCTCCCTGAGTCTCGCCACTAACTCATCAAATCTCTGATCATATACATGGGATGAACTGCTGGACTGCTGAATCTGTTCTACGACTCGTGTTCTACGACTCGTGCTGAAGTTGGGAACCCATGCTTGGAATAGCATGTTTCCTCAGAATGACCAAGTATGTGATAATAAGTACAAGGCTGACGAGGGGGTCGACTACCCCCTCCCCTACCACGGCCGCCACGACCACGAGTTTGTGCAGGACCTCCTCTACGGCGTGATGCCTCCATAGCTGATGATGTTTGAGATAGCTGAGTATGGAGAGCCTACTCAACGTGCGATATGCCTCCTCCATAGGAGGTATTGTGGTGTCAGTAAGAATCTGTGCTCTAGCTTCATCATACTCTGGGTCCAGAGCTACTAGGAAATCACCTGTCATCACTGAATCCCTGTATGCCTTGTGTTGTTCTGTTGTGGCCGTCAAGGGAATGTTACCATGTAACTTCTCAAACATACCTCTTAGAGAAGTGTAAAGGGTATGGAGAGGGCGACCATTCTGCTTCGATGTGAAGATGTCGTGCTGATGTTACATAATCTTAGACTCATTCTTTGCTAGAGAGTATGTAGTGGCGAGAATGTCCCACATAGCCTTCGCTGTGGGCTGACTCAATATGTCATTGGCTATCTCCATGGAAACTGTTCCACAAAGCCATACACGTGCATAAGCATCATCTGCCTCCCATGAGGCGTTAACCCCGATCTTGTCCAACATGCTCCTCCTGTGTGAGGATATGCTTCTTGCCATTACGTTGCATAAGACTCATGAACTGCATGGCCTACAGTTCATAATTCGTTCCATCCATCTTAACAATGGGTGCTGGACCTTTGAAGGCACCCAAGGATGGAATCTCTGCTTTGTTATCTGACATGATGGCAACGATCTTTAAGACTAGGGTTGCACACCGTAAGAATAGTGTCTACACAAACATATGAGAAGATGATCGTGGGTGTAGACTCATACCACAATCACTTCCATTCTTTGGTGACTCCTTTGGATCACAAGAGCAGCAGCACAAGGAGGCCACGAGCACGGGAGGCTCGTGCGTAGGAGATGCGCAGGTGCTGCACAGAAGACGTGCGGGCGCTGTACAGGATGTGCGTAGTCAGGAGGCCACGCTGCATAGGATGTGCACAGTCACTACGCAGAACGTGCGTGTGCAGTGGAGTCTGGAGATGCGATCGCTGCGCAGAACGCGCGCGGGCGGCTTGTGTGCGCTGACGATGCACGATCGCTGAAGAAGCGCGCATGGGAGATCGCTGCGCAGAACGTGCACAATACGACGCGTGCACAGGAGGGCGCAAGGAGCACGTGCAGGGGGCGGCACCGCCGCGTTGCCCGTAGATGCACTGAGGTGGGAGGCGCGGATGCACGCGTGGAGGAGGTTTGCGGTGGGGCTAGGGTTTTTAGGGCACAGGCTCCGGTCTAGGACCGTCGCTCTGATACCATAATAAGTCGAGAATGAAAAGTTGTATTCTATGTAGCCATAGACCTCTCTTATATAGGAGAAAAGCTTAGGGAGAAATTACATAAAGAAGGTTGGAAAACTGGAGAAATATAAATAAAGACAAGAAAGATAATTGTCTAAACAAGATGTGCAACACAATGGTGTTGTTTTCAGGGGGATGGTTTCTTATGTAGAGAATGCAACATATTCTTCTAATTTTTTGAGGTGTATGGATTGTGGCGGGTAACGGGTGGGATGAATTTACTTTTATTTTTGTTGGTGGACTATATTGTGCATACTAAATATCTTGATCTTTTAAAATTATAGTTGACTATGCTACTCCCGGACAATAACACCATCTATAACGATGCATTTATCCCGGTTGCATCAATGCTTTAATCGACGACCATCCAAACATGTACTCTTGTAGGTTTGGAGTCATTAGCTTCTTATGTTGAGAATAATTAAAGGTTGAGTAAATTGGTTGGATAATTGAATTTCAAAAAGTTCCAATCGTAATTCAAGTCCTGCATCGTGTCGTAGTGGGTCTTGGGGTGTGTTTGTGGAGATATATATAGTGGAGATATAGACAGATCCTTGCACCTGTATACTTTACGAAAGCTAATGACAATATTTGGCACCTCATGGAACTCTCTTTGTGTTAGAAGATTCTGCGTTCAAGAAGGAGCTCAGAAGTTCTCAACAAATCGAGAAGCATCCTTCGCCATTTTCAACGCCGAAGCCTCATGAGTGATGACATAGATAGATGGGCCACCTTGGCTCCAAGAGTTGTTCAAAGTAATAAAATCTCTTGCTATTCAGAGTAATCGAGAGCAACAAATCGTTACTTTTCTGCAACCTTAGAGCAAGGTATCGGATGTTGTAGCTGCCCAAGAGTGCTCCTAAAAACACTCTTGCTTTGGATCTGGTCGAATATGTTTTGATGCCCCCACCTCCACAACTTTGGCTTTGAGAAGAGGCAATGGGTGTAAGATGAAGAGATATAGAAACTTGAAACGAATAGCTCATCGTTTTTTCGGGCTGAGGTGGCCCAAGCTGCGTGTGTTGTTTGTGCATCGGGAAGAAATCCTGTTCCTAAATGAAGGTTTTGATCGGGATGTAAGGGGTTTGGGTGACCCAGAGAAACGAAGATCGATCAGTGCTTTATTGTCTGATTGGGCTGCGATGCTGTCCTATTGCAAGATACTAAAATGGGAAACTGCTCTAGCATTTTGTTGAATTCATTATGGTTCCGGACCTTTGATGGGATATAGATTAATTGATGCAACATGAAGTGCGAGGAGAGTTGTGTGGAAAGAATCTCTCTTTTGGATTATCTCAGAGGTGAACGACTTGCATTTCCTAATGATTTTTTCGAGAACCTTAGGTTTGGCACACATATGCTTCTCTCTTGTGTTTACGTCCCCCGTTTACCTGCTACTAGTCCTGAGCTTTGGGTAGATATCCATGAAGTCATTGACCTTTACCCAAGAGTGGATTGACTCCTAAGGGGAGATTTCAATGTAACTCTGTTCACTTCGGACTGGCCTTGTCTGAGAGGCGGTCAAGATCCGAACTCTTTCAACTTTGCTGAGCTTATGGACGACCTTCAGCTGGAGGTGATTGATGCTCCTGATACTCGTTACATCTGGAGAAACACTTTTTCCGGTCTAGGATTGATCGTCTCTTGGACTCCGCTGAACTTCTGGACCTCTTCCCGTCGGCATCATCTAGGCCACATTCGAGGTCTGATCATACCTCATTGGTACAGGAGTCGGGGGAGGAGATGGTGCCTCAGGGATTCTTCAAATTTCGAATGTGCGTTGGTACAAGTAAGATTGCAGAAGTGGTAGTCGATACTCGATCGGTCGGGTCATTGGCTAAATATTAACCAACAAGGCGACTAATCGGTTTTTGCCAGCCTTTACTGATTTTGATTTTTTTAATTATTAAGCAAATATATAAACTACATTTTATACATATATTTTTATGTATTCACTGATTTGTACGTTTTCTATATGATCATAATGGAATAAAAGAAGTAATTGGATTTAAATAAGACACTAAGCATGCTAAAATGATTATGCTTTTAAAAAAGCAAAAAAAGAATCTCTATGCAAAAATCGATCAACTAGTTGGCGTAGTATGTCGACTAGTCAGGCTAAGTAGCCGACTGACCGATTATTGAGTGATTGGTCAACAGTCAGTCAACCACCGCACCGACTCGAGTAGTAGGACCTCGTCGGCTGACTTTTACAACAATAGGTACATGAGATCTTTAGAGATTTGGTCACAAGTCACTGGACAATCATATAATGCTTAGGCTCAACAACCGTTCACATGACCCAGAAGCTGACCTCTCTACGTATCAAACTTTTTTCTTATAAGGAGGTTAGGGATGCTAGAAGAGCTGGTTGGACGGATGCAAGAGCAGACATGTACAGAGTAAATGGGATAGAAGACACCAGAGATCTTATACCACACGAGCTCAGAGAGAGAGAGAGAGAGAGAGCGATGGAACAAAAAATAATACTGGTTGAAGATAAAAAGCATGCGACTGAATGGAAACAAAGATCACAACAAAAGTGGCCCGATGAAGGGTTTTCTTGGAATTGCGAGTGTGAGATGTTGTCATCCGTTCTATTGTCATAAATGAAAGAAGTGTGGAGGGTAATCTTATAATGGGGCGTGTGATAGAAGAATACTTGTACAATTTCTCGCATAGATTTATGAGTGAGCCTTGGAGATGGACGAAATTATGGGTTTCTCAGCTTTTGAGACAACATGCAAATCGTTTGATATAGAGCTTTACAATGTATGAGGTTTAGAATGCGATCTGAAATTTGAATGCAGATGCTGGATGGTGCACCTGGACCAGATGGGTTCCCTACTTATTTCTTCAAAGAGCTTTGGCATTTGGTGAGACGGGAGGTTTGTTGATGTTGTGATTGAGTTTATGGGAGGTAATGCATGTTTCGAGAGACTTAACAAGATCCTTTTTTTTTTCTTTTGCCAAAGAATGAAATATATGAGAGGGTGGAGGACTTCCGTCCGATTGCCCTGTCCAATGCTATCTACTTGATTGTTGCAAAGATCTTGGCAATTAGATTGAACAAGGTCATGGACCACATCGTCTCACCACTTCTGTCAACTTTTATTCTAGGAAGTCAGATTGTTGATAGTTTTGCCATGGCAACTGAGATCATACCAGTCTGGAATAGGTGAACACATTGGGCTTTTTGTGGAAGGTTGACTTCTCTAACAATGTGTTACGACATCATCTTTTTCGGTCCTTATTAATGGCATATTTGGGGGTGGTTGTTTCCAGCAACAGGGACAAGTGAGACATGGATGCCCTTGGCCCCCATGTTATTTGTTATTGCGGCTGATGTCTTGGCTTGTATGGTGGAGCATGTGTTACATAATGGAATGACATCTTGATACTCTTTTTATGATATGTGTATTTCTCTTTTACAGTATGCATATGAGACCATGCTATTTATTCAAGTTGGTTTGGAAGAGACTAGAGGGATAATGTTGACCATCGAGATCTTTGGAGAATTGCCTGTCCTTGCATTAAAGTATCACGGATATGTTGTTATCTCTTTTGGCCTATATGACACTGGCGTTCGAGCCTGCTGGCAAGTGATGGGTACGGAATGCGGGTCACTACCGATTCACTATCGAGGCCTTCTTCTGACAAGTAGTAGACTTTGAATGATGTATTGACTTCCTGTAACTGGTAAACTGGAGAAAAAACTGTTGGGATGGAAGACGTCTATTTTGTTCCGTGGTCGGTGTCTGATGTTGGTGAAGACTTTCAGCAATCCCTGTTTTTTTTTCATGTCAGCCCATCTCCTCCTGTTGGCATTAGACGTCGGCTGAAGTTTGATCATGTAGAGAGTTTTTGGGGGCAAAACAGGCTAGGAAGGGTCGGGAATCCATTTGGTTGATTGGGAGACATCTACACGACCAAAGAGTGCTGGTGGGCTCAGGATCTCCTGCTTGAAAATCATGAATAAGGCGCTTTTTCTAAAGTGGGTTAGTAGGATTTAGGCAGATATGATGACCTTTGTAGTAGACTCATTCACAGTCTCTATAGCATTGGAGTCCGGTGCTATATCTCCCAACAACCATCCTTTTTTGCATCTTTTTTTGAAAGGCATCAAAGCTGTGATGCTGCATTTTATTGACCACTTTCGATCAGCTCTTGGTGGCGACTTTTCTTTTGCTTTTAGGACGTATAACTGCACAGGTGATGGCCCTTTTTCTACCAGATTCCTCCACTTATATGCCTTGTCCGTGTTTCGTGAAGAGGGTAACAGACTGTTCGGTTGAGGGTAACTGAATGCCCTCATTTTTGTTGGACTTCTTATATCAACGTTTAGAAGAGTTCCTTCTCCTTTTAAATGTGCTAAGTAGGACGTTTCGACAGTTGGTCAGGACCATTGGTTGTGGAAAGGAAACTCGTTTACAGTTAAAGGAGCATAAATAGCTTTAGCGAGACCATTATCGCCAATGCTAGACGCCTTAGTTCGTGACTACAACTTTATCTGGGAGCTAAAACCGCCAAGTAGAATCGATATTTTTATGTGGCCGCTGAGACGAAAGCTTATATGATAAGGGACCGTCGCTTAAGAATATTTTACAATGGTTTCTCATATGTGCCTGCTCTTTGCCGTACATTTAGAGATGGTTGATCATCCTTTTTATTTCCACTGATAAAACTTCCTTGATTTGGGAAGTACTTAGCGTAGAATGGCCGAACCCTCAAAGGCTCGATTTTTTCTGGGATTCATTACTTACGGCAAAGCACAACCCCTGAGATGTGCTTCTCCTACTGATACACAATTATTTGGACAATCTGGTTAGTTAGAAAATGGTGCACTCTTTCTTTACCTCTCAAAATTTTTATTTTGAAAATGTACCTTCTCATACCAGGTTCTTATCATGTTTTGGCTTCTGTAAGTCTACTTGTAACTACTCTCTTTATTTAATATATTTGGGGTGGACACCTTAGTGTATTCCCCCTTTTTGATTAAAAAAAATTGGCATCTCATCATTTTGTTTCATGGAGTAGAGCGGTCACCAAAATTGTCATGAATCGTTTATTTTTTTTGTTTTTGCTTGATTGCTGCACGCACTTTATATTTCCACAAGGTACCTGAGTAAGTTGATTCGAGGTATTTTCAGTTAATTTTCCATTTATGTTCAATTAACTTATTTGCTTTATTTGTTGAAGTTCTTAGTTTTGGTTCCATCAAAGATCAAGTTTCTTGGCTCTATGGTGATATCTATATCGTAAACACTGTAATGCTAATGCTGCAAGCAACACTTGAATATAGAAATACATTGATGATTGGGTAAAGGGGCACACAAGAAAGAAAGATAAGGTCACCCACTTTGTTCATGTAAGGATGCGTTGCAGGCCAATTGCAATGATCGTTTCTTTGAATCTTAGCCTCTACTATACATTGAAGATGAAGTTGTGGCCACTATCGCCTTCTAGATAGTCAATGCCTTCAAGAATGACAAAGACAATTCCTGTGCAATAGCGTGGTTACTATTGAATTATGCTTAGATGACTTGATCGGACTTGGAAGTGTTGAGCACACACGTGACGGTGTTCGTGTGGAGTTGATTCATGAAAAAGTCTGATGTGAGTGAAAATACTACTGGGAAAGCTTCCACAATGAGCGTAGTTGGCAGCATCCTAAATCGTAGTAGATAATGAGTGATAACCACCGAATTGTCGAAGCAAAGGTCGCATGATGATGAGTGCCGACTATGCGTGGTGACTACCGGAGTTGACCTCCACAAGGATGGTTTCCGTATGGAATTGTAAGCCCTACAAAACACTGTCTTGCGAAAAAAGAGTGGGTAAGGGATAATGCCTTTAATGGGCTTAGATCTAATTTTCCTCATTATTTGCTATTTGGGTTCATCCGAGCCAAAGCCCCTAATAAAAAACTAGCCAAAAAGAAGAGGAAAGAGAGATTATTGGCAAAAGAAGATGAAATGAGAAAAAAAAGAGAAAAAATAGAGAACAAAACAACAAAAAAGAGTTTGTAGGGAACATAATTCATCTTGCCAAGCGATTGTTTGATTAATATATCTGGGATGAGTTCCCCATTTTTTGACTAACAAAATCTATGAAAACAATCCATAAATAGGAGAGGAAATGACTGTTCAAAATAAGATCCGAGTTCGTCGTTTCCGCAATTTATTCCTTTTCCCAACTTGGTCCATCTATGTCTCCGACATGTGAGAAGAGAGAGTTTCAGAGTAGAATTTCATGACTCTGACTCTACCTTTCTTTTGGTTCTCTAGAGAGTGTTTCTTATCCATCCAGTTGGATGAGGCTCATGCCATATAGGTTGGTCATCGTCCCTAGTGTGAGATCCATTTGATGTTCTTATGAGAGAGAATGCATGATCCTGATGTTCCTATATGAGAGACTCATTTCACGTACTTGGGAGAGGCCTAGTTATAAGGGCTCTATGAAAAGGGCACATTTTCAAGATTTACATATGGATTTTCTGATGACATTTATAACCCTTTTGAAAGATGGTGGCATGTTTTGCAAGGAGTCATGTTTGTGGGTAAGATCTCCAAGAGGGATTCATAACGATCCTTTTGACATTTACAACCCATGAGAGAGAATGTCATATTTTGGCGAGGAAAGTCATGTTGTGTATCGGGGATCTCTAGGAGGGTTACTCAGTGCAGTTTTGGTGATTCTCATGGATGCAGGTCTGAAGTATGGGCATCTTGTTTCTGAAAAGAGTAGTTAACAGGTCACTCTTTCGGAGACCAATTGTCTAGTTTTTAGTACTCCCCAACACGAGCAAGATACATCGTCGTTGCTATTAGCAAGCGGAGGAGTATGAGTTGAGCAAGATAGTCTATTGGCATGTATCATATGTATGAGTCAACAGAGCTTTCAATTTGTCCAAGTTGGACATTGCATGCACAAGCTTGAGTGAGAGTATTGAGAATAATGAAAAGTCGAGTCAATTTTCTGGGTATTTGGATCTTATGGTAAAATTTCAATTACAGGTTTATTCCCGTATCTAACGGTAGCGGGACTTGGTTGTGATGGGGTTTATATAAAGTTGGCCCCACCCCTCTTGAACGCTAGTAACGGACCAAATTAGAAACAATCTCTATCCCACATTTTCCGAGAATATAAAGTCCTTTTTTGTTTGACTTTTCTCTACTGTCTTTATTAATGTCTTTGTTACTTACATCCCAATGAATGGTCATTATTTATATTTATTTTTTGAATTTGTAGTTGATGTGGCATATATTTGTGTCACGCAGGACGGAAACTGGGGTTTTTTGCCTATTTAATACGTGGATTCTATGAACCAATGTTTTTGTAAAAACAGGAGTTCTTGCCTGAATAAAAACGAGTTAGTTATAGCTTGTAGGGTAGTTTCTGTTGTACTTTGATTACAGAGATCATATTGTATTATATGCTATGATGTTTTACTGTTTTTGCGGAGTTCTTGCCTAAATAAAAATGAATTAATTATAGCTTGTTGGGCAGTTTCTGTTGTACCTTGATTACAGAGCTCATATTGTATTATATGCTATGTTGTTTTACTGTTTTTGCAAATGCTTTGTTTGTAGGGCAGTTTCTGTTGTACTTTTATTATAGAGCTCATTATATTCTATGCTGTAATGTTTTACTGTTTTTGCAAAAGGTTTGTTCGTCATCTACTGTTGCATAACAAATTTTCATCTCTATATAACAAATTTGGTGTGGGATATGCTTACATCTCAATGTTCCAAGGTTAAATAGTTGTTTCCTATGCTTTCTCTGGAGGATCCCAAGCAGCAGTGGTTTTCAATTGTGTGATGCATAATAACAAAAATGTGCTAATTTCTGTTACTCTCAGCTGCTTGCAGAGGCTGGAAGGCAAATTTCTCTCTTCGATGAAAACGAACATGATTATATTCCTGTGGAATGCAAAGAATCTGAAGGAGCATCTGTGTCTGAGAGTGGTGGAATTCTTCCAGAATGGGCTCAGGTACTGGAACCTGTAAGAAAATTACCTACTAACGTGGGAACAAGAATTCGTAAGTGCGTCTATGAGTCCTTGGCAAGAGATCCACCTGAATGGGCCCGGAAAATTTTGGAGCATTCTATCAGCAAGGAGGTCTATAAAGGCAATGCTTCAGGTCCAACTAAGGTAATAACGTAATTTATTTTGTTGAAAGGCTCTTTTTTCTGATAATCATTCACAGGCACAACATTTTTCATGAAAGTAAAGAAACATCAACTGCTGTTCTACGTGAATCTTTTATCTGTTAATTTAATACGCATACATGATCTTAAGATTTCTTAAGCATGTAAGGGACTTTTCAAGGGTCAGAAATGCGGTGTGCAGATGAGTTTGGGTAGGTCACTACATAACGTTTATACAGTATGCGTGGGAACATGCAAAAAATTTGCATTGTTGTGCTGTTTATTTTAATTTAAAATCATTGTTAAGTCTTTGTCAATTTTTAATTGTTTAAATACATTAGAATTCCAAGATTCAATAAACAAATTTAAGGCAATCACGTATAATTAACATAAATTTTGATAAAATATCAAAAACTACTAATACAAATAGACAAGTTCTTAAAACAAATAAATCATAAAATCTACGTTAAAATATCAATCTAATTAAACAGTAGACTGAAAATGCAGTGTAGTCTATGTGGGAACATACAGAAATTTGCTGTGGTGCGGATTTATATATTTTTTATTTAAAATCAATGGTAAGTCATTGTTAATATTTAATTTTAAATTGCATTATATTTTTCCAAGATTCAATAAACAAATTGAAGGCAACCATTTATAGTTAACATAAATTTTGATGAGGAAGTCACAAAAAAATACAAATAGACAAGTCCTTAATACAAATAAATAATAAAAACTAAGTTAAAATATCAACTCTAATTTAAAATTTAGACTATAAATGCAGTGTATACAATCTAGTACACAGTTATATATAAAATGAGTTTTTACTCCTCGGATGCTATTAACTTTGTTAATTATCCGCCTGCCTTTGCATACTTCATATTTATCCCTTGCCCCTATAAACATACTTCATCTTACACCACAACCACTATCGTCAATTCTAACTTTATTTAGCTGCATTAAAATCTGACAATGTCTTTGCCCCCCTCCTTTTCATATTCCTTATCCTCTCCCCCTTCGTCTTCATCTTCCTCTCCCTTCCAACATCGGAGCAAACTAGATGGGGAGAGATCACAAAGGATGGGGCTTAACAGTGTTTTAACTTTATTTAGCTGCATTAAAATCTGACGGTGTCTTTCCCCCCTCCTTTTCATATTCCTTATCCTCTCCCCCTTCGTCTTCATCTTCCTCTCCCTTCCAACATCGGAGCAAACTAGATGGGGAGAGATCACAAAGGATGGGGCTTAACAGTGTTGGAAGTTTTGTGATCAGGAGTTGGCTACAGATATAGGGTGCGAAGACTTAAGTGTAGTGGAGCAATGTTGCTTGGGATGGTTGCATGCAGTATGTCCCCAACGTGGTTGCTCGCTTGTTAAAGTGGAGGGTGATTGGGAGCATGACCATGCTGGTCTCAGAGGCTGACATGTCAAAAGGTCGACGTCGACGTCGACCAAGCTAAATGAAGTAAAAAGTGGGAGAGGTGTGGAGTTTTTCTCCCAAATTAGGGCTGAGTACTAAGACTCCAATGGACATCAGACATCAAACCCTATAGATTACTCCAACAGTTGAGGGGCACAATCCGAGTGGAGGCCTCCTTTTCCTCCTTAGCTCCTTCTCCCTTCTCTGACACCCATCACCAATAGCAGCAGCAATCGACACCGTTGCCGTTGTCATCTCCCCAAGCTCGCTTTGCTTGCCCCTCCGAGCGATCTTGCACCGCCCTCACCTCCCTCGTCAACACCCGCTACCGCCACCCTGCATCCACCGCCATGGACCCCCATAACCCCATCGCCGCAATTCGGGCAAGCCCACGAGACGATCTGCAACATCGATCTCCTCTCTGACAAGGGCAAGGAGTAGGACATCGATTGTTCCCGTGCCCATTATGCCCGTTGCGATATCGCCAAGAGCCTAGACCTCAACCTTGATGCTGCTGCTGCTGCTAGTATGTTGACCCTCCATGCACTACAATATGGTTTCCAATAAACGTCTTTGTTAAGCCATGATCATCTTATTTTCCAGCGTAAATGGAAAGATCTTTACTATATTTGAAGCTGCAACTGCACATTGTTGCCTCTCAGATTGTGCTTCAATATCCACATTAAATATACCATCTTCATATAATCACTATCGTTGCATTTGTTGCCCTTGACAATTTAGCCTTCCATGTTTGTAAATGGAGAGTGGCATTGGTTGAAAATTTTGATGTGGACAAGAATGGCAGGTTTGATGTTTTTTGGATGGAATACGTTGACAATAACAGTCGACTGGGTGTTAGTTAATCACATGGTTCATGGTGTAAGAGTTGGCAAGTTTGCAACGGTTGTGGAATAAATATGAAGTATACATTGGCGAGTGGACACTTCATAATTGACAAAGTTTATAGAGTTCGTGCTGTAAAAATCCTATATAAAACTTTTGGTGTAAATTGAATAACGCAGTACATAAAAAATGTAGATTGACCCACCTAGTAGTATGGCATAGGCATATATGCAACACTGAACTTCTTATCAAATTTGTAAAGAATTTATAAAGAAAATGTTCAAATGTTCGGAACATCGGCTGGTTTTCCATAAACTGGGATCCTGCCTACTCCACACTCCAAGCAGCGTGTTAATCTGCCTATCTTTGTATTTTCTGTAAATGATATCTATCCGGTTTGGCCATGGGTTCTCTTTCATGAGGTAACTATCCTTTTTATTACCATGTTCACTTCAATTTTTTTAAAATAATTATGTATTATATTCTATACAGATTTATGCATGCAATTTACATTTTTAAATTAGGCCATTATTTGTCTCTTGAAATGTTGAATTTGATCGCTGTATCTCTATTGCCAAATTGGTGGGTAATAGGGCAAAATTCTTGGGATCACCACTTATCTCTATTGGGCTTACATGCTTATCTACTCATATTTTGCAGTCCTTCCTTTAAATGTCCCCGTCCCGCCCTCACTTCCTCCTTCCTACCTTGTTCCAACCATCTTGCACATGGCACAGAATCTCCCCCTCTTCCTTTCACCTCCTCTCCTTTCGTATTTTTCTCCCGTCATCCATCATGAACCTCAATCCGAGGATTTCATAGATTGCACATGGCACACCATCTCCTCCTCTTCCTTTCACCTCCTCTCCTTTTGTATTTTTCTCCCGTCATCCATCATGAACCTCAATCCGAGGATTTCATAGATCCTTTCTACACTCCACTGATTTCCTCCAATCACTTAACCAAATTTTGTGATCCACCTAAAAAACGAATTCATCGTTTCCCTTAGCACACGTCCAACTGACTTTATTGAACCACCATCTTATCATTAAACACATTTCACACCTCCTACATTTGGATAACCTTGGTTTGGTCGAATCAATGCTATCAAGTGGAGATTCCTGATATCCAGAAATGGATTGGCTAAGCCTTTCTGCTCTACTTTATAGCTTAGAGCTATTTATAACCATCCGTAAGGAAAAGAAGTTCACTGCAGCCTGCAGGTCTCTAGGTTGCACAAATGCTTATTCAGAATTCACCGCTAGCATAAAAAATATCCAACATAGTTAATGTGCCATCAACTTCACACTTCTTCCTACTGTGAAGGACTTGCATGTGTGAAGCATATGTATGCACACTCGGATACTTGAATGAAGCCACTCCTATTTAGGACATGATCTCTTATATGATCAGTGATGATAAAGGATGAGCTGAATGGTGAGGAGTGCGAGCTCCTCGTATAAACAACTCGATTGATCACCTGAACACCCACACACCCACACATGTAAGACGAGGTGCTAGACACCCTTATGTCTTTTCTCAAAGTGAAACCGAGAGAATCCAACGTATCTATATCTTTTGTCCCGTCTAAGCCCTATTTGTTTGTTGCTGGACTGCTTTCTGAACTCGGAATCGGAAACCTTTGCTTCTTGACATTGTGATCAACTCTTCTACTAACTAATGGTCTCTTCCCGTAGGCTTAAAAGAAAGAAAGGGAAGCCACATTTATCGAGAACAAGAAAACTGAATTATATAGATCAATGAGTCTGTCTAAGAACATGTCAGTTTACTGCCTATATCATTGCCACATGTTTTTGGAATGGATTTGACCTTCAAAGGTTAATCAGTTTAGGAGCTCTCATATTCTTGTTACCGAAAGGTCAATATTGATCTGCTTAACGGAATTAAAAGCAAGTTGTCCAATTTGTATATAAGCTAGCTGATACAGTGCGTTACAAATAAATAGGGTTTTATTTTTAGTCTGTTTTTGGTCAAGTAATTTATTTAGTCCGTTGCATTATTATTTAAATAAAAAGATCGCATGTGATCTCGATTTAATTAATTAGTCGGTTAAATTAGGTAGTTAGTCGGTTAGAGTCAATTATGATAGGTTAGATTTGAGTTTTGATTTTGTTTCTATTTTTTGTAATCCCATTCCTACTATATAAATGGGTGGTATTCACTTGTTTAGAAACATTTGAAATTGAAATCAAGTTGAGATTTATCTCATCTCTCTCTTTATCTCTTCTCCCTCCACACGATCTCCACGTTTCTTCCCTAAATCTCGTGCAACCGGCTCGTTCTCTCTTCTTCCTCCAATTTCTTCTGCACCAAATATTCCCACCGCTAAAAAAGATATTTTCCACCGCTGTGATTCCCATTTGTATCAATTGGTATCAGAGCATGGCTCACAGATTGTCCTCACGATCTAACGATCCTTCCACACGTTCACGACACAGGAGGTACATACATTGTCTCCAATCAACTATCAAGGTACAACAATGGTTGGATTCATGGATCAATATCGATATCTTTATAGTAGAAGTAGAAGAAACCCCTGTTGCACAAGAAAAAATATGGCTCGATGGAAAATTATTCACTCTAGAAGAAGTTGCAGAACAAAATACAGAAACACAACAAGATTACAAGGAAGAAAAGGAAGAAGCTGCTGTCCAGGAGGTTTCTGAACCCCCGTCGCCATCTCTAGTTGTTGTCGTCAATGCAACCCTCGTTCAAGGCAAGTTTGAAGGCCATACGAGAAAAGGAAGTAGTGAAGAAACAGAGGAAAAAAGCCCAACTGAGCTTTGCTATCCAGATCATTCCCGATCAGGCACCGCCTTCGGAATCCGCAGAGGAAAAAACCCAACTGAGCTTGTTGTCCAGGCCATTCCCGATCAACCACCGCTGTCGGAATCCGCTTTTTCACCGCCTCCGATCGTCCTGACACCCTCAAGGCTTGCCAGGTACTCATCATGCCTTCCCTGCAGCCTCCTTTGCCCTTCACCCCCCCAACCACAACCCCTGACATCCCCAACACTGATGCCTTCCCTACAACCCCCCTTCATCGCTTCCAAACCACTGCAACCTGTTCCCCGAGACATTCCCTACATGCCCCTTCCGCTGCCCCAACACCCCACCCAGTCGCATCGGAACCTCCGCTGCCGCATGGTCCCCGCTTCGCCTCCATCCTTCCCCTCCCTATCCGTTGCCGTCCTCTCTACATCAGCCTCGCATCGCCACCGACTCCTCTTCCCACCCCTTCCCCATCGCCCGTGCCACTACACTCCCTACCCGAAGCCACCACATCATTTTTCTCACCCCACCAGCTACCTACCGTACCCTCCACCTCACCCCTACACAACCACAACTCGTGCTCGTCCGAGCCCCGCTGTCGCTTCTCCGCCATCATCTGCGCCGCCTGCCCCTTATGAGCCATCGCAACCGTCGTTGCCTTAGGAGAGAGCAAACCTTAATACGAAAGGAAGATGACACCCAATCGAAGGTTGAATCTCGTAAATTTTGGGATGATGGTTTGATTTGGAGATTTATAAAAAGGAGCCCTCATCCAAAGTTATTTTTAGAAGCGTAAAATTTAGGTGGAATGAAAGGGTACACAAATTACAATCTCACTCCTTGGAGCGGAAATACTTGCAAAGAAGTGCTGAAATAAAGAAATTGGGACTGCTACCTTTTCCAATTAGGATTAGGAATTGGTGTTTCACCTATTTAATGACCCTATGATCTAGTTCATTACTCATATCTCCTCCCCTCCTAATTTTTTGTCATGCGTTTGGTCGAGATGCACGATATGAAGATGCCCCATCAATTTTTTGAGCACCACGTCAAGGGAGTGAAATTCACGTGGACGTCGACATTTGCGTCACATATGCTTTTCCATCGTGAAATTAATGGCTCCAACCACTGCACCAAGTACACTTGGATTCCCCCGTTTGCTCCACATCAACTCTTCCAAAATATGGCCGAGAATGCTGAATTAAAATCGTCAAGCTTCAAGCCTGAAGATGATGCAATCCATCGGGAGATGAATTTTTCAAGTAGAGAAGAATTGATGCAACACGTTTGAAATAAATAGAGTTTTATTTTTAATATGTTAATTAAATTGTGGTCAAGTAATTTATTTAGTCTGTTGATTTTTTATTTAAATAAAGAGATCGCATGTGATCTGCATTTACTTAATTAGTCCGTTAAATTAGGCAGTTAGTCGGTTAGAGTCAATCAAATAGGATAAGTTAAATTTGAATTTTGATTTTGTTTCTATTTTTATAATCTCATCCTCTTGTATAAATGGGCGGTTGTCCCTTGTTTGAAAACAATTGAAGTTGAAATCAAATTGAGATTTATCTCATCTCTCTCCTTATCTCTTTTCCCTCCACACGATCTCCACGCTTCTTCCCCAAATCTCGCACAACCGACGCGCTTTCTCTTCTTCCTCCTTCCTATTTCTTCTCCACCAAATATTCTCACCGCTAAAAAAATATTTTTCCCACCGTTGCAATTCTCATTTGCATCACTAGCAAATATGCAGCTTACATTACATAATACTACAATTAGAATTTAAAGCTGTGAGATTATCTTGCGTAGATACTCTTTTTCCACATCCAGTATCTTTTTGTTTAGCATAACATCGACCTTAATAAAAACCAAAAAAAAAAAATACACAGTACATAGGAAAGAATTTTCCTTTTTTTATTGGCTGATAACTAGAAGGAGCCACCTGAGAAGAAGTCTTCCCTCCAATTTTGTGCATGTCTCCCCACCAAGAAGTGTGGTTATGGTTTGTTTTTCGGATCGAATTATTGTATAAGACATTTGTGTTTGCTCAAGTGATTTTCCTAGTTCTGCCACTGCTGGATTACTGAAACTTATAAATTGAAATCTGGAACTCAACAAAAAATGCTAAAAATCTGACATAATTAGCACATGTTTCTTATTAATGTCATAAGTAGAAAAATACAAGCTCCCCAGGATACCCAAATTAAGAAACTATTATAGAAACTGAACAATCATAATGCAAATACAAAACTCCAAATTGTTGGTATAGATTCAGCAGTACGTCTACCAGAAAAATATAAAATGGTGAAACTTTCTCCTACTATTAAGTATGGTCGGCTACATGAATTCTTGCTCAAATCCATGTTGAAAGAGGTCTTCAAAAAAAAAATCCATGTTGAAAGATCCGACTGTTTTTACGTTGGCTGTTGGCTACCGAACGCAACCCCACAAGGAGGGATTTGAACCCTGGTCTTTTAAGTGGTAGGCACACTGCACTACCAAAAAAATGACAAAATAAAAGTCACAGAGAAACCCAAGCTTCGGTTCACTACAACCTCCATGATATGACGATACCATATGAAATGTTCATCCTTCGTGCATCATGTTTAGTAACCAATGATCATATATTAGTGTTGTTGAAGTCAATCCTGTAGACTATTCCTGTCATTGTCTTTAAAAACGCACCTCAAGACGCTGAGGCATACGGCTCGAGGCGTTTTTCAAGAAAAAATGCCTCGAGGCTATAGCCTCACGCAACCTTAGTGAGGCACGCGCCTCGAGGTTTATGAGGCACGCCTCGAGACGCTGCCTCATGTATGGGCTAATTTTTTTTATTTTTTTACAATATTTTTTCTTTCCTTTTTGATTGTGAGCTTTTCATCTTTCGTAGACAAGTATTTTCAAGTCCTTAAGCTCACGATTTACTGAAATACATTTTTTTACTTTATTAACATATTAAGCTTATTTTTACTTTGTTATACGTGTTCTTTATAAATCAACATGAACTGAAAATTGAGTCTTGAATCCTTAAATCTAATGCCTCTACTCTTTAATATGAATCACGCATAAATGCTTTCTTTATTAAAATGTTTGGATGCAAGTCCCCTACTTTGATCTAAATTTAGAAAAGTATATTTTTGTAAACATGTCTCATCTTTTCTTTTATTCAACCAGGATTAAATTAATACACATCAAAGCATGCATGAACGAAGATGGTCATAACACGCAATATTCAAGTATTTTATCCCCCAATCCTTATGATAAAGTAAAAAGTGATAACCGATTCACTTCTTACTCTCTTATCCTTCTCAATTGAATGACACATATCTCCCCTAATTTTGAAAATGGTGTGTTACATCTAGTCCCTTTTGTTAAAATTTTATTTAAAACTTTAAATTGTGGGGAGAGTTGCCCATTATTATGCTTGCATATGCATATTTACTTGACTCCTTACAAATTTAGAGTCCAAAAAAAGAGAGTTATATAACAACTTGGATGTTTAAACCATGATGTTAGCCTTGAAATGTCATGGAGTTATGTATTTAATCATAACTATTTAATTTCTAGAACTTGAAAATTGTAATTATGATTAATTATTAAGTTTATGTAAACTTTTCTTTCACGAGTGAGGCTTACATCTCGATACGCCTCGTGGCTTATGCCTCGAGGCAATTCTGGGAAAACACCTCAATACGCCTCACGCTTTTTCAAACCTTGATTCTTGTTATCTTCCTCTCCTTGAGGCTTTGCCCCACTAGTATTCAATAAATATTGGATACCATTATGAGACACTTTTTTCAGTCTTCATATGGTGATTCCATTGGGACACTTTTTTCAGTCTTCATATGGTGATTCCATTGGGACACTTTTTTCAGTCTTCATATGGTGATTCCATTGGGACACTTTTTTCAGTCTCCAGAGGATGGTTACTTTATATAAGGATGATAACTTGATATTGGTCTTGGCTTTCGTAGCTTGGGAAAGATGAATCAAACTTTGTTGTGCAATTGACCGCCTGATTTGGGGTGATTGCGGTTGTTTGGTGTGCACTTTGGTTCCAAAGATCTATGGGTCATTCTATTCTTTGATGAATCGAGGAGAGCTCACCATCCCATTTTTGAGGGGATTTGTGGTGTTGCAGGAGGTGCATTCGTCGTCGCGACCTATCTTGAGGGATAGGAGATGCTTTTAATTTTGGCATGATGATTGGATGGAAGGTGATGTATTTGGAGTGAGATTTACCCATCTAGTGGTTTTGGTGGCTAATTCGGACATTATAGTAGCCATAGATGTCAACGCACACGCCTAGGCGCCCCAAGCCGTGCGCCTAGAAAGTGCGTCTTTCTTTTATAGAAAATGGCATACGCCTTGGGTTGCCTGGGCGCCAAGGCACGCCTGGGCGCCTAGGCGACCAATTTTTTTATGCGTACTACACATATGTTGCAGTTTGAAAATGCGATATACATAGCGCATTTACAAAATGCGATATACATAGCGCATTTACAAAATACGATATACATGTCACATTTTTGAAATGCGATATACATATTTTAATAATCTAGCATCCAAACCTAAATTACCCCTTTGCATTCGACCCTCATTCGACCCTGTAGCCCGCGAAACCCCTTGCGTCGTCCCTGCAGAGAAAAATCTCCTGTGTGATGAAGGATGGATCTAAATGATGATGACCAACAGCAAGGTGAAGGACATGAAGAAACTAACCTGTGTGATGATGATTGAATCATTAGATTATTGTCTTTTAGTCTTTGAAATGTTGTGTTATGCCAAACAATTTGTCTGTATTTTTACTACATTTCCCCCTTTTTTGGTTGTAACTGGATGACTTGTTTAATTATCTATGTTCTGGTTCCTTTTTGTGTTGTGATTCTTCATTCTTGTGACTAATCACTGATGTTTGGTTAAATGACATTTATTACTCTAACACTCTAGTTACTATGTATTTATAAAATCAAAAGTTCTAAACAGATAAATAAATCCAATACCTACTGCAATTTTTTTTTAAAATATAATAACTGATGTCGCATCTCCAAAATGCGACATGCACTTAAAAAAAATAAAAAATGATGTCGCATTGAGACATGTGACATCCATTTGCTTTAAATAACTATATGTCACATGTCTCAAATGCGATACGTAGGACATACTTTGGAAAACGCCTAGGCACGCCTAGGAGCGACGAAGCGTGCCTAGACGTGCTGACGCCCAGGTTTAACGCCTTGTCGCCTTGCCGCATTAATAACCATGATAGTAGCTGACATGTAGGGCAATGCTTTTCCCCCACATTTTTGTTATGACATTTTAGATCAATAAATGTGCCATCTTATGGAATTATTGGCGATTTGGAATATCAGGAGGGCCTCTTGCATGGGTGAGATTGTTGGTGTTGGTATGATTGAAGGTTCTTCGCTGATAAGGCCTACAAGTCCTTGATGATATCATTGCCTTTTAACCAGGTGGATGCGTGGTTTATTGTAGGAGAACATGCAATTGGAAAGTACCTGTGAGATTTAAGGTGTTTATGTGGCTCTTAAGATGTGGGTGCTGATGACAGGAGACATATATGCACGTTTTCTTCATGACATGACTTCTACATGCACATGATGTTTGGAGGACGTTGAAGATGTGGAGCATGTCTTCTTTACCTGTAGCCATGGGTGTTTGTGTGAGCTTTTGTAACATGATGGTTGCGATGAACTGAGCTAGCCCATATAATTATTTGAGGCTTTTATAGCCCTGTATTGTAATCTTGCTAATTACTGGGTGAAGGTTTTTTTGGCATACACCCACACAATGGACACTTTTTTTCTTCCAAAAATGCCATGATTATATACTCCTTTAAAAAAATCAATGATCATATATATCAATTAATGTTATAATGATAGTGCAATGTGTCTACCACCCGAAAGACCTTGATTCAAATCCTGGGGCGGACTCCTGTGCGTTTTCCCCCTCTTGTTTAAAAAATACTAATGTGAGGAATTTCGAATGATGGAAGTTAATCTTCTTAGGATATCCTATGAATCATCATGATCTAGAATTGCATATTGAACCTCACCTCTCTATGCTCTCTCACTCTCCCTATCGTAGACACAATATTCATGTACTTTGTTTTTATATTCTTACATCACATTTGCTCTAATTCTTCGAATACTGTAGCTTAAATCAATCGTTCAATCTGCTGATGAGGTTGTGCCATCCAGAGTGGGTGATGATACCTCCCATGAATCACCCATT
This sequence comes from Ottelia alismoides, assembly GCA_037367405.1. Lineage (NCBI taxonomy): Eukaryota > Viridiplantae > Streptophyta > Magnoliopsida > Alismatales > Hydrocharitaceae > Ottelia > Ottelia alismoides. Next base: position 1,229,112 of record JAZKJV010006356.1, on the reverse strand, counting down.
GCAAAATTCATAATTAGCCATTGAAATTAGATATCAGAAGAAAGATTCTATTAAATACTTGGGATCTAGAACATGATGAGAGGAGCGAAAGAGAGGGAGAATCCAGTCTCTGGGGAGAGGAGGGCTACCTGTAGCGACGAGCGTGATAAGGAAAAGTGCGCTGCAGAGAAGGAGTCCGTCGATGACTCCTCAAGGGGGAGTTGGTGGGGGCAGGGACCTTGGAACAATGAATTGAAGTAGAGAGCAACGTGGCAACGAAATCCCAAGGAGAGTTTGGTCGCTTGATATTACCGGTATGGTGCTTGAGATCATCTATCCAAGGCATGTGTGGCAGCAAAGCCCCTCTTCTTTCGATGTGGCAATCCAGTCCACCGTCGGAACAAGTGCAAAACCAAGGGCTGCTGGAAGAAGGCAACCGATTCTTGACGGTGAAAGAGGCAAGCTTTGATCAACAACACACTCATATGGAGTCGGATTTCGCTAGTCTTTTCAATACTTTTTCCAATGGGCATTGTCGGAGCATATGATGGATTGTTTAATGATTGGGGAAGGTGATGAAGAATCTTTAAGGCTGATCCATGAAGGCATTTTGTCAGCTAGAAGTGTTGAGGCGGAAGTTGATATGCTCAACCTCTCGATAGGGATCTGTCGTGTAAGGGACCCATCGTCTCCAGGTGCGAAGGAGGTCCTGGGGGGGGTGTGAGGGCTTCGAGCATTGTTTACCACCATCAGCTAAGGGTCGGCATCGATGGAGGTGGCCACGATACATGGATGGGGCTTCGGGTTGCTTTGAATCGACATGGAAGATGAGAATTCTAGCCCTTTCGCTACGATGCTAGAGGTGGAGGTCCTTCGCGAGGTGCTAAATCTTGTTAGCAAGGTCATGAAGCTATGCATCTCTGGTCTGAGGCTCGGGGAAGAATATGAGGTGGTTGCTCTGATGAAAGGGTCCAAACCAGCAATTCTGCAGAGGTCTACTCTATGGCTTGGTCGTAGACCAATCTTGTTTTGGCTTATTCCCTTAGACGAGAAGCCTCACGGAGGCGACTAGGAAATGGAGATGACGAAGGTACAATCAATGGTCGTAGGTGACACCGAAGAGGTGCCGGTTGCGACGGATGTTTCGAAAAAGGGCGCAATCAGTCATCACAAATATCTTGCTTTAACGGGAAATATTAATTATGCTGCCCCCGAGTCCAGCGTGATGAAAATGGTAAACATTGTGGCAGTCCTCGAACTAGATCTTGGTGTTAACTCGATTAGCCCGAGGCCAGAGATCCGACTTCTTGTTCGGATGGTTTAAGTCATACCTGAGCTTTTCTTCTCGAAACTAACAACCCACCAAGACCAAAGCGTCCTGCCCGTTGCCGACTCGAGATTCGGATCCGAGATCTCGAATCTTGACGAATATTTCGACATGATGGAGGGTCTCTACCCACTGGAGCATGGCAGTGAGAGCTTTTCGCAATCGATTGGCGGGCAATCTAAACTTGAAAGCTTTCCCAAGGTGGTGGTGCGACAGGGAAGCGATGATTGACTGGAGACCCTAACTCGAAACTACATTTGAAAGGACTTGGGTCCGTGCGGAGGTGCCATGACATTTGAAGGTAAAGAGAGGCGTTGCTCACGTCAGAGCAGAGTAACGATGGATGATTTCGAGCATGGGTTAGGGAACATTGTAGGAGGTGAGGTCACAACTTCGGTGTTTCTCGCATAAAGCTTTGAAGGGTAGATGCTCTTGATTGGGACATCTCCAGATTGGAGTGTATGCGGGACGAGTGGACCCCTCTGGAGGCTGGAGTAGAGGGAGAAGGGCAAGACGACAAGGTTGTTGTGGCACGATAGGAAGCTGGGTTTAAGGCTGGGGGGACATTGGAAGATGCCGGGTTTCTGAGGTCGGAAGCTTGTCAATACCTACAGAGGGTGGGGTTGAGGGGTTTGTAAAACAGTTCGAGCTCGAAGTAGCGAGGAAGGTCGGGGTTCAGTTGGTGGGGTCTATCCCCTCTGTTTCTCAATGAGGATCTAAACCTGGAATGTATGGGTGCTAGGCCAATCCCAGAGGAGATTGACTATCAGCTCATTGCCGACTGAGAAAAAAATGATGTAGCGCTTTTGCAGGTAACAAAGATTGACTCGTGGGAATTAGTGAGATAAAACTCAACGCCGGGACCTCATCCCACAGACTTTTGCTCGGTGTTAGCAAGTGGTAGTTTTAGAGGAATTTCAGTGGGCCTGGAACTGGAGCCTTTTCGAAATGGTGGACGAGGTGAAGTTCGTCCATTCAGTCTCGATGCTTTTTACTAGTAAGGTGGATGAGTCGTGCCTTGTTGTCTCTTCGGTCTACGACATTTCTGGAGCCTCTCCTAATACAATATAGTGGGAGGAGTTGCAGGATACTAGAGCGAGATTCCCAAAGTCCGCCTATATTGTAAGTGGTGATTTCAATGTTACACTTTATGTAGACAATAGATCCAATGTGAAATGAGCTCAAGACCCGGGCTCTGCACTTTTTGCTGATTCGGTGGAGTTGAATTTGGCGGTGTTCGATGCCACGGATTACAAATATACCGAGCGAAACTCATCATCCAGATCGTGGATTGACCGTTTTCTCATGTCTGTTGAAACTTGAATCTATGGAGATGTTTAATCTAGCGACCATTACTTCATTACCTAGGTCGGGATTCGATCATCCTTCGTTGTGCCTGGACACTTGCAGAGGTAGAGGCTCATCGCCCTACTTTAGATTTGAGAGGTGTTGGATGCTTGTGGAAGGGTTTCACGAACTGGTCACCTCCTACTGGACGTCTTTGGAAGTCGAAGGGTCGGCTACGATGAAATTAGCTTTGAAACTGGTGGCGCTGCTAAACTCGCTGTTCGCCTTCAGGAAGGCAACTAGGTCGGAGCGAGGGCTGAGAAGGAGTCAGACCCATGAAGATTTGATGAAGTTGGATTTACTGGAGGATGTAAGGGACTTGGAGGATGAGATTTTGAGTCAGGAGCTTGTTTAAAAGATCCTAGAGGAGGACAATAAGATGGAACCTAAGTGGAGGCTGAGGTCTAGGCAAAAATGGTTGAAGGAGGGTGATGCTAATACTAAATATTTTCATGCTATGGCGATCGGAAGAAGACAGAGAAACCTATTCCACTCGATTGAGGGTGGGGGCGAGGAAGTCCGTAGGGAGGTGGAGATTGCAAGGCAACTACGAGCTATTTTAAGAACATGAGCATGCATGTCGGTTCAGAGTGGTTAGGTTTGAGGGTAATCTGCATATTGGATGTTGATGCGAAGTAGCTTTCAAGACTGTTTGGGTTACAGGAAGTTCGTGAGGTGTTCTTCGAGCTCAACCCTGATAGGTACCCTGGTCCGGATGGATCCCCGATTTTCTTCTACAGGGAGTTCTGGGATCTCATTGCAGAGGAGGTCATGCATGTTGTGATGGATTTCATGGAGGGGAATTTTGGGTTTGATATACTAAATTGATCATTTCTTTTCTTGTTTCCCAAGAAAGAGGTTGCTACTAGAGTGGAGGACTATCGACCCATTGCACTATCAAATGCGATCTACTTGATTTTGGAAAAGACTCTAACAAATAGACTGAGTGGAATCTTGAACAAGATTATCTCATTGGTTCAAAGTGCTTTCCTCCCTAGCAGACAATTGGTGGACAATGTTGTCCTAGCCTAATGATTGGCGTAGAAATAAAGTCAAAGGAATGCTGTGGAAGGTGGATTTTTCCATGGCGTATGACCACGTGGATTGGCGCTTGATCTGGGCTTTACTGCACAAGTGGCTTTCTAGATGCGTGGATTATTTGGATGAAGAAGTGCATCATGATCATGTCATGCGCATTACTGGTTAATGGTCAGTCGGAGGGGGGTATTTCTAGCTGTAACGTAGCATCCTTCAGGGTTGCCCCTTAGCACCTCCTATTTGTTTTGGCGACTGGTGCTCTCGATTGTGGTTGGCCGTGTGACTGCGGGGGACTTCGCAGAGGCTACTCAAAGGAGGACACGTCTATCCCTATTCTTCAGTATGCGGATGACACAATCATTTTTGTGGAGGGAGGGCCTTCGATCTGCAGACGTATGTTGGTGATCTTGGATCTTTTTGGGATGATTTCGGGGTTAGTATCAACACAAAGAAGTCAGAATTTGCCCCTTTGGTTTGAATGAGGAGGTGATTGAATGGTGTACGACTTGGTTACGATCCGCGTGTGGCCAGCTACCGTTCCGTTACCTTGGTGTGCCTCTGGTGATGGGGAAGATGCTTTTGGCAGATTGGAAATTGTTAATTGCGAAGATGGAGTAAAAACTAGCTGGGTGGAAATCGGCCTGTTTGTTTAGAGGTGGCAGACTTGTGCCGTTGACGTCGGTTCTTTCCACGATACCTATTTTTCTCTTGTCGTCTAGGCAACTCTTGTCGGAGTAAGGAGGAGGCTTGACTCAGGACGGTCAATTGGTTTTCCTTTGGTTGCTTGGAATTCGTTCACCTGCTCGAAGTCTTATATGGGGATCTTGGGGTTCACATTTTGGAAGAGATGAACAAGACCTTGCTTGCCAAGTAGATTACGTGTGTCTGGGTGACCGCGAAAACTTGATGTGCAATACTATTCACAAAATCTATGGACTTAGTAGCTCCTTTCCTAGGTTTGGAGAACCCGATTTGGTTCCTTCATTTTTTTGGAAGGGCATTTGTATCGTGGCGCTGGAGGTTCGTCCGTTCCTGAGACATGTGGTTGGCATTGTGGCAATGGTAGCAACTTCAAGTTCTGAACTAATGATTGGTTTGAGGGTGGAGCATTGGGTACACATTTCCACGCTTGAAGGCTCCGACGACAAATGCGGAGGCTATGGTAGCCGAGGTTAGGGACGAACATTCTTTTTTCCCCAATTCAGATCTGAGCTCTCAGATCTAAGATTGGAGGCTGGTGGGGTTGCTTGATGTGCTTGAGAGGGTGGCCGGGCCCATGGAGGGTTGGGATTGCTTGACTTGGCGAGATGGTGTCTTCTCGGTAGGAAAGACATAAGGCATTGAAGGGTCCAATGATCTATGACCCGAGAGGATGCAAGACATATTGCAGGAGGATATGGAACTGAAATGTCCCAACTCGGGTCACGGTGTTCTTATGGAGTTGCAGAAGAGGCAGACTACTAACTGGGCATCGGCTTGCGCGATTCTTTCAGATTGTCACTCCAGAATGGTTTGAGGGTGGAGCATTGGGTACACATTTCCACGCTTGAAGGCTCCGGCGACAAATGTGGAGGCTATGGTAGCCGAGGTTAGGGACGAACATTCTTTTTTCCCCAATTCAGATCTGAGCTCTCAGATCTAAGATTGGAGGCTGGTGGGGTTGCTTGATGTGGTTGAGAGGGTGGCCGGGCCCATGGAGGGTTGGGATTGCTTGACTTGGCGAGATGGTGTCTTCTCGGTAGGAAAGACATATAAGGTATTGAAGGGTCCAATGATCTATGACCCGAGAGGATGCAAGACATATTGCAGGAGGATATGGAACTGAAATGTCCCAACTCGGGTCACGGTGTTCTTATGGAGTTGCAGAAGAGGCAGACTACTAACTGGGCATCGGCTTGCGCGATTCTTTCAGATTGTCACTCCAGAATGGTTACGTTGTCAGGAGGAAGTGGAGGATGCCTATTATTTATTCTTCAATTGCAGGAGCTCTACTGAGGCCTGGACCTTGTTTGGAAGTCAAGCGGTGTAATTGAGGGGATGGCGGGTTTCTGTGAATCTATTGGTGAAAGATGGAAAGACACATAGAAGGAACGATCTGGATACTTGGTGATGATCTGGGCAATTTGGATTGCAAGAAATTGTGTCGTATTTCGAGAGGAGCGAGTGTACGATGAAAATGTGGTCGTGCATGCTAAGGCTCTTGTAGAGAGTTGGAACGTGTAATCCTTTTTTCACTTTATTGTCTACTTTTAGGCATGTGATTTTAAACTGTGGGGATAAATGGTGAAGTTTTGGGCACACACCTACACAGTGGATGTCCTTCTTTTCTTTTAAAAAAAGATACTTGGGATCTATTTTACAATAGGATGGGAAATTTGATGGAGATGTTACTCATAGAATAAATGCAGGTTGGCTAAAGTGGAGAAGAGCATCTAATGTTCTATGTGATAGGAAAATCCCTTTGAAAGTCAAAGGAAAGTATTACAAAGCAGCCATGAGACCTGCTATGCTATATAGATCAGAATGTTGGCCTGTGAACCATAGACATGTGCAGAGAATGGTAGTAACAGAAATGAAAATGCTAAGGTGGATGTGTGGTCACACACACACACGAAAAATTAGATTCGGAATGATGATATCAGAAAAAAGTTGGTGTAGCTCTGATAGAGGATAAGATAAGAGAAAACCGCTTAAGATGATTTGACCATGAGCAAAGTTGGTCGATTGATGTGCCAATTAGAAGATGTGAGATTTGGGATGTTGAGCTGGTTAAAAGAGGTTGAGGAGGGCTCAAGAAGTGTTGGAATGAGACTATCCGAATGGGTCTTAGTTGTTTGGATTTAAGCCCGTGAATGACCCAAAATAGATTCGAATGGAGGCAAAAGAATCCATAGTTGACCCTACTTAATTGTGGGAAAATGCTTTGTTGTTCTAACCATTCAAATTAAATGTGTCTATCTCGGTGGTCCATACATATTAAGACATCTTGAATTATTTTTTCCAAATGTCAGTAGATTGTGTACCATCCAGTCAATGATCTGCCTAGAAAACCTAAGTTGCTTTCAAATCACATTCAAAATCGTAATGTAATATTCAACTGTGTACAAGGAGAAGCTTCATTAAGAGCCACATCTCAAATATCTTCTTAATCAGAATGCATATTGCATGTTTATTGCTTATTGGTTTTACCTACGTCATTAAGTTGGAAACCTTTATATCTGCCATGTTATATATGATCATTTAACTTCGACAAATGTTCTTCCTCACTTGTTGGATTGATTTTCTAATTCCGGTGACTTCACGATGGTTACGAATTTCGCCATTGTATTCTTTGCAACTTATGCTTCAAACGTTGGAATTAGAATGTTTGCTTTAATCTTAAACCTTCATGACTCCTATATAACATGTATAAAATCAAAATATCATGAGATTCATGATGCAATTTGCATATCATTGCAATGACGCTGCAATACTTGCATTGGGGCATTTGTATACAAATGATCTTTTGAGGTCATGCATTCTAGCTTATTAGACTTGAAGACAACAATCATATCAACCTCACATATTCCTTGATTAGTTACAAAGTTGCCGCCACTTGTCCAGTCACTTGTGGTTCACCCCAAGTATTAAGACTATTGGAGAGTTTTTGGGATGCGAAACTCCAACTACATATTTGCGATAAGGTTGCAGAAGTATGTAGTCGATACTTAGTCGACCAAGTCAATGGATACAGATTAATTGGTAGTTGGATGGCTAATCAGATTTTATCCGGCTTTAGTCGATTTTGAATTTTTTGAATTATTTTAAAATATATAATTCAATTTTAATACTTATGTTGTTATACACGTGCCTAGATTTAGACATTTTCAATACTATAATACATTCATAAAAAACATAACAAGAATAATATACCTATTAAAAAATTGACATTCATAAAAGTGAATAACATAAATGATAATCAAAAGCATTAGCAGTTTATGGATAGCATATAAAAATAAATCAGCCCTATGCAGATGCTTATAGTAGCAAATAGCTTTATCATTAACAATAATGAAAAATTGAATAACATAAACTATTGATACACCTTGAATCCTAACCATCTGTTTGGCTGAATATAGTTGAAGAACTGTTTGATGTCCCCCCACCCTATGCCACCATACCCTACTAGAACGACTAAATATACAACATGATAGTATGAACTAAATACACAATTTAAACATGAGATACAAAGAATACTATATTAAAATAAGAGGCAACATGATATATCAAGTTACTAACTAATAATTGAGAAATGAATACTAAGTTACGCGCAATGACACAATGAGAATAAAGGAGTAAAAAGTGTCATTAAAATATCGATAGAATAGGCCAACTAGTCGACCCGATTAGTGAAGTCGACCCACTATTGGCCTATTAGACCTAGTCGAGTTGGCTACCCCTCGACTCGACTAGTCGTCCGAATTTTAGAAGCTTGATTTGCGATACCTTTGATGCTCGAGTCTTATACGCAAGACTCGAGGCGGAGTCTTTGTACTAGACAAGAGATGTTCACAAGATTTGGTTGATGCAAGCTTGATTATGTTAACCTTGTGTTCTTCATTGGAGTACACCCACACCCATGTATCATGATGGAATTTATGTCCATGATCTTGATCACGATCTCAGTACAATGCCATGTCTATTTTATAAGAGTGTATTAAGAAGGGTTTACAAAAACTAATATTTGCAATTTCTATTTTAAAGTTATCGCCTAGTTCATTTGTCTATATGAAGGATAATGTGATGGACCTTCATCATCCTCGATCTTCTGGCAACATTGCTTAATTAGTTGATCCTTGTCAGGAAACTAGTTGGCCATTCTTATTATTCATTGCAACATATTTGAAATATTGTTGGCTTTCATCACTTTTTTGAAGCCAAGAAAAGGGGAAAACACGCTAAGTTGTCCACCCCAAGTATATTAAATTATAAGGAGAAATATAACTTACAAAGGCCAAGACTCGATGAGAGTTTTGGCATGAGAAATTTATTTTTCTACATAAAAACGATCTGCCGAAAAAATAACTCTAATTCTGGCCAGCCAAATAACCCATATAATAGCTGGCGGAAAGAGCAAATCCCCATTAGCACGATGCTTGTTCAACAAAAAGAGAATTCCAGAAAAGTTGAAGGTTTTGCAGGCTTGGCGAGGTAAGGCCATTTTCTTCTTATTCATTGCAACTCAATCGAAATATTGTTGGCTTCCATCATTGATGGAGCTTTTGGGACAATTCGAGGTAGTGAGAATTTGTATATGCGAGGGTAAGTTGTTCCTACTAAAATCCAATCAAGATGAAGCAGGAGTTATTTTTCAACCAAAATTAAATGGAAAAACAATAAATTCAAAAAACAATGTAAATTAGGAACAAATGAGGTTCTTCAAAATGCTTTTCACATTGTATATGCCACTTAGTTACGTAATTACTCTCTTGCCTATTCTCTTCCAAAATGAAAACACCATCTTCATTGTTGTAGGACGAGCATGTTTGACCATCACCTTCATATCTCTTATGAAGATGTGGCTATACAACATGTTGGTAGACGTAGAACTTGCTTTAGGTAGTTGTATAATGATAGTGCGTGCATGCAAATTTTGTTTTTAGTAGAACTGCCTTCCACCTATGGCTGGAGCTGTATATGATTATAATTGTAAATGCCCATTTGGTGTTATACAACCTCCCATATCTCAGATTCTCGCACGAAATTGTGGCAAATGGTGATCCATACCCAGGTTTGGTGCAAAAACATGTTATCTACTTATAGTTGCCATCTATAAGAAACTTCTATCCACACCATACTTGAAAATCTCCATTCTCTAGCAACCATAGATAAACCTTTGTAATGCCGGCGGAGTTCCTGTCCCACCACTGCAAAAAAGAAGATACATTCAAAGGCCACACATGCCATTATGTTGTGGGACATAATTTGATGCATGTCGTGTAACTTTGGTTCGAACTGTAACCAAGGAAGGTCGTATCGATATTGATATCATTTCGGTCCGCCTGGAAATGGATATATCAGGATATATCGCCGATATATTGACGATATCGGTGGAAATGTCGGAAATGGCTCAAAAAGGCCATTTTTGTCGTTTTTTTTCTTTAGAAATTAAGATCATCCAAGATATTAAAACAACAAATAACTTACAAATACACACTTATGTCACTCATATTGGTCATTTATAGCCCATATATCGCTCATATCGGTCATATCAAACATATCGCTGTTAATGTTTATTCCTGACCTATAGATATTGGAAATGGATTCCATTCAAGTTCTTATAACATTAAATAACTTACAAATATACACTTAGATGAGACATATAGATCATTTGTGAAGACTATGATCCTTATATTGCACATATCGGTCATATCGAACATATCGCTGGTACTGTTAGTTGTTGACCTATATATATATATTGAAAATGGAGTTCATTCAAGTTCTTATATCACTAAATAACTTACAAATCTACTCTTAGATCACACATATCAGTCATCTATGAAGCTTATATCACATATATCGATCATTTCAAACATATCGATATTAATGTTGATTCTTGACTTATAAATATTTTTTTGAAGAATTGACTTATTGATATTGGAAATGGAATTTATTCAAGTCCTACAACATGAAATAACTTGCAAATATACTCCAAGTTGAAGAACCATTGTATGCACCCTCCTGTCGCACCATACCCTACAAGTACGGGGGTCTCGCTACCCCCTCCCCGAAACAAAATATATATAAACCATTGTGTGTTTTAATACTAGGTGTAGTTAGATATGTGTTTTAATACTGGGTGTAGCTAGATAAGTAGTGGAATCAATCTTTCATAAATAATAGCATTGATATATAGAGATATCGGCGATATCGATCGATATCCATGATTTTTTATACTGAATCCAATAATTTTTGACCGATATGAGCCGATAAGGCGATATATCGCTGATATATCGTTAATATATCGCCGATATCCCTGCAAAAGGATATACTGGGTGATTTCGATACCCCTTCCCTGTCGAAACTGATATATCGGCGATATATCGCCGATACGAGCTTGTATGACTGTAACTTGACGTTTGCTTTAACATGTATCGTTTGCGCTGATGAGATCTTGCAAGTGTTATAAATATTCGTAGCTTAGATTTTTGAGCAATGTCAATCCTAGAACTTGTAGCCTCCTTATATAAATAAGATGCCTTAAAATGAAGATTCAAGTGCTGTCTTGAGGCATAGATATGAATTCATTACGTGTGGAGACTATTCATAAAAGGATGTCGATTAGATGGTTCGATAATGGTCATTAGAATGTTGAAAATGCTTCGGTAAGATGCAATTCTTCGACCTTGCCATGGGTAGTACAATAGGATGTATAATGACTCCTATACTTTGAGTCGAATCGTCATAATTAAGTAGTCTTGCTCTTTTTAGGGTACATCATGAACATTTCGTTTGACCTCTTGATATGCCCATTCGATATACCCATTATCCATGCATTTTGGACATTATCATTGTTTGACACTCTTGCGATATCAGTTTTTTAAAATCCGACTCCTTTTCCAGCAATACTTGTGATATTAAATGCTCAACAAGATCAACCTTCGTTGATTACAGTTCGAATTTTCCCCTCATACGACAATGTTCATATGCATAATATCTTATAGGAAATGTTTTAGATCTAAGTTATAAGCTCTTAAGAAATGTATGTTTCCATGAAATTAATATGTGCAGTCACTAATAAATAAATTGAAATAGAAAAGTACTGGACACTCAATGTTCGTGGTGTTAATATTGTTAATCTTTAAATGCCAAATGAATATGCTACTAAAACTGGTAAACTTTAAGTAGTATGGATTATGCAATGATAGTGTAACAAATCAGGAAAAAAGAAGAAGAAAAAAGGTCAACGTACTGTGAGGTGTCTACTTGCATGAAGAAGGGGTGTGACAACTTGCATGGCCTCATGAGGTAGTGTCCTCTTGCATGAGAGAGGGCATGTGCAAGAAGGGGTGTGACAACTTGCATGGCCTCATGAGGTGGTGTCCTCTTGCATGAGAGAGGGCATGTGCACACCTCTCTCTTTAACCTGTGCTATAAATAGGGAGGTGTGGGTACAGTGAGAGTTAAGTCAAGTGCAAGAAGAGAGAAAAAGGGATGGAAATGGAGATCGGAGGGGAGAGAGAGAGAGAGGGAGAAAACAACAGAGAGAGAGAGAGGGAGAGATAAAGAGAGAAGGCCAGGGAAAGAAAGGGAAGGCCAACAACACTCTGCTCGATATGTATGGTTATCACTTTCCGAAATACCTTTATCATTAAAGTTTTCCCATTTTCATTTGTTTGTCTTACAATCATTTTGCTTAACCTTTCAGTAAATTTATGGCTCCGCAAGATATTTCATATGTAGTTAATATACATATGTTGAAGTATTGATCTGAGTATGTTTATATAATTGCATACTTGCAAAATATTTGTGATTTGCTATACATCAACCTTGAAAGGCGCTTTGTTCTACAGAGATATACATATTTTTGGTTCAATACACTTATTATATTTTATATTGGATATGGCATAAGTAACCCGTGCTATTTTTAATCGTTGTAATACGATTGATTAAGACATGCCATTGATTTCATACAAGAATACAAGCAAGTATGTGGAAATGTATAAAATAAACATGATGGTATTTATGAGAATATTAAAAAAAGAGGCATATATATGATATGAGATTGTATATCCATAAGTATGTACAACATAACAAGATAAAGGTCAGCTTTACTTGTATCCATGGTTTTAAAAAATGCGCCTCGAGGCGCTGAGGCGTACGCCTCGAGGCTGTTTTCCAAGAAAACCGCCTCGAGGCGTCCGCCTCAAGCTGCCCATGTGAGGCGTGCGCCTCGAGGCGCTGAGGCGGTCCTCGAGGCGTCGAGGCGCTGAGGCGGTCTTGAGGCACTGCCTCGACCTGCACAGGTTTGGTACCTTATATTTTATATTTTTATATTAATTTTTATGCTATTTTAAGTATAACAATAATTGTTAACAACTTGATTTGTTATATAGCCTTATATCTTTATTCTGTATTTAAAAATATGCATTATCCTTTAAAAATCATTAACATTATATAATGATTCTTCAATTGAGTTTAGCAAATCGAATGGTAGGGTATGTTGCAATAGGGGGGCATACAACGATTCTTCAGTTGAGTTTAGCAAATCGGATGGTTATAATTCAAGACTTTTATATTGATATATATGCTAGTCATATAACACATATAAAACAACATAGACATATTATATATCGTGTATGTTAATAATATATGTCAGCCACATAAGTTTGCTTCACCCATATACATAAAGGTAAGTGTTACATATCGGCAAGAACTTCACCCACCAACATTAGTGGAGGTCATAATAAGCTTTGCATTTTATATGGATGATAATACAAACTATGATTCAAAGTAAATCATGCAAAGAATATTATATATTATCATGCTCATAGCATATATGGTGAATATGTTGGGAATATCTAAATTTGTGATTTTATAAATATATCTATAAATATGTTTCATTATATTATATATATATATATATTCCTATATAAATCGAGGCTTACGCCTCGACCGTCTTGAGGCTTACGCCTCGCCTCATCAAGGGAAAACCGCCTCGATCCGCCTTACGTTTTTTAAAACCATGCTTGTATCTATGGAATTTATTTGACAATATCAAATCCATATATTGTTAATCATTTATATGTGAAATATATTTGATGAAATATGGTTAGCGACTGGAAAAAATGAAATTATAATGAATGTCATTGCAACGACATATGGAGTTAAGTGCCACGACAAGGCGGAAGCCGCCTCTAGAGTCCATTTGACGGGTCCTGACGGACATCGTGCCTAAAGGGTAAAACCTTCTGGGGTTTTCGGGTTCGGTAGAAACTAGTAAAAAGTCCACCATTGACTCGATTGATGTCATCATATTCTGTTCTGTAAATGATCATATCTGCAATGAAATGGCCACTAGTGCCAGCGGTAAGTAAAATCAACCCTTTTTCAATATAAGGGTAAGATCAAATTTCTGATTGAATACTAAGGTACAATTGTTAAAAGCACAAAAAACTCGACAGTTATGGATATATTCTTATTCTCAACCTTCACTTTGTATATTGTTTTCAAGTTATTTGTTAAATTTGTTATCTATTACTACTAAGCTATTTTTTTTACGAGCATTTTGTCGCTCCTGTGGTTTTCCCTACCGCAGATACACCTGAGGAATAAAGCAGGAGAAGCACTTTAAGTAGAAGAGTTGAGACTAAATATCTTATTGTCGGTGATATTGCAATTTCTCTTTTGTTACATGTTAAATGTACCTGAGAGAACATTTTAGTGAGTTACGACTTCTGTAGAAGTAATAGAAGTTATTTCTTTTATAGCTATAGTTGTGACTATGTGAATTGTGGGTTTGTTATTTGCGAGTAATAACCCCTCAGACTCTAAGTGGCGTCGTTGATATTGTATGATGCTTCACTTGACCACTTGGATCACGGGTCATTACAAATAGACGTGATGATGATATTAATACAGTAACTCATGAGGACATTGCTCAACCATGTGGATACCTTTGTAGGATCGTTGTTGACCTGATTGTAGAATTATTTTGTAGGGCTCCTTAAAACAAAGAGCTGGTTGTATGTAGGTTTCAACATCTAAGTTAAGGAAGATGGACCACGGTGTTGCTAGTTGGTCATCAACTCTGCCATCTAAGATTGTTTTACCGCCATATTATATGTCAAGAGACATTTAAAAGCCACACATGCCTTCACATTTAGGGAGATAACTTGAGGTTTTCTTTTAGGAAAACTTGATATTTGCTTTAACATGTGTCCTTTCTATTACGATAATGACATCCCACTAGTGTTACAAAATCTTGTATACTTATTTTTTTCAACATTATTTATATGTGCTGACTTAGATAAATAATGTACCTTGAAATTAGTATTGAACTTGTAATTTGTTCTTATGTGTAAGGAGTTAGAGTGCCATCTTGTGGCATGTATATCAACTCATTGTGTACGCAAATTTTCTCAAATGATTCTCGATCATGATGAAGTCACCAAAATATGAAAAACGATCTGATAAGACATGATTCTTCAAATCTTGCCTTAGATAGTGAAGGGAGACGATAGTGCCTCATACATCACAGAAGCTTGAAGATCGGATCGTATCTGATAAAAACAAGACTTGTTGTACAAGTTGCAATATCATTGGAATTATTTTTTTTGACGGAACCACGTAGATTGGGAACCCTTCCATCATTAATCACACGAGTTTAAAATACACCTCTTGATGCGTGATTGTGATCTACGAGTTTCTATGCAACGAGACCTCTTGTCTCAAGTCAAATATGACAGAGACATCACTTGTAGACACGGGGATGGACCACATGACTTCCGCAATCCAGCGAGATGATCTGAATTGTTAAGCTCCTAATTTCGTCACCTGAAATCCTCCTCCTTCAAGAGCACGAGACACCGTTTAATCTTGAAATAGAATAAATCACCAATGAATAAAAAGGAAAAAGTAGAGAGAGTCTCTTTCAATTAGGGTGGATGGCCACCATGGCTATCCATTTTAATGGGAGTGCTTCTTTCTTTTTTAATCCTAATTTGGTGTTATCTTATTACAACCAATTCTTCATTTATTGAATTATTTTGTAAATGAACTATCACTAAATAATTCCAAATTATTTGTGACAATTGCAAATAAGCCATTTGCAATTATGAATCACATGTATACATCCAAAATTAAATGTAAATCACATTTACATTTCTCTTCATAAAAATTCTTATTTATAATTGTTGTATAATGTGTATCCGATTCTCATTAATATGAAAAATTTGAATCCAATCACAATTAAGTCTTAATAGGATATATCTCATCCATGCTATCCATGATTATTGTATATAGTACTATCCTCATTAGTCTTATACAAGATGATTTAATCCAATTTAATTATCTCAGTTGTCTCTCTACACATGTCCAAATACTCTGAGTCATATCCCCATTATTAAGGATAATTAAATCTAATTTAATTATCTTATTTTCTTTTTATTTTTATATAGTTTGATTTTGTCTCTAACGGAATACTCTTCGAATTCTTTCAAGGATAGTGTGCCTTCTCCGCAGATACTTGGAGATAAGGACATTGCGATTGCCCCCCTAAAAAGGGACATGGAGATTGTATAAGCCATGTATAGTACATTCAATCACGAGAACCAATATCATTTCTAGATTTAGAAGACCTCTAAGAGATGTCTGATCATGTCAAACATGATATCCACTCTTCTCTTCTTATCTGAATCCAAGTCAGATCAATGTCTAGCATTTGGACTTAAGATTACACAACTAGTTTACCGAGCAGAGTCACTAAAATCCAAAGCTGTTTCATCACTCCATCGAAATGGAAGTGTCATAGTATACAATCGATTAATATCACATCAACGTCGAGTATTCCCAATACTGGAAGACCGTGATTAAAATTAAACCCGAAGTTCTTATCTTATTTGAAATGTCTTCTACATGGTTTTATAGTTGAGTTTCTCATTTATCATTGGGAGTTGGTATCGATTGTTTGCTTTCCAAAAGCATATCATGTACCTTCAAATCCTGTCATATTTTCAAAGCAAGACGATCATCGATGAAATTTGTCCCAATATCTCTTGAATGGGATTATGTCTTCTTGTTCAGTAGTAAACATGTATAATCCCTTTGAGAGATCGTAGCACTCATATGGTCGTATATGTACACATGCATATCGGTGTATAAACCTTGACTAGGGCATCGACCTAATGATTTGCCAAATTCGACTTCGGTCAGAGTGCAATATATGGAGTTGATTGCTTTAGATTTAAGCCTCATCCATGCGAGCTCGGCAACAAAGTTGCATGTCTCCTTCTCTTCAATGATATTAAATTTCTTGTTATATTCTGGATTGCAAAATCTGATGAATGGACAAAGATCATCATCTTTGTCTTCCAGCTAGAGTAATTTGTTCTGTTGAAGTAGGGAGGATGAACCACCTAGTTCCCTTCAGTACACGATCTTGAGAAGTTGGCCATATGTGCTTTGAAGTGTCACTTCTTCGGCATGGACAATGCTTTGATACCAATTGTTGGTTTTTATACCTCACACAGACATCGACTGATGGGTGTAGGTGGATCGAACAATATGTATGACCTGGATCACTGCAAATCTTAATATTAAAAAACAAGCACATCATTATGTGACACTTTCAATTATAGATAAATAATCAACCACAAGTGCACAGATATTTAACGTTAAAACTCTTTTGGGTAAAAACCATTATTAGAGTCTCTCGACTCGGGCTCTCAACCTGACCCAAATAGATCTTCCACTAACCTGAGTTGCTTACACAAGCAACCCACCTATATTACAATATAAGTTGAGTATGCGGTCAACTCAACCACATATAAATAAACAATCCTAATAATCTTAATATCAAAGTAAATATATAATAAAGAATATGAGGTAACTAAAGCGATCTTACAGAGCGAGGAGCATGCTCGTAAGAATTAAACTCAGAGAATCAAAGCTGTTGAAATGAAGAACACAAAAGAAATAGCTCTTCGATATTTCTCTCAAAGTAGCGTGGAAAACATAGAGTAGAGAGCTTATTGCTCTTGTTGTGTGTTGTGAAATGAGGTATGGGGTCCTATGTACATGTCTTAGGGTCCCATATACGTTGACTTTGAAAAAGTAGCCGTTGTGAACAAATAAGGAATGAAATCAGTTCCAAAAATATTCCTGAAATGAAATATGATTGATTAGAATAAAAAGGCGATCGATTAGAATTAAATGATCGATTAAGTGGATTAAGGTGATCGATCATAATCAAAATATAATCATAATCAATCAGAGTCCACAATTGGTCGATCAGAAATATAACCGTTGTAATTCAAATAATGATCGATCATGAATCGAGGGTGATCGATCATGTCAGAATGGTTGATCGATCAGCTTGACCTGAAAGTTAAAGTCAAAGGGCTGAAATATAATATGCATGATGCTTGAGGTCTTTTACATTCTAAAAACAATTACATAAAGCAACACTCAATAAAAGGAAATGCTTCGTCTTCTTCTTGAGCTTGAGCCGAAGTTTCTTAGCTTTGATCTCCTTAGCTTCTTCTTCACTTAAGCTTGAGCTTGTTCTTGATCCAGTAGATTTTCTGATCTCGACCAAGTTACAAACTAACTGCATAAGTTTTGACTAACAACACAAGTTTTGTTATCATCTATATATGCATGCTCATGCACTACCAGTTTCCCCACTTATGCATGAACTCAATCGCTTGTAAAGGGTGTGAAAAACTAGCTGGACATTTTTGGCATGGTCTTTGACTTCATGGGTAATATTGCAAAGTCGACTGCGATCCCTTCAACATTGATGAAGTAGAGGGGCATAGTTTTGGGCAATCCTACAATCAATACATGATTCTTTGTTGTTGACATACTTGGTCTTGCACTTCATCATTCATCGATGAGAAAAGTCTTGGGTTCATTCGGAAGAGGTGGAAAGAAAATTGGGGACACAATCCTCTACAACTTTGTCTAGGCGGGGGGATGTTTGGTCATCCTAAATGGGCTTTTAGTCTTTGTGGTGGTCACATGATTGGATATTGTAAGATTGAGATTTTTGTTGAAGAAACTTTGGGGGTCGCGCGGGGGGGGGGGGGGTAAGAAATTCCTTTGGTGGACTTGTCTGAGGCAATTAGGTTGATGTAGCGGCTGAGGGCAGGGGTTTAGGATGATCTTGTGGTAATCACGATGATGTTGGCAATGTGGGCTTTGAGGATTATGCGGAATGATTAGGATTTTTCTGCGATAATATGTCCTTGTGCATTGACATAACACGTGACTTAATCGAGAGGCTTCTGTGTGAACCTTGGTTGTCAATTATTTGGAAGGGGGTGGTCAGGTAGCTCCCCGTGATCATTGTGTCGATGTACATGAAGGTGGGAAGCAATATCAATTTTTTAGTCTGGATTGATTCGGTGTGAAAGTGCTTTGTTGTTGTTGTGTTAGTTATTGATAGATTGCTAGGTGTTGGTGAGTTGTTGCTGAGACTCCTTAATTGTGATCTTGATCTCTGGGCAACAGTTGTGGAGTACTAGATTAGTGTATCCGTGGTGGGATAGGGGGTTGCACCTCATTCTTTTATGTATCCTTTTCTTATTAGTGCTTTGACTAGTCAGTGGAGATGTTGAGTTAATCAGATGATGTACAGTCGACCTGAAGAAAACAAATACCTGCATGTTGCCATGAATACAACCGACCGGAGTCCACAATTCTTTTTGCCCTTCCTCACAACATGTGAAACTCATGACTCCGTTGAAAATTATTATTAATTTTTAATGAAAAGTGACGCGCATCCAAGGTGATACACACCCAACTTGTATATAAAGTGAAGATTATGATTTAACTGTCAAATATCACAGTTGGGTGATTCAGTGTACAAAAAGCAAACGGGCCTTGGACTTGGTTACAAGCTGCCCATTGTGTGATATAGAGTAGGAAGATTTCAACCACCGCCTTTTGGCTGCACCTTCAGCAAGAGAGCACGGGCAGTTGCATAATTTTCATAGGTGGACCATTTGTCGTAGGCTTTTTGGGCTTTCCTTGCGATGGGCAGGAGCATCAACATCTCTGTTGTGTAACTATGATCGATGGAGAGGGCAAGGCATTCACTGTTTTATGTGGATATAATGTAATATGGTAATGACATAATCTTTAGCGGTAAGTGACCATATCTCGACAATGTTGTGACAAAATGTTGGTCCTCTTAGGCAATGAGGGCCACATTAGTAGGTGGTTCAATTGGCATGTAATTGGCCTATCCTTGGCATTATATTTATGTGTTGTTGTGATGATGTTTTATGTTTTGTTTCAATGAAGTGTATGACTACTAATCACAGTCACTAGCCGTCATCACTTTTTTAAACAAAGTAGCGCAAGTTCATGAAAGTAATTTGAGGAATTACAATATCAGGAATAATACTTTTTGTTTGTTTTACACATTATAAGATAGGCAAGTTCACAAAAGTAATGCTATTTATAATAATATGAACAGCAATAACTTCAAATGGGCTTGTTACACCAGTGAGTTGTTCTATTATGTTATTCTCTGGAGCCCTCACACATGAGATATTTGAAAAAAATAAGGCTTATAATGTTCACTAATCAACAAATAAGATAGAAATGAGCACTTATCAGCTAAAAAATGGTATAATTAGGAGGTTTGGCTCATACAACATCATATACAACTTGCTGAAGTGTGCATATTTGTCTTCAATTGTGTATTATGAAATTCTTTATATACGATACATGATATAGTTGCAACTGCCTATATATGTCTGGTCATATACACGTATGTTTTGGGTGGGACGGGTTTTGATGTGGGATATCTTGAATCCTAAGTTCAGTTTGTTTGATGCAATTGTAGTTGGTTTTGCGTCACAACTTCCCTTTTAGCCCACCTTCCAAACGTGGGCTTACAGTATAATTTATGGATTAGGACGCTGGCCCTAAGTTGGATTTTAGTCAAGATTTATAAAGAACCTCTATCTAAGCTAAAATTGCCAAAAGTAGTCTACTGTATTCTAGCGATAATTGTCGCCACATTCAAAACGTGGATACCATGCATCTTATAAGAGAAAGAACACTCACTTAGGACCTGAAAACATGGTGAAATAGAGAAATATTAGCGAGATATCGACTACCTAGGGAAATTATGTTCTTTCGTCTAGGATTTCACTGACACCCCACAGAAATCCTAGAAAGGGAAAGCTTATGGGTTTTGATATCAATGGGAAATGGGTCACCCAAAATCTATCCAAAATATGCTGAAATTTAAGGCTATACCTTCATCGGAAAATGATATTTTATTAAACTTATAGGAGAGTGGAGGGGGTAAGGGGGATAGAATAGATGCTAGATGATGATTCGAAGTGTTATTAGTGTAGGATATGGGATGCATGCCATTGAAATATGATGCATCGGTCAAATGCTAATGCATTTCCTGCTGCTACATGGGACCCATGAGCAGTAGGGGAGGGAGAGGTGCCTAGAATCGATGGAGGGAGGGGATCACTTTTTAGAAGGAGGTGGATCTCGTTGGTTTAAAAAAGATAATGGGAGCTGTGATGGTGAAGAAGACAGGTTCTTGGAGTGGAAGTGGTGAATCTGTTGTTATCGAAAGAAGCGAAACATGGAGAAGAGGAGGGATACCGATGGTAAAATAGTTGAATAGAAAAAAATAATGGTGATATGATTATAACCATTATGCGACATTTGGGAAAATTACTTGAGATGCTTGAAAATCAAGGAATCTGATTGATTTGGACCTTTATTTGAGTTTGTATTTTTAATTGGCAATTATTGGAAAGATATGCATGCCATGATGGAATTTCTGGTTGGTCGGTTTGATGGTTGAGGGGTCGAAAAGGTAAGGAACGATCAGGGTAAATGTTAATTAGTATTGCATGTGGCTTTAGATGACGACTTTATTTTTGTGCTAGATGATTTCTGGGCCCAAATTTGTGTATGTTACGATAAGTTAGGCGGGCAAGTGTAAGGTATTTTATATACATAATAAGATTGTATTCTATTTGAGCAGTTGTCAATAGAAGTCACAAGATTTTTTTGATGCAGAGCTACAAATATGACATTTTCTTAGCATCTTCTTACTTATTTTACGCTGTTCTTATCTTCATCGGTTCTGGAATTGTTTCTTGGTCATGGTCTCTTATCTTTATTGTTCAAGAACATTGTCATTTGTGCTTGTTGGATTTATTTTTCCTGGTCTGGTTAGCATGTCTAAATCTTTATTATCTGTATTTTCAAGGTACTCAAGCTTGCAGCAAACTTTTGTATTTGGTAGTGCCATATGATCATTCAAGGACCTTTCCTATGTTTGTTGCAGAAAGCTGTTCTCTCAGTGCTGACAGAAGTATCTGGTGAAACTTCGCGACATAAACCCAAAGAAACAAAGGAGAAACACAGGGAGTCATTGTCTAATTTGATAATGAAACAATGTCGGGTTATTCTTCGTCGTGCTATAGCGTCTGATGAGTCTAAAGTGTTCTGCAACTTGCTTGGAACAACACTTCTGAATTCAAATGAAAATGATGATGAGGGTATTCTTGGATCTCCGGGGCAAATTTCTAGACCACTAGATTTTCGAACAATTGATTTAAGATTAGCTGCTGGAGCATATGGTGGATGCCACAAGATTTTTCTTGAGGATGTCCGTGAGGCATGTTCATCTTTTCCCATTACATGGCTTTTGGCATTTATTTACTGTATTACTGAACATGATATTTTATATATTTTTTAGTTTAATTTTTGCAGTACCCCATTTTCCACATATCGGCTGTTCCTTTTACCAGAATTAATATAGTTACTTGTTTAAGATAACTCAATCCGATATTTGACTGAAAATATAGAATCTATGGGAAAAAGATTTAACCAGACCTTATTTGTTGGAGATATCGGATATATGTGTTTTAATTTTAGGAATATGTATTTATTTATTTTTTGTAATTGCATGTAAACGAATAGAAGTTCATGTCTTAGTTCAATGCTGCTCATTGTGATTTTTTGGAATTTGATTCTTTTGCAGCTTTGGCATAATATTCGCACTGTTTATGGCGAACGACCCGAATTGATGGGGTTGGCTGAGTCTCTTTCTCAAAACTTTGAGTCATTGTTCGAGACCGAGGTACTCTTCAGCTCTCATGTTTTTTTCCATATATTATATTTTTGGGAGAAAAACTACTTTATTATAAGACCCTAGGATCATCCTATATAGAAGAGAGGGAGTACTAGGGTCTAGTGGGAAGATTACATAAATAGCCCAAATAGATGAATGACAAATGCTAATGCAAAATATGTAATTTATAATTCTCCCTCGAACACCCCAACAAGTTGGTGGACATGCATTGATCAATTCCCACTTGAAAGCAAGACAGGAAAACCACTTTATTGAAAGTGTATTGGGAAGATATCTGCAAGTGGAATCTCCAATGAGATATGTGTGGTAATAATCTTCTCTTGTTGATTGACATCTCTGATAATCCACCTCTATGTGTTTGGTAAACTCATTGAATTATGGGTTAAAATCATTTTTTGTAGCTGATTTGTCACTGCAATATAAGGATTGAGAACCTTGATTGGTAACTCAAGCTCCGTTGGGAAAGGAATGAGCTAATTAAGCTCACAAGTGACATGGGCCATAACCATGTATCCAACTATGCACGAGATCTATTGACACCATTTTGCTTCTTGCGTCTCCTGGTGATTGTATTTCCTCTAACAATAGTAACATATCTAGTTGTAAATCACTTGTCATTCGGGGAAATAGCATAATCTGCTAAATTATGAACAAACATCCAGATTATCAAGACATGCTAAGGCACACTTTTTTCTAAATAACCTAGGATTTGAAGCACGTCTTGTTAGTGACTGTCCTAAGGACTATCTAGATGCTGACTTGCCCTGCTAATATCATAGGAGATAATCAATCGAGTGAACTAATCACTTGTTGTCCGTAAAATAGCCATTATTATCATTGGCATGACATTGAGCTTCTGCAGATAAGGAGGATGGCTTGCAATTAAGTAGGCCAAACTTTTTCAATACATCAAGACAATACTTCCACTCGATTATTGTAGTTGACCATGATATTCTATTAGGAAGCTCCTTTTGCAAAAAAAAAGATTTGATTTCCAAGACATCGACAACATCATCCTCGATAAAAACCATGTTGTCAAGAGAGATTGGATGGACAACCCTACCTACTTATTTGCCCTGATAAATACACAATGATTAGTAGAGTTTATGCAAACCCCCTAGAATAGCAATAATTGTGCCGATCTTATATAAACATGTCGTAGGATTGTGCTTCATGCCACAAATAATATTCTTAAGTGACAAATCACCCAACTAGTTGGTTTGAGTGCAATCGAACATTACCGGTCAGATACTAAGGGAAAAATAATTATAATCTTAGTTTGTTATTTTGTTTTTTTGAATGTTTCTAATGTAAACTAAAAGTAAGATGCGCAATTGAGAAATTATTTTGGTACTTTTCTATTGTTATTTTATGATCAAATATGTATTACAAAATAAAAAGGGATTTTATCACTTGTGCCCCTCCGAGATATCGCAATATCAGTTATACCCCTATCTTTTTGGTAATATCAGTTGTGCCCCTCACTTCTTGTTATTTTGTCACTTGTGCCCCTCGGGTTAGTTACTGTCCATCTACAGTGCAAACGGACGTTAATTTTGAGGACATAGGCGGAATTAATTAAAAAAAAGGTTAAGAGGTCATTTTTCATCCTCTTCCTCATCCTTTTCTTCTTCCTCTTCCTCCTCCTCCAGCTCCTCCTCCTCCTCGCCCCTGCCCCGCGCCACCTCCTCCCAGCCCCGCCCCCTTCCAGCCCCGCCCCCGCCGCTGCCCCTGCCCCCGCCTCCTCCCAGCCCCGCGCCGCCTCCTCCCAGCCCCGCCCCCTCCCAGCCCGCCGCCCCCTTCCAGCCTGCCGCCCGCCCCCTCCCAGCCCCGCCCCCGCCGCTGCCCGTGCACCCGCCTCCTCCCAGCTTCGCGCCGCCTCCTCCCAGCCCCGCCCCCTCCCAGCCCGCCGCCCCCTTCCAGCCTGCCGTGTTCGCGGAGCTCATGATGTCGTTGGGGCTCGTGTGCAACGACCACGTGAGCTGGGTGACGTTCCACAACGCTACGACTTCGCCTACCTCATCAAGGCGCTCACCGCGGCGAGGCTGCCGGAGGGCGTGGGGGAGTTCATGGGGCTCCTGAGGGCCTTCTTCGGCGAGAGGGTCTACGACGTGAAGCACATGATGCGGTACTGCGACCGGCTCTACGGAGGCCTCGAGAGGGTCGCGAGGGAGCTGGAGGTCGTGCGGGAGGTCGGGCAGTGCCACCAGGCCGGTTCCGACAGCCTCCTCACCTGGCAGGCCTTCCTTAGGAGGAGGGAGAGGTTCTTCGTCCTCGACGGCGGCGTGCGGCACGCCGGCGTGCTCTACGGCCTGGAGTGCCACTGATCATTAGTGGAAGCATTGATCAATTGTTTAATTAATTTGTTGGTATTATTTCCTTGAAAAATTCGATTCAATTATATGTCAATTGCATGATCTTTCAGTTGAATTATATTGATATACTAATCTATTTGGTGGGTCAAATCAAATGGCAAATCGAAAACGCTCTCTGAGTTTAATTTGCTGTGGTTTTTATGATCAGATGAGATGACTGCTAATTTGTCCTCTTTAAACAGAGGAATTTGACTTTTTTGAGCAATTAGAGTCCTTGTTGATCATAATGCTCAGATTAATTATAATAACGCGTCGTGCTCAATTACCACGAAGGTTCATAATCTGGCATAAATCACAGCTACGTTTCGTTGTTTGTTTGAACGCCTTTGCACTTTGTGCATAGCAGAGAAAACGGTGCATAGCAGAGCCCGCCGCCCCCTTCTTAAATTTTGATAAATTTTTGACTAATTGATTCATAAAAAGTCATCCAAAAATTCAATAAAATTCATCGTTTGATCTGTAACGAGTGATATGTCCGTGGAAATGTAAAAATTTTAGAGATTCGATGGATTCATGAAGGTGTTAGTAAGAGAGAGAAATTATGAAGAGAAGGAAGAAGAGCAAATGGAGGAGGAAGAAGATGAAGGGTATGAACCATAATACCCTTCTTAACCACACCATGGTTTGAATAAACCATGGTTATTTTAATTTTTTGACGGTCAATCTGACGGAAGGGCACGACTGGTGACGGGGCAAGAAGTTAGGGGCACAACTGATATTACCAAAAAGATAGGGGTATAACTGATATTGCGATATCTCGGAGGGGCACAAGTGATAAAATCCCAAATAAAAATATATGCATCGAAAAATATTTTTTTAAATGAAAAGCATAATATTCCTTATTATTCACACGAATATCGTTTATTCTCTATTACCGACCCTTCAGTTTGAATATTGAATACTACCTTAGCAACATTGCTTTTGTTGATCATAGCTGAAAGAACAATCCAATGATCAATGCTTTCCAATTTTTTTATAGAAGATCCACTTCTACACGAAAGGCTTTATAGGTTATGAAGCTCTGTAGACTGATGTTATTTACTTATAGAAGATCCACTTCTACCTTGTGGGGTTTAGTTGGTGTCTAGGAAATTGGTTTAGTTGAGACTGATCGGAGCAAGACTAAGCAATCACAAGGCACCTGCAAAATAAAGCTCTTTGGTTTTAACTTTGAAAAACTTAAAAAGAAAATTGAAATATTCTGAAACAAAATTAAGATGTCCTTACAAAACTAAATTTGAAAGACTAATATTCTGAAACAAAATTAAAACTATATACATGTCCTTACAAAACAAAATAAAAATCATGGATGCGTCTTTATAAAGTGAACTCATCTTCTGTGGGCATTAGTAGAACTTGGAGGTCTCAAGCATAGCTGTATTTCTTTTATTTCAGTATGATAGTATAGAAAATGTATAAATATATGTAAATATATAAAAATAAATGTATATATATTTAAAGTAATTACAAACTCAAAACCAACTAAAGCCCAACTAAATCCGATTAGTTGCCCGATGGCCAATTAATCCTTAATCAGTGACCCGAATGATCAAGTACTCAAGCTTGGAGATTTTGGCTCCGCCTAAAACGTGTGAAGCACTCCGTCTAAGAGAGTCATCTCCTCTTCCTCCCATGGATTTTCACCACGTCGACCCCATCCCAGTCATTGGAGATAAGATCTTGTAGTAATCAACACTATATGTTTAGTGCGGTTGGTAGTAAACTTCCTTTAACATGCTACCAAAGTTACGCCTGGAGGACATGTCACCAGTGACCACATCGCAGATGCCAAAATTAAAAAAAGCCTTAATCTTATTGTGCATAACTCTCCTGAACTGACTGTCATGTACGTATCGATGAGGTGCTTGTATGGAGCCAACAGGCTATTGCTTGATGTATAATGAGAGATTGGACGAAGAGTGCATGATTGTACTGCTTTACGAATGGTTAATCGAAAAGCTAGAGGAGCATCCAAAGCAACAATTGATGATGAGCTAGATCCAGAGTGATCAGTATCTTGTACATTAGGAGAAGATAAAGGTACAAACTCAGGCACTTCAATATTCCTCCCTCGATAGATTTGTAGTGGACGTGAAATCGCCAAGGGAATATCACAAACAGGATCATCGATATTGCTGGATTGTTAAAAAAGTGGCATCAACAGACGATTAGTAGAATCAGAACACTTGGTTCCTTTTAGGTTTTAAAATACACTCTAAATGCACCCTTGATTGCATTGATTAGAAAGTTTATCTGTAATATTGGTTGTTCCTGATGCTGTTTTCTTCGCGAAACCCTTGTTGAGGGATCGGAACATGTTTCTGTTTGGACTGGATGAGTTGTTCGGGAGAGGAGTGTTCTCCGATTTTTGGGACCTTTTGCCTTTGCCAACACTATGGGGGCCAAGGTGTCTGAGGCTTCGAGGAATGGTGACTGGTATCCGACTATTTTTACTTCTTTCTCTGACCAGTTGTTGGGGGATTTTTTTCCGATTGACAGTTATATTGGCAGGTGTTAGCTGCCCTTCAGTGGAAAGAGATTGTGGAAGGAAGGCCTATGTCGCCATCTTTGCTACAGCATTTTTTATCCAGATGTTGTGGAGACAAGTCGCAAACGACTGTGGACTTGGAACATATCGTTTCGAATTGCCACTTTCCTTTGGATCGTGCATCGAGGGGTCCTTATGATGAATGATTGTAGGGTGGGACTATTTCAAAGTGTTGAGGACTCTTGCCCAAGGTGTGTGGACAGTTAATAGGACATGGATTACCTCTTATTTCATTGCGAGGATTTGCGGGGATGTGTGGTCCGTGGCGAGTATCACGGGGCTGCGCATTCAGCTCTGGGGCCTTCAGCTTTCGATGATCGCCAACTGGTGGGGCTTGGGAGGGGTGAATTGTTGGTGGAGGCTGCTATTTTTGGACACTGTGGTCGGCCTGAAACAAGGTAGTGTTTCATAAGGAGAGGTTTCAACTTTCATGTAGAAAATGTACAGGAGCATGCCAATGACTAATGGACTCATGGCATGTGTAATTATTTTTTATACCTTTTAAATACAAATGAAGATGCGTGCACATCATTCTGGATTTTTATCCCTTTTTTCCTAAAAAAAGTTTATCTGCAGTATGAGAAAAAAACAATGCAGCCAAAAATACATAATGAAAGATAATAAGATAAACGAGAGAAAGGGGGTTGTCCCCTTCCCCAAAACAGAATATGGATCCCTGCTGACTTCTACCTAGTCTACACTGCATCTTCCCAGCAGATCTTAGGACCCTTCATCTAAGCAAGAAGTGTACATATAACATTAAGGAGATATCTCAGCTTCTACTTAGCAAACACATTTTGTTGTTTCATATCGGACACAAAGTTGATATTAGGTTTCTTCTGACGCAAAGAAAGTAGTCTTATTTTTTTCCCACTAACTCTAAAGCATTTTCAGGTTGAATTTTTTAATGCAAAAGGCAAATGATGACCAATTTCATGAAAGAAAGATTTAACAAAAAAATGATCTCAGGCCGTCCTTTAATTAGGCAGGTCCTAGTAACTCTACATAAATTGTTTAAAATTCCTTTCAAAAAAAGTATTTACATATCTAACTAAGCAACAATGACCTAACCCCTTCACACATGAGATGCAACAAGACCTTGCTGTTTATGCCCGTAGGGATTTTTCTGTTGTGGCCATTCGAGTTGATGTTATTGGATAAAATTTTCTATTTTTATCACAAGCTTTGCTGATGATGGTGGATTTTATTCTTTTTATTGGTTTGTTTGTATAAGATTAGTTTGCACTTTTTTACTTACAACAAACTCAGCTGTTTTATTTTTTCCCCCTTGGGTTTGTCGATATCTCTTCCTCAGATGGGTCGTCAGTGCTGACTTCTACCTAGTTTTTCATATCGTGGCTAGTTTGATTTTTCTATCGATAGAACATGCAGAGTTTGCGTTCCAAGAATTGATAAGGTCTCTTGGTAGAAGTTCGTAGTGGTGTTTGTTTCTGGACTTGTTTTTTGCTTGACTTGGAATTGGTGTTTGTATGTGTGTGCATGATTGTAATTTATATACAAAATCCATTATATGGATGCCATGTTGGGCGCGCACTTATATAGTGGAAGAACCTGACGGCTCTGGAAATTCTGTAACAATGACTGTAACACGGAGGAGAATTTGTTGAATCTTCATTCGACTGCATACTTTTGTCTGGACTGTGGATGCCCTGTATACAATTATAAAGTAGTCTATTATTGCGAATATAAATGAGTATTGAAAACATCTAACTATTATTTTTACTCTAAATCTAACTGTGGCGTTCCTGTCAAAATATAACCATTGGGTAAGTTTTTCGGTAAGAATAAAATTACTGGTTGATTTGTGAATTATTATCCGTAGGATTTGAAAACTTTCACACTACCTTGGATGCGCATTGGGTGCTCCCCAGATAAGTGTCAATCATGGGACATGGGTGGGTATTTTTTATTTTTTTTTTCGTGCACTGATGCATGACTTTGTTGACTCTTCAAAACTTTCAAAGTCAGAGTAGTTGGAAGATAGAGTAATGCTAATATAATTCACTGACAGTTAATCCTTCAAGCACGGTTTAACAATTATATGCTTTTTTACTCATAAGTTGGATTTTTGTTGCCCAAGTAACCACTTTCATCTTGGGAGTATACCCACTGCGCTTCTTATATAAAAAAAAGTAACCACTTTCATCAATTTCAAAAGATGTGTACATGGAAGCTCAAAGTGGGGCACACGGCCTTGACAAGTGAAAGGCCAACATGGCCTTGAAAAAAGTAAGTAAACTACAAGTGAACTTTGGCTCTAGGGCCTTGAAAAAGAGAAAAGTATGTTAGTGGCATAAGTTCATCAAGAGATGCCCCATTTCTTTACTTCATCAAACCATGAAGATGAAGTAATCCTTATACTGCGAGGTGGTGGACGTCCTAATACTGCCAATCTTCTTTCTCGATGCAAAAAAATCTTTAATATCCAACACATGAGTGGGATCTCTTTCTGCCAGTCTCTTCTTGAAGTCCTTTTTCTTCTCCTCAGTCCATCCAGTTGAGATGATGGCGAGCTTCTCTCTCTTTCCATCCATTTGTCTCACATAACTTGTCCATCTAACCTTCCAATCATAACTAACCCATAGTTCAGTGGCCTTCTTTTCCTCTATAACATCCTTAGACATAAAGTGCTCAGTTTGCCTTTTACCTTTCGTGATTTCCACATGTGAAAATGTTATGTTCTCCACCACTCCAAATTCATCCTCACTCTCGTCATTCTTTTTTAGAAGTGAGAATTGATTTCCTCATTCTTCTGCTTTCTTTCACTTCATCATACCTAAATCACTATAGCAATCTTATGTAAGCATAGGGAAACTAGGGTTTTTGGTACTCCTTTCAAAAGTCTTTCAGTAATGCTTCTAAGTGTAAGTAAGCTTGAATATTTGGCTGAACCCAAGTTGCAGGAGAGCTTCCCTTGCTTCATCTCTTCAAGATTTTTCGTTCCAGTTTCCACTCTTCCGCAGCTTCATAACACTCATCTGCTAAATTTAAATCTTCAAATAGATGATTTTCTCACGAATGAGGTTTCCTCTTCTTCTTGCCTTTCTTGCTCTTGAAATACTCTCATTTTTTCCTCCTGCTGCAAAATAGAAGTTTCCCTTACAAAGGATGGCAGCTGCTGAGACACTGAAATCTGATGTGAAAATGGCTGCTGCTGCATGTTACTTCTACAATCCACTACTTGTGGCACATGCAAATCTGCAACTTTGCATGCATCGTCTTTTTCTTGAAGTTTTGACCGTTGCATATGCCCAGTGTGCCGTCTTGATTCACCAATGAATTAGGAGCCACTGGTGGCTGTTCTTGTTGCTGTACAGTAACATCCACCAATGGCTGCTGCATCTAAGGAGCTTCCAACCGTGGCTGCTGCTTCAAGTTGGCAGCCACATTATTGTTTCCCTGCTGCTTCTGTCGCTGCTCTAAAAAGGTGACCATCTATGGAAAGTGTACCTCTGAATTACAGCCATGTTTCTTTTGTTGTCTTGATTTCCTTGTGACCACATTCCATTCATTAGCATTTAAGGTATGTGCCTCCAATTCTTTGTTTTTTGAATTTCATAATGCATGGCATTCTTTAATGCATTACATTCTTTAATTGAATTTAGCGTAAAAACTTGTGCCCATCTTTGGGCATGCTGCGATCTTTTAATTTTTAACTAGAAGGTGCATTTTCTTCAATGAAGGCGGCTAAGTTCTTCTAATATGCTTATAGAAAGGGGTTATTCCAATTTGCACATGTGGTAAACATGAATCTGTGCCATTTATTTAATATTTGTAGCTTCCTTGTACTATCAGAAAATAAAATTATGCTTTCCTTGTGCAGGTGCTGAACTTGGTTCAGGATTTTGCTGGTGGTATGTGTACTGAGGGTCTGAGTGCTGAATTGCAGAAGAAACTCGATAACCTTCTTTCTAGTGTAAATGAAATGCCGAAAGCTCCATGGGAAGATGGTGTCTGCAAAGTTTGTGGCATTGATAAAGATGATGACAGCGTCCTACTTTGTGATACTTGTGACTCTGAGTATCATACCTATTGCTTAAATCCACCACTCTCTAGGATTCCAGCAGGGAATTGGTACTGCCCTTCTTGTGTTGCTAACCAGAGCAATGTTCGGCATTCTTCTTCTCGAAATGAGAGCAATACATTTTATGAAAAGCAACACGTGGGTGAGGAGAGCAGAAATTTTAAGGAATCTATTCGCCAACTTGCAGCTTCCCTGGAAGAGAAGGAATACTGGGACTTAAGCTTAGAAGAGGTTTGCTTTTGTTTACGCTTTCAATTGGTTCCCGTTTTTGCCTCTTCTCACTTTTCTATTAAATGCTAGGAATTTGGAAACTAAGATGCGATATTGCCTTTTGAGATTAACTGCTTGGTTTCTGTATGTCAGACAATGTCTGTTATGTGGCTTGTGCTTTCCTTCTATATATAGGAAAATTTGTTGGTTGTGCCTTTCTACTTGCGGAAGGAAGCGAATGAATTGCTAGTTCTTATTGACACATCTTTTTATCGATGTAGAGAGGTTAAAATAAAGATTCAACATGATACCCCAAGATCTCTACAATCTCCCAAGAATGTTCTACTACATCTTTGTTATTTCTAGGGAATATTATAAGGATTTAGAGAGGAAACAGAAGATACAAATATTGTTTCACCTTATTGTTTCAAGAAATTCTAGCTAAGATGATCCTTAAAATTGCACACTCCCTAAGAGAAGTTATCTCAACATGTTTTTCTCATTGAGATATTGTTATTTAGAAGAGTTCAGGAGCTCAACAAGTAATCTAAAATTTGGCATGAATTAATTAGTTGCTCAAAGCTGATCTGAATGCCAAAATTTTCTTCCATTAATAGGATAGGTTTACCCCCATTTGATTGCATCTCTATGGGATATCTACACGCATGCCATTATATAATTTTGTAGCTACATCTAACCCTTGATAAATGCGATTGTCTATTATCGTTAGTCATGTTGTCAAGAGTCCGGAAGTTGCTATTTAACCCCCAACTCTTGTCTTCTTCCTCTATCCTTTTTCCTTCTTCGTCAAGCCTCTTTCCTGCTCTGTATCCCTTCCCATCTGCCCCTTTTGTGATAAGTATCCTCGGTGGTTGCCTCGATGACAAAAAGTGGTCATTGATTGGAGCATGAACTAGAGATTATTCTAAAATTACGTACTAATCAATTTCTTCTATTCATTTTTGAATCCATAATTTTTATTTTCTTCTAAATAAATCAAGATAAATTGTGTTCGTATCTGAGGTGGATAAGTAGTTTCGTTTTAAATCAGTAGAGCCCTTTAAGGAGCCAATCGGGGTCAATTTTTGAAAACAAAAGGTTGAATGGGACTATTTTGCTGGAATCGAGTTGAGGGCCTTGAGGCATAGCCTCGAGGCCATTAATGCATTACCTCTTTATTTCCCCTAAAATTGTGATACTTTAACATGTATATAATAAGAAAAAAAATATAATAAGACATCTCCATGCCTTTAAAGCCAATTTGGATTTTTTAGTGTAATTCTTCAATGTAGAAGAAAAACAAACATAACTGCTAGTGCTAAATCAAACCACAAGACAATAATGTTCACCAAACATATTACAAGTTCTTTTCCTAAAAAAAGGATAATACAAGTACCCCTTTTTTATTACGTGTCAAAGAAAGAGTAGCATGGTCATGTTCTTAAAAATCTTATATTATTGTTGTCTCCAACTACACGATGCCATGATATATTTCAAGAGTGTCATCACCTGATTTCTGCATCACTACTGCTAGTTGGATCATCTTATAAGTCATCCATATACTTCAAATTTGCATCATTTTCTTCATCATCGTGTACTTCACCATCATGACTCTCCTCCTCGACAACATTAATCATTGTTTTGCCTAAATTATATTAAATATGCTAATTTTTGGTTATATTTCAATAACTAAACCAATTATTTAAAATTTTAAATAACATTTGCCTTTCTTATGTAAGTCATCTTGTGCTTCCACAACTTGTACAACATCCTCATCTAGAGAAGTATTTACGTATGGCTCTTGATATGCTTTGTATTTGTGATTTTTAGAGATCTAATACACATTTGTCTCCAAAATCATCATCATCATCTTGTTCATGTTCTAAGCATAGATGATCTTCCATAGTCTTTTTCTTATATCCATGTGTTTTAGTTTCAAGCTGAACATCACGTAGATCAAATCAAACAATTGTATGAATCGATTCCTTCTCTTATGGATTTAAATTATACCCATGGTTAAGCTTTGGATTTAAATTATACCCATGGTTAAGCTTATCTTATATCTACCCAGAAAGTAATTATGTACTCCACTTACGTTCACATCTCGACACACTGCTAGTCAAATTCGGGAGTTCCATCTCCAAAAGCCTTCCATGAATCAATTAAACATGGTTATTCGTTAATATTGAGAGTTACGAATAACTAGCATAGAAGAAATTAGTTATATATCAAAAGAATTAGATACCATGATTCTTCTTCTTTTATGTGTTCATGGTATTATATCAACTAAGCAATCATAGAGTATTTAATGCAACATGAATATGAGAATTAATGCTGAAGTTAGGGTTTATTTAAATAAGATATTTCATCATTTCAATATCTCTAATTCGAGTCGTTAATTAAAATTAATATTAATTGCTCTTAATGGATTCCATGCATTATATTTTATTTGAATAAATGAGATCATATGTGATCTTTAATTAGTATTAAGTTAAGTAAATTTAGGTAGCCAAATTAGGGATTTTAGGCTTAGTTAACTTTATCTTTTTATTTTGTTATTCCACCCCTTTATATAAAAGGGCTATAAGTCATTGTTCAGGGACAATTCACTTTGAATGTAAAATTAAAGTTTTCACCTATTCTCTCATCGTTTTTTCCTCCTCCCTTTCGCACATCTTCGTGCTTCTCCTTCGAGCTACATTCACAAGATCTACCTATGTTGCTTCTAGTACCACGAAGACCCATGTCATGGCCGCGCAATGATGATTAGTAGCATTGCTACCAACTGTTGTTCACCTGTTACACCCTAGATCATCACCTCCGTAGGCATTGGAACCTCTATTTCTGCTAGTTGTGGCTTTGACGATGGAGCAACAGGTAATGCCACAACCCTCTTAGCAAACACCACTATCTCTATATCAACTACTTCCATTCCATTCGATGACGTTTGAGGTTCTCTTCTTTTCAAGGGGATCAATGTCCCTTGGTAAAAGTTGGCTTCTTTAGAGGAATGATAAAGGGGTCCTTCTCCCAAAATCTATTTTTCAAAAGGTTAAAGATTGAGGAAGATAGAAGGGGAAAGACTCTGTATTGAAGTGTACAAAATCTGCTATGAAGTCGCCCTCCCTAAAAAAATTACAATGGATTGGGTGTGACCATCTCGAGATCAAACCCCTTCTTTCTTCAAAAAAATTACAAAAGAAACATTGAACATGGGAAAAAGGTTAACACATTATTGGATGGAGTCGAGACTAATCTCACATGTTGCAAACGGATCTCAAGCAATTTATCAATAGTTGAATTTTTCGAAGCGGAAGAGAGCTAATTGTGCGTGAATTTGGGAATTAAGGCTAAAACTATGGTTTAATTAAATTACGATTTGTCGCTATTTCTATTCTATCCAATTTGAGTAATTAATTAAAAGTAGGTTAGTCTTAATCATTTTTATTTGAGTCCATGCATTTAATTTTATTTGTATAAATAAGCGATCATATGTGACCTCTAATTAGCATTACGCTTAGTAAATATATGGGTTCACATTATTGTTGGTTAAGATTTGTTAATTTTCCTTTATTTTTATTTTGTAATTTTGCCCCTCTATATAAAGGGCTATCAATCATTGTTTATGGGACAATTCAGTTTAAAATAAAATTTGAGTGTTCTGTTATCTCCCCCTTCTTAGTCCCGTCCACGCATCTTCACGCATCTCCTCCTAGAACTGTGTAACTGACATGGTTTTACCTTATTCCGCCCACCCTCTTTAATTTTCTTTCCACTTAAAATTCTTCTCACATTAGTATTCGTTAGAGCATATTTGATTAACTCCTTTCTAAAGGACCATATATCAACATCTCCATGCAAGAATATAATCCAAGTATGTAGGATTGTGCAAACATATATGGAGTTGGTGATCCCATCTATAATCAACTATGTCCCGAAATGCTTTGTATTTTGCTTCATCATTGCCTAATGCAGACACAATATCTCTTTAACTTTATCTATAGCTTCTTAAATGAAAACCGTGTTGAGAAAACAATAATTTAATAATCAAACGAGGCCATATGGCTCTCTTATATAGAGATGAGAAGTCCTAGAGGACAAACTAATAAAAAATAGAGAAATACATATGTGATAAAAATAGGAAAATAACTCAACACCTTCCCTCAAGATGAAGCATAATGTCAATCATGATCCGCTTGGGACAACATCTTTGGAACGACCCTCTGGCTAGGGCCTTGGTGAATCTTCTGATGTCTGTGCCAAAGAAGTGATATTGAGAATGTTAAAAGTATGTAGGATCGTGCAAACGAATATGGAGTTGGTGATCTCATCTATAATCAACGATGCCCCAAAATGCTTTGTACTTTGCTTCATCATTACCTAATGCAGACACAATATCTCTTTAACTTTATCTATAGCTTCTTAAATGAAAACCCTGTTGAGAAAATAATAACTTAATAATCAAATGAGGCCATATGGCTCTCTTATATAGAGAGGAGAAATCCTAGAGGACAAATTACATAATAAAGATAAAAAATAGAGAAATACATAAGTGATAGAAAAATAGGAAAATAACTCAACACTTTCTCTCAAGATGAAGCATAATGTCAATCATGATCCGCTTGGGACAACATCTTTGGAACGACCCTCTGGCTAGGGCCTTGGTGAAGCATCTGATGTCTGTGCCCCTGAACTGATGTGGGAAAATAAAGATAAATCCCTTCTAAATCATGTCGCGAGTATAATGGCAGTGAACCTCAATGTGTCTGGTTCTCTCATGGAATGGAGGATTGTTGGCAATGAAATGAGCAGCTTGGTTATCACATTGCAACTGCATGGAAGATGCTCGTCAATAGCTAATTCTGTAAGAATGGATCCGACACACATCATCTTAGTTCTCCACTGCGAGCTTTGTACTCTGATTCAAAAATAGATCTAGCAACCATGATGCTTCCTACTTCCCCATCAAGACCAAAGAGCTCCCTATGGAAGCAGTAAAGCTAGAGGTAGTTTTCCTATCCTTAGAGCATCTTTCATAGTCGGTATGTGCATACGTCGTGATGACAAGGGATGTCCCTCTGCTAAATAGCAATCATTTACGTATAGAAGATTTTAGATACCTCAGAATTATGTAAACTGCATCCATGTGGGCCTCTCACGACTACTCTATAAACTAGCCGAATTTGCTAACTACAAAGTAGATATCTGGGCGGGTAGTGGGAACCTATAGGGATTTCCCAACAAGCTCCATGTATGTCTTCTTGTCTACCTCCTCTGTATCATCGTTGTAGAGCTTCATCCTGGGATCCATTGGAGGGGTGGAAGCACTGGCAGGCCTGCAGTGTACCATCCCTGTCTTTGAAAGGAGATCCGTAACATACTTCGTCTATGTCATTACAAGTCCTCTTTGGGCTTACTGGTAAACAAAAGCCAAGGTAGTATCGTAATTCGCCAAGATCCTTAGTGACAAACGGTGGTCTAAGGAACTCCTGAACTTCATTAATGCCCTATAAGTCATCTCATGTAATAATGATGCCATCAATATAAATCAGAATGACAACAATACCTCTTTGTGTCCTCTGTACAAAAAAAGAATGTTTTGCAATCGATCTCGTGAAGTCCTACTGCACCATCAAGTTTGAGATCTTCTAGAATCATGCTTTGGGACTCTGCTTAAGGCCATAGATAGCCTATGGGGTCTGCATATCTTCTCACACTCCTTATCATCGAATCCACGCGGTTGTTGCATATAGACTTCCTCTTGCATGTCATCATATAGGAGCATTCTTCACATCTAGTTGGGACAAAGAGCGGTCTTGTACCCTTACGGAGAGGGGTATTCAAAGGATGCAATGACAAGCAACTAGAGAGAACTTGTCCTGATATCCTCCCGATATGTTTGTATGAACCCACAAGCCACAAACCTAGTCTTGTAGCAATCATTGTTGTCATCTGCTCGGTGCTTCGTAATAAAGATTCATTTGCAGCCAACCACATACGCCCATGATGACCTAGGTCCATGTACTACGAGATTGGAGCATATCCATCTCCTCATCATAGCAAGACATTACTGATTATCTTGCATATCCTCATGAATGACAAACCACTAGAGAGAACTTGTACTGATAGTCCTCCTGATATGTTTGGATGAACCCACATGCCACAAGCCTAGTTTTGTAGCAATCAATGTTGCCATATGCTCGATGCTTCACAATAAAGATTCATTTGCAGCCAAGCACATATGCCCATGCTGACCTAGGTCCATGCACTACAGGATTGGATCATATCCATCTCCTCCATAACAAGTGTGACACCCGCAGATCTGGGTTATTCGTTTACACATTACTCGTAGTATTGTATTTGCAATGGATCGCATTAGGTTACCGAAATTTAAGGAAAATTTATCGCATTTAGAAATGACATTCACAATTAATGTAAACAACCACAGAACTAACAAGTGTTACCAATTCACATTTCTTTAATTTTCATATACATACATGTAACAAAAGAAACTGCAATATGTACATGTATCCCAAAATATAAAAGAGAAGAAGGTATTTACATGATCTTGAACAAACTTAAAGATGTATACCGTAACAGAAAATGTGGGACTCAATACCCAGCTGTCAGTCTACTGTAATGCAGGCGCCTTGCCTGCCAAACATGATAAGAACAAAGGAATGTCAACAATTGTTGAATACAATCCAGCATTTTAAAAATATAACATGTAGTTTAGTGGTTTAAAAATCAAGCAAGTGGATAAGTATTGAAATTTGAATTTAACAAACTACTTGTATGAAAGTGGATTTTCAAACGGTTATGTATGTAAATCCCCTGATCACCCATCACCTTGTAACTTTTAATATATAACATTTGCAGATATTAATTGATGACCCATATGTATGTTATTATCTTTTTATCACTTAGAGATCATGTTGATGGATCTTGTTATCGAGGGTGATGAGTCTCTGATCTGATATTTATTTATGACTAATTTCTCAAGTCTAGTGGATAGTATGTGGTCTTGTTCTGAGTGTGACCTCACACTATGACTCTAAGGCGTGAAGAATACCTTAGGGTTGGGGTGCCTCCGTAGACATGCGGTGGTGTATAATGCATCCTAACTAAGTTCTCAACACGCCAACTAGCGTCCCCTATTATCTATAGTAGTAGTTCTAAATTCTGATTAACTATCGATAATTAATGATTGATGTCGATTAAAGATTTTTGTGATATGATCCTTTCCTTGCTAGGTCCTACTGGCGGTAGCCAAAATTAATCTCGACTGTAACCAACTCTTAACTATAACTATGCTCAACTATAACCAATTCAACTGTGACCTATCTCAACTCTATCTGACCACGACCTTTTCATCGCCAAGACCTATTGACGGAACAGTAATCAATACTCAAGCAACGAGGAATCCTCCTAAGAGATTCTTCCGTCTCACCATCTAAGTGAAAGTGCGGTCCAGTAGAGGGCTGGGACTACTCCAAAACTGCGTCCTTGGGACAGGTGGGAGAGATTCTACGGAAGAGTTCAAAAATCGGCCCGACCGATACGGGCAAATGAGCTCTTAAAGAAAAACCAAAACCGAGGGTCCCCCAACCTAGACACCATAAGAATAAAGGGTCAGCAGAACTGGTCAAAATCCTGGATTCCAATGAAGCGTAATAAAACTGTGATCTCGCGTAAAAACTGTAAAAAGGACCGAGATCCTTGACCCGCGCACTAGGCGGCTGCTGCCGTAACTGGACTTCCTGTCTCCCGCCCAACTAAGGGTTACCGTGCTTCGCTCGGTCAGGTGTAAATGTCACCATGTCCGGTGCTACTAATTATCATACCATTTTTTAACATATTTTAATTTGTTAATGAGAAGGTATTCCAATCTACCTCACTTCTATATAATCACCATAATAGCGCACATGATTCCACTGTCTTCTATACCTCCATGTGGACTATATTCAATGAGCTCATCAACCTTACCCTACAACTCATTCAGCCACACTTGTGAATCCCATACCTAATATGCAAACCATTGCTTAGAAATTACAAGATCCACTTTGAAGCCATTTTGATCTTGGTTGTGCACCTAAATTCTTCAATTTCTGCACAATAGGAATTCTACTATGGGTGTTCCACAAGGACTATTTGATAGCCCACTTACGTTGGGACTGAAAAGAAGAATAACTTTGATAAAAAGGATTATATAGTCGTGCTATAGTAAGTTATATGACCGTGCTTAGGATTAGCTGATGTAAAGAACCTTCCCAGATAGAATTTCATGTTTGTTTTGGATAGAAGCCCTGCAATTAGTTAGTTCTAAGGAATTGAAAGGTGTTTTACACCAGGCAATAATGGATCTATGCAACAACATGGAACCAAATGTAGTTTCCTAACTCCTTATCCTTTTCTATCTTCAAATTCAAATGTAAGATGCCCTTCATGGCTGGCTCGGTGATGCAATTCAGGCCCAATCGCCGAATGAAAATTTTTAGCAATTAAATAAGTCCATTAGTCACCTTGTAGATGTTTTATTGCCTAGTGTCTTGACGTAATTAGAAGCTCTCCACCATCCTACCCTCTAGAACAGATGTCCGAAAAGTCTACTAGAAGGGATCCAATCATTGCATTCATTTCTTACCCCACACATTTTCATCCAAAGATCAACCGATCAAAAGATATTCCATAACTACATGCTCCAGCCCAAACAATGGACAGCTTAAGTCCGCATCCGAAGACATGTTATTTTTGTAACTCCACTCCCCAACCCGCGATGTCTTAAAAGTCACGAATATCCTAAATTTCAGCAGGACCTTAAACTTTCAAACCTACTTACAATCATGAATTAAAAGAGAGTCCCTGAGATATAATAGCTTCTCCGGTGAGGCAAAAGTTGTGACTCTAATTATCCACCACAATTTGGAATTTAAAATCTCCAACTTACCAAGAGGGTGAGTTAACTTATATTTTATAGCAGATTCCGAAAACTCTATTGGTTTTAGAAATAGTATTCTTTTCCTTGCACCTCTAACAAACCTTAATCTTCCTTGACCGAGTGACATGGGGATACTTTAGGCATTTCATAGGCTTCCCTCTCTGGTAAATATTCCCTAAATTCATGTCCCATGTGCTAAACCCTAGAAAACATCTCTTCCATTATTCTTATTCATAGTGACTGGCTGCATTGAATGCACTTCACAGATAGCAATAGTAGTCATTTTGATACTACATTATTTATATCCTTCGTCGTCTAGTAGTTGATAGATCCCCCTTTTTATGTTATACATAAATCTAGATCAGTTGTTAATGACCATATGAGTACTACATGGAGCGCAACAGGGTTGGACTTGTATCTATGGATTCTCCACATTTAATCAGGAAATCAAAACATAAAAGTAGTTTTGAAAGTGGGTTTAAATGCAAACATGAAAGGCAACAAGAGGGGAAAAAGGATTGCAGCTTGTTTCTTCAAGTCTTTGGAGGAAAATGGGCTCACAACAGTACAAAAGAATGCTGGAAGTGGCTGCTGTAGCAGCAAATGCCTGCTGCATGCAGCAGCATTAGCTTGGGACTTCAATTGGAGGCTCCAACAGTCTTCCATGAGTTGAAATAGATGCTGGACAACATCTATTTATAGCCAAAAGTTGAAGCAAGGAAGCTCCAGGAGCTTGGGCAAAGGGAGCAACAACCTGGGGGCTCCAAGTAGGGATGGCCATGGGCCAGGCTGGGCCGGGCCCTGAAGGGCTCATGTCCAAGCCCATCTAAATATTTCGGGCCTTGGGCCGGGCTTAGGCCCGCAAATTTTTGGTGTTGTTCGGCCCAGGCCCTGGCCCGTCCCGTTTCCTTTGGGCCGGGCTGGCCCAAATCTTGGTTCATTTCCTAGTCATGAAAACCACAATACGAGAAATATGGAAATGATGGATCATGCTATACATTCAAGAGAAAGATTATGCATCCCTAAATCAAGCGCAAAAAAGAAGTTGCAAGCATAAGAATGTCCACATTAAAGTAGCTAATAAATCATGCATAAGAATATAAGATGTCTATAGAACGGCTCAGTTTACACATATCTTGAATCTATAACAATGGCTAAACCGTAGTAATATTCCAATGAGAATTTAATGGCTAAAATCGGTACTTCAACAATCGTATACAGTATACCTTAGTAGCCAAAATGTCTTGTCTAAGGCTCATGCCCATGTTCGGGCTGGGTCTTGGGCTTTTACCCTCGGGCCAACTTCGGGCCATTCCTCAGGCCCCCGAACTGGCTGGGCCTTGGGCCGGGTCGGGTTGGGCCGAGCCAAGCCCGAGCCCGGCCTAAAGTATTTTTGGGCCGACATTTTAGGCCCATGCCTGGCCCAATCCTCTATTGGGCTTGGACTGGGCCGGGCTTTTTGGGCTGGGCTTCGGGTTGGGCCGGGCCGGCCCAGCCCAATGCCCATCCCTAGCTACAAGAGGGATTCTAGCAGCTCTTAGAGAGAAGAAAATAGCTGCAATGGAGCCTTTAGCAGTTCCACCAGCCACTGATGATATGCAGCAATAGGAAAAGGATTTGCTGCCCTTTCTCCAGCCGAAAATTGAGGAATTAAGGGAAAGTAGGATAGTCATTGGTTGCCAAGTGGAGGGAGAGAGGGAGCCAAGTGGGGGAGAAATTTAGATGTCATATGTATTCATGATGATCAAACGATAGAAATTTCATACTTTTTTGATCCAAGATGGATACCGAAATTGACAAAATACGATCTTGATTTTTGATAATTTTTGTGATTTTCAATTATCAAACAACTTGTGATCAACGAATGACCGATTTTGTTGGTCTTATTTTGTTGATACGATTTTTTGATGGTCTAGGTTTGTTTTGCGTTTTTCAATTTTGTATCGTGGCTTTTCCGATGGCACGCATTGCGAGACAATCGACTTTTGGTCGATTGCTTCCGAACGAAATTCGATTTACTACTTATTGGTTGATCTAGGTTTATTCAATAATGATTGAATATTAATTGATCATTCAGATCCGTAATTGGGTTGGGTTCGGGTTATTCGGATCCAAATGTCACAAATATAAAAACCTCAAATGGGGTCTCATCCTCAAGACTCTAATTAAGGACACTATGTGTCTTGTTTGGATTTCATATGGGCACAAAAACCTCAAAGGTTTTTGAATCCATAAAAACCTCAAAGGGGGATTTCAACATGTTTATAATTAAGTAGGCTTGTTTCGATTATTACATGAAAAGAGCTGCAGGTATCGTATCTGCATGTCCGGTTCAGTCTCCCATGTTCTCTCCTTGACATTATGTCAGTGCCGTAACACCTTGACTAGGGGAATATCTTTGCTGCAAAGCTTCTTCACAGAACTGTCAAGTATATGCACTAGTCTCTCCTCATCTGTCAAGTCAGACTCTACGCTAAGATTCTCATAGCTGATGACGTATCACGGATCGTGCACATACTTCCTCAGGTTGGATATATGGAAAACATCGTGTATGGCTGATAAATGTGGAGGAAAGGCTACTTGGTAGGCCATCTTCTCCACTCTAACAAGAATCTCAAACGGTCCAATATACCGTTGCGCCAACTTGCCACGAATAACGAATCTCTGTATTTCCATCATGGGAGATACTTGTAGAAACACCCAATCTCCCACCTGTATTTACATGAATTTCATTAATATGGGAGATTAAGTTGAATGTTAATAGGTCATATTTGCATTGGATTAAGAGAAGATTATTGGATTGCCTGAATCTCCAAATTTCTTCCCTGATTGTGTGCATAGCTTTTCTGGTGGGTTTGTGCCGTCAGCAGCTTCTGCCTCAGAAGATCAATAACCCTCCAAGAGATCCACGAAGTAAAGAGCATGATCACCTACCTCAAACCAACTGAGGGGTGTGAGGCATCTCCGTCGTATAGGGCTTCGAATGGTGCCATACTGATATTAGAATGATGGATGTTGTTGTACGTGAATTCTAC
Organism: Ottelia alismoides; assembly: GCA_037367405.1. Lineage (NCBI taxonomy): Eukaryota > Viridiplantae > Streptophyta > Magnoliopsida > Alismatales > Hydrocharitaceae > Ottelia > Ottelia alismoides. The sequence goes on along the minus strand of JAZKJV010006356.1, from coordinate 1,185,426 downwards.
CAATGACATGTGGTCCTTCGAGGATACTTTCCACTCTAGGGTACATGCACGCAATAAATCATCACGCGTCTAAATGGTGCGCTTGCCATGTCCGTCAATCTATGGATGTTATGCATAACTCATCTTTAGCTCTGTCTGTAGTGTTGACATGAACTGGAGGCAGTAGTAAGATGTAAACCTCGAGTCTCTGCCGGACACTACTTCACGTGGTATACCATGAAGCCTGATAATGTTCTGCACATAGGGCCTGTTTGGTTACTAGGATGGGATGAGTTGGGGTATTCTCCTGTGAATAGTAGCTATTTGGATGGTTATGAGGGTTGGGAGAGGGTTGGAATAAGGAATGTGATGTGATGTCACCTTGATTTGTGATGGAATTCTAACCCATGAATGCAGGGGGTTACCCCGAGGTAACCCGGTAACCAAAAGAACCCATATAATTTGGCCAATCTAGATGGAGTGTAGGTCATCTGACAGGTATAAAATGAGCTGACTTGGTCAACCTGCTAACAACGATCCAAGTAGCATCATGGCCACCTGATGTCCTCGGTAACCCAGTGGCGAAATCCATAGAGATACTCTCCCACTTCCACTTGAGAATGGGGAGAGACTGCAATAATCCTGGTGGTCTACTCCTATGCTCAGCCTTGATCATCTGACATGTCATGTACTGCTAGCATGATGTGCTACATCGCGCTTCATTCCGTCCCACCTGAAATGTCGACGTAGATCACGATATATCTTTGTGCTAACATGATGAATAGGTAATAGTGACCTGTGTGCCTTATCAAGATATCTCTACGTAACTGCTCATCATTGAGCACAATGACCCAGCTAGCTTTCCATAAAATGGTCTGTCACGACTAAATCATTACATTCGTCCTTGACGACACACATGTATCTGTCTCGAATCCAAGGATTTATTCTATGTCCTTCTACTATGCGATCCCAAAGACTGTTGAATCATGGAGGCATGGCAGTAGATATAGATGCACTCTCTTGAAGATGCCAATCAGTCAAATCTGCGAGCATATCCCATGTGTATAACCAGTTTGCTGTACCATCACCATGAGCTCTCATGCCAAGCGCATCAACTACCATATTTCCCTTTCTAGGGTGGTAAGAGATCGTGCAGTCGTAGTCCTTCAGTAGCTTAAGTTACCTGCCATGTCTCATGTTCAACTCCTTCTGATTAAATATATACTTCAGGATCTTGTGATCTATGAAAATTTCGAAATTCACCCCATAAAGATAGTGACGCCGGATCTTCAATGCGAAAACAACTACCGCCAACTCCAAGTCATGGGTGGGGTAATTCTGTTCATGCGGCTTCAACTGACGTGATGCATATGCAATCATATGACCTCTCTGCATCAATACCGCTCCTAGACCTTCTCCTGATGCATATGTATAAACTGCATAATCCCGAGTCCTAAAGGAAGTACAAGAATGTGCACAGTAGTCAATCTTTCCTTCAATGTCCTAAGGCCCCGTTTGTTTGATTGGAAATGAATTACAATGGAATGGAATCAAGACAAGAATGGAATTAACAATGGAATGGAAAGGAAAAAGTTTTCCCGTTCCATTGTTTGGATCTTATCAGGAATTGAAAATTTTATTATGAGACATGTTCCTTTCTTATATTTGGAAAGGGAAATGAATAGAAAGAAAATAACATTCCTTTGATATATTTCGTTAAGTAGAAAAAGTAACCGGTATTCTAAGACTTATTTTTTCATATAATCAATATATTTCATATAAAGAATCAATAATCAAATTTAAATGGAAACTAATTAGATTTTTTTTCATACAATTAATATATTTGATATATCCATATCAGTATCCGCTACAATGTTTTATTACCATATCTATATCCATATTTTAAAGAAATTGAAAATGTCATGGGTATCCGTATTTGGAAAATAAAATAAAACACATATCCATGTTCGTATGCGTATCCACTAAAATATAACCCCTGTCCATATCCTAAAAAACTAAAGATGGTATATGTATCAATATCTATTACTGTAAAAAATAAAACCCGTTTCCATGTCCATATCCGCTTCCGTAAAAAAACACCATCCTTGTCCATATATGTATCCGTAGAAAAATTAAAATCCATATCCATATCCATATCTGTATATGAATCTGCTAGAAAATAATCATTATCCATATCTTAGAAAAAAAATGCATCCGTTTCCATATCCATATTAGAATATGAGGTCCGGGACGCTGCTGCATGTAGCAGCCAACGTGGCTGCTACATGTGGAAGTTTCCCCAATTTTTTTTATTTTTTTTCAAAATTAAATCATGAATATTCATCTATATACCCCTCCTACATTGTATTAAAATTTCGTCAAAAACAAAGACTCCTAGGCCCTCCATCTAGAACATGTAATTTTAACGGTTTAAAATTTGCTATAATCGACCATGTCTAGATGGAGGCATAGGAGTCTTTGTTTTTGACAAAATTTTAATACAATGTAGGAGGGGTATATAGATGAATATTCATGCATTAATTTTAAAAAAAAATAAAAAAATTTGGGGAAACTGCCACATGTAGCAGCCACGTTGGCTGTTACATGCAGCAGCGTCCCTTTTCACTTAGAATATATATATATAATCTGTCCATATTCATAACTGGAAAAAAAACAAAAAAAACATATCCATGTTTGTATCCGTATCCGTAAACAAATCATATCTAATATATTTTATCTTTCTAATAGATATATTTAATATATATGTATTCGTATGAACTGGAATATCTTGTAACCATATTTGTATCTATATCCAAAAAAATAAATTGTATTTATACCTGTATCTGCAAAAAATATCACTTATCCATGCCAATATCCATATATGCATATATTAGTAACTTATCCAATCTTTTGCATCCATATATTTGTATCCATGTCAGTGTCCATATATCCATGTTCAAAAAAATCATATCCATGTCGGTGTCCAAAAAATATCCAAAAAAGAGAGAGAAAAACACATATTCATGTCGATAATCATATATTAGTAACAATGATATATTAATTAAAATATTGAAGAAGAATACATTCATTAGCATTGGTAAGGAATAGAATCCCAATTCCAAGGGGGTACCTAGGAATGACAATTCCCATAAATGAGGGAATCAGGTTTCCTTTGTAATCGTTATTCCTGCATAAAGTTGATCTAACAAACAAAAGAATGGAATCGAGAAAGGAATGTCGATTCCATTCCCTCCTCTATTCCTGCATAACAAACGGGGCCTAAAGGCCTGCCCGCATGAATCATCTCAAATTAAATGAGCTTCCTTCTGCGTCCACTGTATCAAGGGAAGATGAACGTGCGAAAACTCGCTGACAAAGCATTTGTAGTAGCCCGCTAATCCAAGGAAGATATGAATTTGAGTGTCTGTCTTAGGTTGCTCCCAAGACATGACTGGCTCAATCTTCGCATGATCAACTGCGATACCTGCTCCAGAAATGACATGCCCAAGAAATGAGACATGGGATAACTAGAACTTACATCTGCTCAGCTTGGCATACAACATGTGCTATCGCAATGTGTCCAGGACAAACTTCAGATCATTCGCGTGATTTCATTCATTCTGAGAATAAATCAGCATATCATCATTGAATACTACCACAAACTTGTCCAAGTATGGACGGAAGATCTTGTTCATTATGTTCATGAATGCTGCATGGGCATTGGTTAGCCCAAATGGCATCACCACAAACTCATAGTGCCCATATCGAGTCCTGAATGTTGTCTTCGGAATATCTGACTCTCGAATCATCCGTTGATGGTAGCCATATCGCAGGTCGATTTTGGAAAATACTGAGGATCCCTGTAGGCTGTAGCTGATCAAATAAATCATCGATGCATGGCAAAGATAACGATTCTTTACCGTCCTCTTGTTTAGCTTCCTGTAATCAATGCACAATCTCATCGATCTGTCCTTCTTCTTGACAAAAAGAACTGGAATATCCCAAGGTGAAGTGCTCGGCCTTACGAATCATAGGTCAAGTAACTCCTGTAGTATCCCAAGGTGAAGTGCTCGGCCTTACGAATCCTAAGTCAAGTAACTCCTATAGCCGCACCTTCTGCTCTCCCAACTCAGCTAGTGCCATGCGGTAAGGAGCCATCAAGATCGGTTGTGTATCAAGTAATAATGTGATCTCGAACTCAATCTCTCTCTGAGGAGGTAACCCCGGTAACTCATCATGAAATACTTTTGGGTAATCTGATACTACTATGATGTCCTAGTCATCGACTCATCATCGGATGCCTCTTGAATAAATGCTATATATGAAGCACGTCCCTGATCATTACGTGTCTGAGCTATCAACCCTTCGATGTACTCTATTTTGAAGTCATGTAATGTACCTTCAAAAGTGAACTCGGGGAAATCTGTAATCTTGAAGATAATCGTCTTCTTAAAGCTATTAATTAATGCATGATGAGTTGATAACCAATCCATGCCCCAAATCAAGTCAAACTCACCGAGTTGTAGTAACAAACAGTTTGCGATCATCTCGTGATCGCCAATTAGCACTGGTAAGTCTCTGACTATCAGTGAAATGACAAACAACTGTCCACCTGGCCCATGGATGTAGTAAGGCGGATATAGAGCCTCTGCAAGTCTACCTAATGAAGCTAGTAACCTCGAAGTAATGAAGGAATGCGTCGCTCCAGAATCAAACAAAACATGGAAATGCCAGCTCTGAATTGAGACCATACCTTTCACCACAATAGCTGTTGATCCACCATAGTAGTTGCTGATCGTGTTCGTTCCTCAGTCATTGCATGTATGATGTAACTATTTCTGTCTAGCTAGCGCAGTACTCAAACTGGCCGCACTCTGTGTCTGTCTCGGTGACCTCCAGAAGTTGGATCTTTTGCCATGGAAACACCTAGTATGCTGTACCTGCTGCTGTGTGGCTGCGGTCGAGGCTCACCAGAAGCCATGAGGGCACTGAGACCGGTAATGTCCCCACTGGTTGCATAAGAAACATCATCCGGATTGGGTAGGCATGATAGTCATATATGTACTCCGAGTCGGTCCTGCTGGGGGTCTCTCCACTCTTTACGACCCAGATGGTCAAGACTCAAGCTGAACTAGTGTTACGTCTGGCGAGTGCTCCTTCTAAAGTAGTCACTGGAGATGAGCGAGCACCGCCTGAGAATGCCGAACCTGAAGGATGAAACCGCCTTACTGACCTCTGCTGCTGAAACTGTCGTCGAATCGGTCCAAATGATCGTTTTGGGGTAGGTGCCACTCCAGTCGAGCTCCCAAAAAGTCTCTCTCGGACGTCCTTAAACTTCTCCGCTGTATCGGTAGCCTCGGAGATGGAAGTGATACGCAGTTCGACCAGCTTTTCCTGCATCTCTTCCCTCATGCCTATGATGAACTTTTCCAGATTGGCATCTGGAAATGCATCGGCTGCTGGTGTGTATCGCGACAGCTCGGTGTAGCGATCAAAATACTCTCTAGCTGTCATCCGCCCCTGTCTGAGCTCTGTGAGTAGTCAACGCTGGGACTCCTTCCATCTCCCTGAAAAGAAGTAGGATCTGAATCTTGTTATAAAATCGCCTCATGTTGGCTCACGTCGCAACTCGAAAACTGTTGTCTCGCACCATATTTCGGCGAATGTTGTCCGTGAATACTCGATAAATGACAACCACGAGTCTCATGGTGCACGAATCATCCGAAGTACCTTCATTACCCTTTTCAGCCACTGCTCAGCCTTATCTAATATCTCGGTGCCCTCGAACATGGGCACATTGGCTCACTGATAGCATAGAAGGCCGTATCAACGATATATCGGCGATATATCATTGATATATCGATTTTGACAGGGTAGGGGTATCGAAATCACCTAATATATCCTTTTACAGGGATATCGACGATATATCGTCATATCGGCTCATATCGATCAAAAATGACTGGATTCAGTATAAAAATCCTGGATATCGATCGATATTGTCGATATTTCGCCGATATCTCTATTTATCAATGCTATTATTCATGCAAGATTGATTCTACTACTTATCTAGCTACATTCAGTATTAAAACACATATCTAGCTTTACCTCGTATTAAAACACACAATTGTTTATATATTTTATTTCGGGTACATACAATGGTTCTTCAACTTGGAGTATGCTTGCAAGTTATTTCATGTTGTAAGATTTGAATGAAATCCATTTCTAATATCTATAAGTCAATTCTTCAAAAAAAATATTTGTAAGTCAAGAATCGACATTAATATCGATATGTTCGAAATGATCGATATACGCGATATAAGCTTCATGGATGACCGATATGTGTGATCTAAGAGTATATTTGTAAGTTATTTAGTGATATAAGAACATGGATGGACTCTATTTTCAATATATATAGGTCAACAATTAACAGGACCATCGATATGTTCAATATGACCGATATGTGCAATATAAGGATCATAGTCTTAACAAATGATCTATATGTGTTATCTAAGTGTACATTTGTAAGTAATTTAATGTTATAAGAACTTGAATGGAATCTCTTTCCAATATCTATATATCATGAATAAACATTAACAACAATATGTTTGATATGACCAATATGTGCGATATATGGGCTATAAATGACCGATATGTGTGGCATAAGTGTGTATTTGTAAGTTATTTGTTGTTTTAATATCTTGGACGATCATAATTTCTGAAAAAATGACAAAAATGGCTTTTTTGAGCCATTTCTGACATTTTCAATGATATCGTCGATATATCGGCGATATATCTCGATATATCCATTTCCGGGCAGACCGAACGATACTACCTTACTTGGCTGATAAGAAGTGAAAACCGACTGATGCTTGTGTATGTTAGAGTGCTCATGTCATCTCATCAGTAAAAGGTACATGGTCCTGCTCCTTGTTATGATCTCTATCCTATGCTCCATGTACTGGTATCTCCTCACGTGGATCATCGAACTGAGGTTGTTGAACCTCTACAGACTGTGGCTGATCCTATCGTGTTCCATCCTGAGATGGATGGTAAGTGAAATCATACAGCTTCTCGAACCTCATCTCTATTTCGGTGCACCTTTCTGTGACCTCTGTTTGTCGAGCCAAAATCTGGTCCTGCTGACCTCGCATGACATTTTGCTTTTGTTGGAGGTCTGCACGAGAACCATTATTATTAGTTACAAGGTGCATGAAAGCGGTATGCGTATGCGTTTGGATAGGTGACCGAATACTCAATAAGCGGTATGCAGGGGCATATGCGGGGTATATGCGGTTTTCTAATTTTTAATTTAAAAATAAATATATATGAATAACATTACCACTGAATTTATGTATCTAAGTGGAGTTAAAGAAGATATTCATGTTAGATGGGTGTTTATATGCTTTAATTGCCTCATATTTAATCACAAAAAATATTTACCATAAAAACTTCATGTTAGAGAATATTCTTTGTGGCCATTTATTATGAGAATATTCTATAGAGAATATCCTATAGAATATTCTCCCTTGAGCACCTATATAAGGATCGCCACACCTCCTGTACTCATTGAGAAATTCTAATAGAAAATACGCCCTAGTTGAGGGCTTCTCCCGTGGTTTCATCCCGCTCCTCACGGAGTAGGGTTCCACGTTAATTCCCGCGTTCTTTGGTGTTTCCTTATCTTTTTCCATGTTATGCTTCCGCATGTTTATTTCTCAACATGGTATCGGAGCGGGTCGTTCTTGGTGTATTTTTTGTTCGTTCAAATTTATTCTTCCAATTTATTCTTGAAGATCTTCGGATTTTTTTTAAGTCTGTTTGAGTTCCATTGTTGGAACCCTAATCTTTTGGCGACCACAATCTCCTGCCGCAACCGCCCCGGCAAGCCAACATCCATCTTCCAGGCTGTGAGATCGATGCAAATCTCCAGGCAGGCACCCCCGTCCTCCAAGATAAGCAGGCACGAAGAATCTCCCTGCACGCATTCCCTGCAGCAAGTCCCAGATTCAGCTAAAAAAAAATAAATCGCACAAGAGGTGCGCTGGCGGTGCGCAAGACACGGCACGAAAAAAAAAAGGCCTCCAGGCCCCAGGCGGCGGGCCCTTTGCTGCCAATCTCCTCCATCTCGCAACGCCTCGGCATCGAAGGAGCCCCCAGATCGATGCCCTCTCTACGTGAAACCTTGCCACATGCACCCTTTCCACATCTCCAGGCTGCTGAAGCCCCGCGCGAGCGGCGCATATCGGGGCCTCTCTCCCTCGCGCAGGTGGTGACACCACTCCTACCCAAGCGGCGAAAGATCCTGTCTCCCTCGCGCAGGGCTGCCCCCACTCGGCGCTCGCACTTCAGGTGGAGATACCGCCATAGCCGCCTTGAGCATAGGCGTGGTCCGATTTTGCGCACGATAGCCCAGGCTCGACGTCGATTCTCCTTGCTGCGCCTCTGCCCGCAACACAGAAGTTGCCTCGCCCTCGCCCTCGTGCTTGCTGTTGCGGCCCTGCGCTCCCCTCACAATCCTCGACCGCGCCATTCCCTCAAACGAGCGGCGCTCCTAGGGGTGGGGGTCCATTGGCGGCGGTCACGGATGGGTTCCCACAAGGGGGAGCCCTAAAAATGGATGTGCATGTTTCCTTCAGGACACGAGCGGGCCCTTTATTAAAAATAAATTGCTGTACGTGTAAGCCCAAGTGGGCTGAGCTGCTTGTATTAAAAAAAAGGTGCGGAGAATGCAGAGGCCCCAAAAAAAAAAGGGGAGCCGTGGGTTATTATTGAAAGAAGGGGTGCCAAGTTGAAAGTCCAAAATGGGCTTTGTTTATAAGTTCAATTTGGGCCGTGTTCAAAAAAAAAATGAAAATGAAAAGGTGCGTACATGAGAGACAAAAAAGCCGATTCAACAAAAAAAATGTACGGCTTATGTTAAAAAAAATGGAGACTATTAAAAAAAATTGGAAGAGAATAGCCGAAAAAAAAAGATTGTGAAAAACAAAAAAAAGAGCAAAAAAGTGCATGTTTGCTTCTCCCAACTTGATGTTCCAATGCTCGTATTCTATCAAGTATGGGAGAAAGGGGGAGTCAGAATTGTATTCTTCACAACTACTTCTGCATGTCTACGACTGACAAATCGACACTCCAGCTTTTTACAGAGCATCCATTTTCACCGAGCATCAATTTCTTCGACAGGGTGCATACTTCTTCTTTTACGACCCGACTACTATTCTGCACTGTACTTCTTCTGCAGCGATTTTTCTCCAGGCACGACAGAGATACGTTCCGGTGACCTGCAGGCACGACAGAGATACGTTCCGGTGACCTGATATCGCAGCGGTTCTACAGGCATGACAGAGATACGTTCCGATTTCCTGAAAGCCGCAGGCCCGTCCTCGAGCGTGGTCTTCTACCAGCAGCAGACATATTCTTCTTGTGATGTATTGGGTGAAGATGTGATGTATATATTTTCTTGTTGTTGCAAGCTGAAGCTTTCTCAGCTCCAGCTTGAGGGGGAGTGTTAGAGAATATTCTTTGTGGCCATTTATTATGAGAATATTCTATAGAGAATATCCTATAGAATATTCTCCCTTGAGCACCTATATAAGGATCGCCACACCTCCTGTACTCATTGAGAAATTCTAATAGAAAATACGCCCTAGTTGAGGGCTTCTCCCGTGGTTTCATCCCGCTCCTCACGGAGTAGGGTTCCACGTTAATTCCCGCGTTCTTTGGTGTTTCCTTATCTTTTTCCATGTTATGCTTCCGCATGTTTATTTCTCAACACTTCACATATTAGATGATTCATGATAACAGAAGTTACACATACATGCACTAAATGAGCAAAACCTCAATCGACATATATAAAAATATTCGACGATATATTGCATATACTCGTGGTAGTACAGTGTGTCTACCACACAAAAGACCAGGGTTCAAATCCCACTCTTGCAGGGGTTGCGTTAGGTAGTCGACGGCCAGCGTAAAAAATAGTCGAATCTTTCAACATGGATTTGAGCAAGAATCCATGTAGCCGACCCTACTTATAATGGGAGAAGGCTTAGTACATTTATATTATTGCATATACTCGTTAAAATAATACATGCGGAAAACATAAAACATTGCATATACATAATGGTATAATCCATTGCAATTGTATACAAATGCATGTCATATTCTTACAGTAGAATGAAGGAAGAGGTAGAGTTACAGAATTAAGGACCTGAATGAGAAGATTGAAAAGTTGGAGCTGCTGGAGCAGTATGCGGGCATATGCGGGGCATATGCGGGTAGGGCGCATAATGCGCTGATTCATGTAATCGGTGCGTTCTGGATGCCGCGCGGGCATATGCGGCCGCATATGCAGCCCGTGCGCCCGATTTCATGAACATTGATTAGTCATATAAATTGATGTATGCAGATACCATCAATTGTGCTTTTCTCTTCTTGGGATACTATATGAAAATTTAATTGCAATTGATGACGTATGTGTCTATTGAATTTAAATGTCATATTTTCCTTTCGGATCTATGACAAGTCGGAGGATTGTCGCTATCCGAGAACTTAATGCGATCGGAATTTTATACTGTGAATGCGTGTAGTGGGTTTCCACAGTTCTGATACCAAACTGTGACACCCATGGGTCCAGAGTACCCGTTTACACATCACTCGCATTATTGTATTCGCAATGGATCACATTAGGTTACCGAAATTTAGGGAAAATTTTCCGCGTTTCGAAATGATATTCACAATTAATGTAAACAACCATAAAATCAACTACAAGTGACTCCAATTCACATTCATTAGTTTTCATATACAGTTACATATACCAAAAGAAACTGCAATATGTACATGTATCCCACTATATAGAAGAGAAGAAGGTATTTAAATTATCTTGAACAAAATTTAAACATGTGTACCATAACAGAAAATGTGGAACTCAGCGTCCAGCTGTCAGTATACTGTAATGCATGCGCCTTGCCTGCCAAACATGATAGGAACAAGAGAATGTCAACAATTGTTGAATACAATCCATCATATTGAAAATATAACATGTAATTTAGTGGTTTCAAAAGAAAGCAAGTAGATATGTATTGAAATTTAAATTTAACAAGCTACTTGTATAAAAGTGGGTTTTCAAGCGATTAGGTATGTAAATCCTCTGATCACCCATCACCCCATAACTTCTCATATATGATATTTGCATATATTAATTGATGACCCATATAAAAGTTATTATCTTTTTATCACTTAGAGATTATGTTGATGGATCTTGTTATTGAGGTTGATGAGTAATTTCTCAAGTCTAGTGGATAGTTTGTGGTATTGATCTGAGTGTGACCTCACATTATGACTCTAAGGCGTGAAGAATACCTTAGGATTGAGGTTCTTAACTAAATTCCCAACACGCCCACTAGTGTCTCCTATTATCCATAGTAGTAGTTCTAAATTCTGATTAACAATCGATAATTGATGATTGATGTCGATTGAAGAATTCTTTGATATGATCCTTTCCTTGCAAGATAGTATTGGCGGTATTCGAAATTAATCTCAATTGTAATCAACTCTTAACTGTCACTATGCTCAACTATAACCAATTCGATTGTGACCAATCTCAACTCTATCCGACCACGATCTTTTCATTACCAAGACCTATTGGCGGAACAGTAACCAAAACTCAAGCGGTAAGAAAGCATCCTAAGAGGCTCTTCCATCTCGCTCTCTAAGTGGAAGTGCGATCCCGTAGAGGGCTAGGCCTACTCCAAAACTACACCCCTGAGACGGGTGTGAGAGACTCTCCGAAAGAGTCACTCCGAAAACCGGCCCGACCGGTCCGGGCAAACGAGCTCGTAAAGAAAACCAAAACTGATGGTCTCCCATCGTAGGCACCCTAAGAATAGAGGATTAACTGAACTAGTAAAAAATCTGGATCCCAACGAAGCGTAAAAACATTGCAAGCTCACGTAAAAACTGTAAAAAAGACTGGGATCCTAGACCCGCGCACTAGGCGGCCGCTGCACTAACTGGGCTTCCTATCTCCCGCCCAGCTGAGGGTCACCGCGCCCTCGCATTGTCAGTTGTAAGGGTTACCATGACCGACATTGCTAATTATCATCACATGTTTTAACATATTTTGATTTGTTAATGAAAAAGTATTCCCATCTGCCTCACTTTAATATAAATCACCATAATAGCGCACATGGTTCCACTAACTTCTATACCTCCATGTGAACTATATTCATTAAGCTCATCAACCTTACCCAACAACTCATTCAACCACACTTGTGAATCCCATACCTAATATGCAAACCATTGCTTAGAAATTACAAGACCCACTTTGAAGCCATTTTGATCTTGGTTGTGCTATCAGATTCTTCAATTTCTGCACTATAGGAATTCTACTATGGGTGTTCCACAATGACTATTTGATAATCCCACTTACGTAGGAACTGGAAAGCAGAATAACTTTGAGAAAAAAGATTATATAGCTGTGGTAAAGAACCTTCTCAGATAGAATTTGATTGTTGTTTTGGACAGAAGCCCTACAATTATTTAGTTCTAAGGAATTGAAAGGTGTTTTACGCCGGGTAATGATCGATATACGTAACAACATGAACCAAATGTATTTTCTATCTTCCTTATCCTTTTCTATCTTCAATTTCAAATGTAAGATGCCCTTCATGGTTGGCTCGGTGATGCAATTCAGGTCCAATCCATGACCGAATGAAAATTTTTAGCAATTAAATAAGTCCAAGAGTCACCTTCTAGATGTTTTATTGCCAAGGGTCTAGATGTAATTAGAAGCTATCCACCATTCTACCCTCCAGAACAGATGTCCGAAAAGCATGCTAGAAGGGATCCAATAATTGCATTCATTTCTTGCCCTCAACATTTTCAGCCAAAGAGCAATCAATCAAAAGAATATTCCATGACTACATGCTCCAGCCAAACAGTGGACAGCTTAAGTCCGCATCCGAAGCCATGTTATTTTGTGACTCTAGTCCCCAACCCGCGGTGTCTTAAAAGTCACACGAATATCCTAACTTTCAACAGGACCTTAAACTTTCAAACCAACTTACAATCATCGATTAAAAGAGAGTCCATGAGATGTAATAGCTTCTCCAATGAGGCACAAGTTGTGACTCCAATCATCCACCACAATCTGGAATTTAAAATCTCCAATTTACTAAGATGGTGAGAGTTAACTTATATTTTACAGTGAATTCCCAAAACTCTAGTGGTTTTAGATATAGTATTCTTTTCCCTGCTCCTCCAACAGACCTTACTCCTCCCTGACCGAGTGACATGGGTATACTTTAGGCATTTCATAGACTTCCCTCTCTTGTAAATATTCCCTAGCTTCATGTCCCATGTGATGAACCCTAGAAAACATCTCTTCCATTATTCTTATTCATAGTGACTGGCTACGTTGAAGGTTGATCTGTCATCTTCGGACGCCTTCAAATGTCCGACACCCATAGCCAAGATAGATGAGGCCAATTACAAGTTACGAGCTATGCAGTTCATAAGCCTTATAGAGTTCAATGGGAAAACACATTCTAGGACAGGATAAGCCGATGGGCATGATTGGGGTTATGCCTCTTGGGGGTAACATGACACGTATGTGCGTTGTTAGAAAATTTGAATGCGGAAGCATATCGGAGAAATAAATATAAAAACATTTAGAACAATAAGATTTTAACGTGGAACCCTACTCACTAAGGAGCGGGATGAAACAACGGGAGAACGCCTCAAAGGTTGATCGTTCATTGAACTTACTCGCTGGATACATGGGGTGTAGGGCTTCTTATATTGCCCTCACCGAGTCTCCGCATCCCACAGTTGATAGATGTGGAACTAAATCACTGGATGTGGTAAATGGATTTTGGAGTGATCCATTTACCCATCAACTACAAGAGTGACGCATAACTAAATACTCCAACACTCCCCCTCAGGTTGGAGCATGCAATGCTTAGCATGAACAAAAAGAAAGAAATATTAACTCACAATACAAGACACTACAGACAATATCAACTCAACGCGCACAATTGTCGGCTGCTGTCGAGGACGTTGCTTCTCATGCCGTGCTGGTGAGGAGGACAAACGGGCTGGAGTGTGAGTCAAGCTGAGCGTGCTCTGTACTGCGCCTGTCAGAGCCATTGAAACTAGAAACGAGTCTTCACCTGGAGAACTCTGGCCCGTCACATGTAAAAGACTGGATCACATGGGCAACTGCTCCATCTCTGAAGGGCCGGACTGGAGAAGCCGTGGAGACATCCTCGTCGGAGTCCACCGTCGCTGGAGAATGGAGTCTAAAACATCTCATCGTCGGAGAACTAGGTCTCTCCCATACTGGCACAAAGATCGGGATCTCTACTCTGGAGTCCCTATGAAACCACATGAAAACCCTAGCCCACATGGCATAGGGAATAAGATCTCTACTCTGAAATCCCTATTGATCACATGAAAACTTTGGCCGAAACACAAAAGATGGGGACCACAAACAATGATGGAAAACTTGTGCACATGTGAAAAAGACCGCATATATGTGCGTATCTGAAAGTGAAGACTCGGTACCAATTTGATGTTGAGTTTGACAAAATCTGCAGAGTCTGAAAACTGAATGGGCATCTAGACTGGAATCTGAACTAGCATCTGGACTTAGGGATGAAAACGGATCGGATACGAATCGGATATGCCTATTTCCATATCCATATTCGTGTCATCTCTATCGAATACGAATACGGATACGGATATGATTCGGATATGTATTATGGAAACCATATCCGTAAAAATACGGATACGAATCCGAATCGGATATTTATCGAATCCGAATACGGATCGAATAAAGAGCGGATCTGAATACGGATCGAATAAAGAGCTAATCCAAATGTGAATCGAATAAAGAGTGAAATCCCAATATGGATCCAATAAACATGGAATCTGAATACGGATTGAATAAAGACCACATACGAATATGAATTGATTTTTTTATCAAAGTTCATATGATTTTAAAAATAGCAATGAAATATAAATAAGTTTTGTCATGATAAAAGGAAGTGTCAAGGTGACATGTATTCTTGACCGGAAGCAAAAAGGGAATCGAATTTCATAAATTTTGTTCGCGCTCATACCCAAAGAAATAGAAATTTATTAATATCGTTAATATATTCTATTATATTAAGTATAATACTAATATAATAGCATAAGATTGTAGCTTATATTATATTAACTAATATATAAAATAATATCAAATATTGTATTTGGATATCCGGATCCGAATCCGGATATTCAAGACATTACCATATCCGTATCCGTATTCGGAAAATTTTTTCAACCTATATCCATATCCGATCCGTATTCGATTAATATTCGGATACGGATATCCGTATCCGGTAATTTTTCGAATACGGTAAGCGGATATTCGGATATATCCGTATCCGTTTTCATCCCTATCTGGACTGGAGAAATCTGAACTCTGACTCTGAACTGGAATCTGAATCTTTAGAGTGATGATGCCGTAGAACTCTACGCTATGCTCCATCTTTCTCCCTACTGGTCGGAATGATAAAAATCGACCAAGTTGGGAGAAGACAACAATGATGAGGAATAAACAAAACCAAATAAACCGTCAATCATTTTTTTCGCTATTTCATTCATTCTTTTTTTTTCAGAAAAGCCGTTCACATTTTTTACGGCCTTTCCCCTCAATTTTTTCTCTGCATATGGCTTAGCTTTTATATGTGCCTTTTTCAAAACAAACTTTCCTTTTTTTTAAATACGGTCCAATGGGCTAAAAACTTGTAGCTCTCTCTCTCTCTTTTGCATTTATATGCTTGGTTATTTCCCCTTTTTTATTAGCCAACTCTCCTTTTTTTTAACACGGCCCATAGGACCCAAAAACTCATGGCTCCCCCTCCCACCGTTTTTTTTAATAACTCACCGCCCAAAAAGAGGTCCCTCACAATTTTTTAAAATCACGACGGCTCTCCTTTTCCCTTTTATTTAGGGTTCCCAGTGGGAACCCTCTTCTTAAGTACTCGCCGCCCCCCGATGGGGGTTTCTTGTCGCCGCCACCGATCGGTGTCGCGCCACTTGGAATTGCTTTCGTGCCGTCTGTATGAGAAGGCTGAAATTGGAGGAGATTGCCGCGGTGGATCTGGACCACTGGGAGCTCGAGGGTGTCGCCGCCTACGGAAGGGGAGCAGCAACAAGGGGCGCGCGGGGGCCTGACGCCAATGGGGCTTGTCACCAACGAGATTGTTCTCAGGGGAGAGGATCGCGTGCTCGAGATTGCGCAAGGGAGGAGCCCGAAGGGCTAGAGGGCTCTGCGCTGCCATGTGCGAGGGCATCACGCCTGCAAGTGGGATGCGCTTTTGGTGCAAGCGGAAGAGGATGCCTCACCTAGAGAGTTGCATCAAATAGGGGGACCAGTTGCCTATTATTGGAGGCGGTTTTGCTGAGCGCTTGTGATGCCATCACCTGAGAAAGAGGTGCTCCGCCGACTAAGTTACTGTTGAAGAGGGTGATCACCTCTTGGAAGGAGATAACAACTGGAGAAGATGGATTTGTGAGGCCTTCATGGAGACACGCACAGAAGATGCGCATAATAAGGGTTTTCAGAAAACCCTAGAATGTGTTGCTGTAGCCAATCTTCAGAACTTTGAATCATGAACATGAACTTCAAAATAATCTCGAAGCCATGTCTTCCGTGAACACTGGCATACCTTGAAGCATCCTTTCCCACATGCCCATTAAGATCTCCGCTTAGGCAAATCATCTCCTTTTGTGGGCTTCCTTGCATAATCTTATCCAAATCCTCCCAAAAAGCTTGTTTAGTCCTTTCATCTAAGCCAATTTGCGGTGTATGAACTGAGATGATACTCAGAATTTCTTCTTCGAGCACCACTTTTACCAGAATAATCCGATCCTCGAATTTTTGCATCTCAATCACACAATCCTTCTAATACTTATGAACAACCACTCCACCACTCATGCCCTTATCTTTACCTGAATACCAAAGTTGAAAGCATGCCTTCTCGATCTCCCTTGCTTTCTCTCCAACCCATTTTGTCTCTTGGAGAGACAAAGTCCGAATCTTCCTTATTTCCATCATATCTGCTATCTTTATCGATTTGCGTTCCTTACGCGAGAACCCCTGCAAATTTTGAACTACATCCATGCAACGATTTAGCGACCCTTGTCAACTTCTCATTGCATTCGGGCGATGCAACACGTCGTTAGTATGGAACGTCCCAACGAAATCTAAATGTTTGCTTAAATCCATGTTGAAGAGATCCGAATTGTTCTTAAAAAGAATACTATTTAAGAATTTGTCTCTCTTGCGCTGGATGTCGGGTACCTAACGCGCAACCTTCCTCAATTTACGTGGGCTTGGGATCGGCCATTGCTGAGTTGCCTATGTGATCATGTATTTGATTTTATTGAGGGGCTGATGATGTATGGTTTCTCTGCCCCCTTTTAATGTCAGGTTCGGACATTGCCAAGGCATTTATATACACTGTAAGATGGCTTCCTTTTTTAGATGTGTCAAGATTAAGATGCATGGGTCCGGATATGATTATGGGATTATAGATGGATATGGGCAACCACCCGTTTTTTCCATTTGATTGATGTGTTGGGATGAAGCTTGCAGGTGCAAAAGAAATCAAATTATTGTCTACATGGAATCTTCTAGTGACCCTTCTTGTGGAAGACATGCAACTAAATATATACAGTGCCTTTTCACATTTGTTTGATGTGACCAGAGCTTCTATGGGCTATAACCAAAATATATAGCATGACAGGCATCGCTGTCACTGTGCTGTATATATGGCTTTTATTGGCAAGTTGTTTGCAATCTTTAAAGGCAAATCATCTACCCTTAGTGAGCAAAAACTAATGTTTCATTCTTTTGTCTTTTCTCATCAAGTAGGGTTCAACGTGGATTATTTGGCTCAAGTCAGATGTATGATCTTTTCTTTTCTTCAAAAGTTAATGAAATTGATAGGGAAATTTGTTTGATAACTGACAAGCGACTCCAGAGTAGCAGAAGACCTTTCGGAATGCTACCATTGTGGGTGTACTTCTTGCAGCGCTCGATCCTGAGTATGAGGCAGCCCGCTCTCAGATACTTGCCGATGGAGTTATTCCTCCTATGGAGGACGTTTACAGGAGGCTCAGCCGCATATCTATTTCTTCCAGCACATCTACTCCACCTCTATCGGCGATGGTGGTATCGCGTGGGAGAGGTGGTCAGTCTTCTTGTCGTGGACGTGGACCTCGTGGCCGAGGAGGTCGCTTTTGCTAGTCGTGTTCATTCTGTTATCGCACATGCCACTCAAAGGATACATGCTATTCCAAGCATGGGATTCCAGCATCGACCCGTGTAGCTGAACATGCCACGTCTCAGTCGGCATCCACTACAGATAACCGGTTCAAAGAGCTTGTGGCACGGCTACGAAATATTATGCCTCAATCGTCTACTGATTCTCCATGTGGATCTTCAGACATAGCTGCTACAGCTTCTGCTAGTTCGTCTGCTGCAGCCAGTACCTCAGGTAGTGCCACTGCCTTTACATCTTGTCATGATCTCTCCGATTGAATTATAGAATCTGGCGCCACCCATCATCTCTGCCGTGACAGAGAGAGACTTGAGTCATACAAGGACATCCCACTTGGCCGCTCAGTGCTGATAGCAGATGGGACTCATTCCCCCATCGTTGGACAGGGGGAGATCACCTTGTCACCTTCTATGAATCTACAGAATGTTCTATATGCTCCTGAATCCATGAATCTATTATCCATTAGTCAGATTACGAAGGATTTACACTATCGTGCTATATTTGACCCATCATCTCTCATTTTTCAGGACATACTAACGGGCATGGTGATTAGCTGTGGCTCTGAGCAGAATGGTCTCTATCGTTTGGTCCGGAATTCTTATGCTGGCGCCTCTTCACATTCAGCCGGATCAGTCTCTCCGTACACCTGGCATCTTCACTTTGGCCATCTCCCGCTCCAGAAAATGCGACATCTCTTGCCTCAGATCTCTCCTAGTTCGTCCTTTCATTGTGAAGCATGTCAGTTGGGAAAGCATCATCGGTCTAGCTTTCCTAGTCGACAGAGTCGAAGCAGTAGCTCCCCGTTTGAGTTGTTTCATATTGATATTTGGGGTCCGAGTCGTGTACCTGATCATCAAGGACACATGTTTTATCTAGTTGTGGTCGATGACTTTCTCGTGTATCTTTTTTTTTATTATTTTTTTACTGGTAGGATTCGAACCCTGGTCCTTTAAAGTGGGAGCCACTGCTTCTACCACCAGACCATTAAAAGGGTTATAGTTGTTTCGACCCCATAAACAAGAAATACTTTGTCAGTGCGGATATTACATTTTTTAAGTCCGTTATGTACTTCTCCCTTGCAGGTGACAGGTTGGTCTCATCCACTTCCAATGACGACGTCTATGTTTCTCCTCCTCCTAGTCTGAGTCCACCTGAGTCCAATCCAGCTCCTGCTGCTACGCCACCACCATCACCGCCACCTCCACAACCACTTATCCCACCTTTACCTAAATTCTATACACGTCGGTCAAGTCCTGCTCAGACTACACGTCGGGCATCCATTACGCCTCAGGTATGTTCAAATGGTACTACTAATGATGGGTCAGATATTATACATATGCAGGATTCTTCCTTGCAGCAGGAGGATGCGCCATCCAATACAACGGATGACGATCTTGATGTTCCCATTGCTATTCGGAAGCAGAAACGGACTTGCGCGTCTTATCCTTTTGCTTCCCAGGTGTCCTTTCACCGCCTTACAGGTGACTTTCAGAGGTTTGTCGTGGCGTTATCTTCCGTGGATATACCACGGACCTATCAAGAAGCTATGAAGATTGATTGCTGGCAACTGGCTATGGAAGAAGAGATGTGTGCTTTACAGTCTCGTGGTACATGGAGCTTGATTAATGCTTCATCTGGTGCATCCATTGTTAGCTGCAAATGGGTATTCACAGTTAAATACCATGCTGATGGTAGTCTCGATCGGTACAAGGCACGACTTATTGCGAGAGGTTTCACACAAACCTTTGGCGTGGACTATCTGGATACATTTTCCCCAGTGGCTCGGCACTCTACTCTTCGCATTCTTCTGTCGGTTGCTGTGATACGTGACTGGTCTATATCTCAACTTGATGTCAAGAATGCCTTCTTGTATGGAGATCTGCAGGAGGAAGTCTACATGCAGCAGCCACCAGAGTTCACTGCTGAGGGGGAGAATCTTATGGTGTGTAGACTTCACAAGGCAATTTATGGCCTTAAATAGAGTCCAAGGGCATGGTTCCAGAAGCTTTCCCATTTGATTGAACGACAGGGGTTCAAAAGATCAAATGCGGATCACTCGTTGTTCATTCAGAAGACTTCTACAGGCACAGCTGTCATCATGGTTTATGTTGATGATATTCTGGTTACAGGAGATGACATTCAGGGGGTAGAGAGGGCAAAAGCATTCTTGGGCCGTCAGTTGTCACGAAGGATCTTGGTAAAGATACTTTCTGGGGTTGGAATTTGCCAGAAATGCACATGGTCTGGTGATGACCCAAAGGAAACACATTACAGATTTTCTGATTGAAACAAGCATGGTTGGATGTAGGCCATCGAGTACTCCTATGGATCCGAGCATGAAACTGTATGACAATGATACTGAAGAAGTGGACAAGAGAAGATATAGAGAAATGGTGGGTAAGCTCCTTTATATCACCATAACTCGACTCGATATTGCTTTTGCAGTAAGCCGAGTGAGTTAATTTAAGGAGCAACCAAGACAAGTTCATATGGATGCCATATACATGATACTGAGGTATCTAAAGTCTTCTCCAGGCTCAGGGTTGCTATTTCGAAAGAGCACAGATTTATCTATTTCAGCGTGTGCGGACGCAGATTATGCAGGATCCCCTACGGATGAAAGTCTACTTCTGGATTCACCGTTTTTGTTGGGAGCACTCTGGTTTCTTGGAAAAGCAAGAAACAAACTGTTGTGGCAAGGTCTAGCGCTGAGTCTGAATATAGGGCCATGGCGCAAGCGAGCACGGAGATGATGTGGGTTCGAGCTGTGCTCGAAGATCTACATATAGTTGTACCTTTACCCATGCAGCTTCCTTGTGACAATCAAGCAGCATTGTTTATTGCTAATAATTTAGCATTTCATGAAAGAACAAAGCATATCGAAGTAGACTGCCACTACACTCGAGATATGATCCAGAGAGGCTTGATATCTACGACTCACGTTAGCTCAGAGGATCAGACTGCCGACATATTTACCAAGCCGCTGCTCAGAGGACCGTTTCAGAGATGTTCTTCCAAGCTGAGCATGATAGACATCTGTGCTCCATCTTGAGAGGGAGTGTAGAGATTTATGTTATGATATTATGTACCGTTTATCATTTTCTGTTTATTTTATGGACTCTTATATATTTTATCTGTGGGGTCTCTCTCTATATAAGGGAGCTTAGGGTTCTATGGAATAATAATTCGCTCATTTCCATCAACATGTTAGTTGCCAGTTACTCCATGGTGTGAATATGGATGCAGTATCTTAATGTTGTGCAGCAATAGATGTATGGGCCATGCTATTTAATTATCAGAATATAACAAATTATTAAATAAATCAGCATAGTTTATTTAATATGGCATACGGCAGGCCTAGCCAGTTCCACTAATAGTGATAATGCTCATGAATTACATTCTCATTTCAAAACATCTGAAAATAACTTTTATATTTAATCAAGCCGAAGCATGATTTTCCATAAGTTTGGTTTATTTAGTCAACATTCGAACTACATTACTCGTGAAGCTAATGGATGATGAAAAAAATCAGAGAAGGTTGTTGTGTACTGTTCTGCAGGTGTACTGTGTGAATGTATATGTGGTGCATTTCCTCTAAACAGATTGCAGTTTTATGAAACCATGGCTGGAAATGGTCAGGTTATGTAGAATTTTTATCTTGGAAGTTCTGGTTGAGTTTCATTTCAGCTATCTATTTTTTTTGTTTGGTTGAGGATGTGTTCTTTTATTTTTTGGATTTCTGGATGGTGCTCTATCTTCGTTTAGTTTGCATTTGTTTGAATATATAACATTTACTGACTCTCTTCTGCATTATTGTTTTGTCTATTATGCAGAGGATACACTTGCTGAAATTTCTTGGCGATGAGGTACTGAATTCTATGCTTGTTCGTGAAAATCTTGATCAGTGTGTCGAGATTTCAACCGATCTGCAAACAAAGTTGCGCTCCATGGCAGTTGAATGGAGAGATGTGAAGTTGAAGGAAACAACATTAACTGTTCAAATGGAAAAATGTGGCAAGCTTAAAAGCCCTGGCCATGATACAGTGGAGGTGTTAGTTGCTCCTACATGTGGAAGCCATGATGATACACTCAAACAGAATTCTCCTCCTGGTCAACAAAGAGAATGCAATGGGAGTCTGGAGAGTCCACAAAATGGATTATGCAGTATTTCTGACAAAAATCTTAGGGGAAGAGTTCTGCGATGTATGAAAGACACACATTCTAATGGTAACATCTCTAACGGAAACAGCCTGGATGGACTTTCTCAGTCAGAAGTTTCTGTTTTGGAAATATCAAGTAATTCTCACCCTGCTTCAGACGTTCGTATTCCTCTACAGGAGAACCTGGCTTTCGCATCAAAATCAGCAAGGGAAGATTTCAGTCAGGTAAGTGATCAGTTTGGCCGTGTTTCAAAGAGGCAGAAAACAGATGGCAGTAATAATGGATTAGATAGCACTGAACCCATGATTGTGGAAACGGGCGTCTCTTTTGTTCAATCTAGTAAAAAGTTGCATGAGCCTTTACCGCTGTCTGATACTGGAAATGTGCATGCAGGTGTGGGGGTATGCACATCCTCAGTAGATTTAATGGCTAACAATGATAATTCTTTGATGCAAAATAACCATGATGTTCCTGTTGACATGGAGGATATGCAACCCTGTAAGGAAGAATTGGATTTACTTAGGGGTGAGATTTTACTCTTGCAGGATAAAATTGCTAGTATAGAATCTCAGATTTTTATGGCATCACTTCGCCGAGAATTCATCGGGAGGGATTCTTTTGGAAGAATGTTCTGGTCTATGGGCAGGACGGGTAGACGCCCTTGGTTGCTTGTTGATGGAACAATACGAGTCCCACAAAAAGAAGAGGGGCAGAGTTGTGTTTTTGGTTCCCCTCGAAGTTGCACTACTGTGGCCACTAAGATACACTCAATTTTTTCTGATACCCTCTGCCATGCCACTTATAATAATTTTGGCACAGAACCTTTGTGGGCGATTTACGAATCTGATGATGATATTCAAGATCTCGTTAGTTGGTTAAGAGATTGTGATCCTCGAGAGAGAGAACTGAAGGAGTCCATCTTGCAGTGGCAGAGGCTTCGATCCTTTCAAACTTGGAACATGCTTTCTGATGATTTTCAACAAGTTTCCTCATACAAAGCTAAATTACAGGGTGGTCCATTTCCATGCTTGCTTCCTCGGGCATCTATTTTACTTGAAAATAGTTATGGTCCTTCTCTTGAGGTGGACACCAGTGATGTTCAAAGAAAGCGTGGTAAGAAAGCAAAAGCCAATCCGGAATATAGACTGTACAGGTGTGAGTGTTTAGAACCTGTCTGGCTAACTAGACATCATTGCCTTCTGTGCCATCAAACTTTTTCCTCCAGTGAGGAGCTTGAAGGCCATGATGATGGTAAATGTATTCTGACTATCTCTTGTTTAGAGGAGAAAAGGGATAATGACACATCTATAAAGGGAAAAGGGACCAAGGTAGATGGTAAATTAGAAAAGGAACATTCCAATAGGGCAGGTATTCTTGACATATCAACCTTTAGTAATCCAGATATTAATTCCAGATTCTTCAAGGACCCAAAGAAAGCTTGTCCTTATGATGCTGAAGAAATATTTCACAAGTTTGTTACTAAAAATTCTAACAAGGAGTTGGTGCAGGAGATTGGACTTATTGGGTCTAGTGGGGTACCTTCTCTTATCCACTCACCGAGTCTTTTCAGTGATTTATTCATCATGCCGAATACTGTTCAAAAGAATGATGATATGCTTGAAGCCAGATCAACCGTTTTTGACAAGACGTCATCTATTTTTACAAAGGAGGTCTGCTTAGCTTCAGCTGATCATGAGATCATAAACACTGAAAAGTCAGCAACGAAAGTTTTAGTAAATGCGGGTTTTGAGTCGATAAAGCAAGGGGCATGCATGCAAGAAAACAATAACGAGCGAGAACATGTGTCTCATCATCTACACAAATTTCCTATACAAGATGGAAACCATAGGTACATAATCCCAGAGTCCTCTCGGAGGCCACTTTCAGGGAAGGTTGCTCAAATTTTAAAAAAGCTCAAGATAGATCTACTTGACATGGATGCTGCACTACCTGAAGAAGCCCTTAGGCCTTTGGTGACAATTTCTAGGAAAAGGTGTGCATGGCGTGCATTTCTCAAGTCGGTGGAATCTATCTATGAGGTATTTTATTGTTGTGCATTTTTACTGCCTGAATTTGTTTGACGCGTCCGTTCCTTGAATATCATTATCAGTCAATAAATTTAGTAGCTGTTTGATAAAAATTGCCTTTCAAAATTTCAGTATGTGGAAAGATCCGAGTACTAAACTGTATGATAAAAATTATTATCATTTGATATAAAGCTCATATAATTGAGTCATATAGTATCTAATACTTCAACGTGCTTACTCCTGCATTAGATTGACACATGCAAGAACTTTGTCCTCCAGTTTGCACTTATTTTTTCCCTCGTTGACCAGATAGATACATCTGACTGGCTATTTTTTCTCGGGAAAAATAAATACAGTTGGGGGGAATACCGCTTAAGTTAACTGCTCGATGGTGTAATGAGCTAATCTCCTTTCTACATGTACCAACTAAGTGTAGCTTAGTGATTTGGCCCCATCCCAAAAGCTCTAGAGGACATCATGCCAAATGGTGTAACATTTCTTTTCACAACTTGCACACAAACTTTCTTGAGAAACAACATTCTCGATTCCCGGCAATCATGTAAATATCTACCATGACATCAACCATTGAATGTTCCCCCAGAGCTTTATCCACTTGATAGAAACACTCCACTGATACTGGATATACAATATGTTTTCTAAAGATAATTTTTGTGTGATCTTTTTGAGTGAAGGTGTATTACTGTAAATGAGTTGCGAACTAAGAAAGACATATGCACGGCTCTAAAAAAGTTATATACACGTTTGGATGATGATTTCCAATGTGGTGGGGGTCTCATCTCATCTTTTGGATGAAATGGTTCACATTCTATAAGTAATATACTGTGAAGAACCATCTTTCTATTCAAATAGGTGAGGTTGGGCAATGGAGTGCTGACCATGGTCTATCCCAGCCTCTTGACGTGGATTATAGAATGTAGTTTGCACATTATTGGAATGACAGCGTGGGCACGGCACCGTTTGGCTGCCAAAGTTATCATCTCCTTTCTCTGGTCAGCAATATGATAAGTTTGTTGCTGCTTGTGCTTCTTGTGGATATCAGGTCATACTCTTATTAAGAAGTATTGGGATTGATTGATACTGAATTACTGTTATGATGCCTATGAAGCCTTCAAGATGTCTTTGACCAGTGTTGTAAAAGTCGTCCGACTAGTAGGTCTGACTAGTCTAGTCAGCGGGGTAACCGACCGAGTACCGACTAATTCCGACTAGGTACACTAGTTGACCAATTTTTGTTTGGAGATACCGTATTTTTATATGTTTTGCTTTTTTTATATGCAAACTCGTTATAATATGCGTAGTGTTTTATTTAAATTCAATTACTTTTTTATTTTATTATGATAGTATAAAAATGTACAAAATCTATGTGTGTATATATATATATATAAATGAGTTATTTATTTAAAATAATCATAAAATTCAAAGCTGACTAAAGTCCGACTAACTACCGACTTTTACAACCTTGTCTTTGACCCATGATTTGCTCCAAACTAGTTTTAGCTGGCCAAAGTTTCTCCCAAAGCATGTTCCCATCTGTGGCTGCTGCATCGGAAGAGGATGGTTGCTATAATTTACAGAAGCGTGTTGAAGCCCTAGACAAGCCATGCATGCTCGTCGTTATGCAGAGGAGGGTTCTAGCCTTTTCTCATGGTTGGAGATTTCCTCCCTTGAGAAATTCTGGAGTTTCAAGGTTAAGGGAGAGAGACATGAGGACAATGGAGAGGGACATGAGGACAATCTTTGGCATTCAAAAGACGAGATGGTTTACGATCTATAACCCACTCCAATGGTCTGGTGGTAGTGCGGTGTGCCTACCACTCAAAAGACCCTGGTTCAAATCACTCCTTGTGGGGGTTACTTTAGATAGTTGATAGCCAGCATAAAAATAGTCGGATAACAATATTCCATATAGCCAACCCTACTTGAAGTGGGAGACGGCTGCGCCCTATTTTAGTATACGTGATGTGGTCTTTTTGGTTGCAAAAAACTTGATAACGTTCTTTCCTAGCGAGAGATTATAACTTGTGAATGTTGGCCATAGTGCATCTCATTACACTTATTGTAGTATGCAGGAGATTGGTATGTGCAATGGCTTATTCTTGCTAGTTGTGCTCGAGGAATAAAATATTTTAGGCAGTCCAAGGCGGTTTCTCGGAATATGTGGTGAGGCGAAAGACAGTTTTCTAGTACGAAAAATCAAATTGAAGGAAAGTGCACTGAAATGAAGTCATGCCAATATTAAGTTTGGTTTTCAACTGGAGACGCCTTCAACTAAATCTAAAATACTAGCATTGCCACAAATTTAAACATACAAGTGATGGAAGTGTTTAGGTTATAATTACAGACATTGCCATAGATTTCTAAAATATCTAGATCCTATTCCCAACTTTCACGATTCCATGTAAGGACTGCCAGTGTCCACACTTGATATGAATAATGCAATATGAATTATAATTCCAAGTGTTCAAAGTTTAAACACAATTGCAAAATCCTAAAAGAAGAAAGGAAAAAAAGTTCAAACATCTGTCCGGGGTCAGACCTCCTTCCACGTGTTTCTCTCTGATCTTGCTTCTTTCTATATGCAGATTGTTATATCTGGATTTTTCAACTCATATGGTCACACGACAACATTAAGAGGCAACTACTAAAAACATTTATTACAATTTCTTCACAAGCACATCTGTTTATAAAAAAAACTTACAAATAATAAGTAATTATTATACTAAATAACAAATAGCACGTAACAGAATGAATAATGGTTATACTAATTAAGTTGCAAGGTAACAGACTTTAATTGTACCCAAGGCATACAAGTACATGTACAATTATGCTTCTCCTCTAACTAAACCGGGAACAAAAACCATTGTTTCAAATGAATAATTAACCAGACAAGGCACTCTGCATGAGGATTTGTACTCCGTGTCCAACCGATCATTTGAGAAGTATTGGGCAAAGTTTGGCAAACTCCCATAGGCCAACGTATTATCATCGCTTGATTATGATACTACTATATCACATGTCATTAGATCAGGAGCCTGATGAACTTATAGTCCAACTTTGCACCGCATACTACTCCAGACTCATGCAACTATTACATAATTCTCTCACACTTTACTATTTCAACAACAAAAAAGCCTTCTCCAAGATTTAGTAACCCTTTCACTCATTGAGAGAGAATTGAATAGAAGAATAAGCCCTTTGAGGAGTTCTCCCGTGGTTTCATCTCCTTAGTGAGTAGGGTTTGACGTAAAACCTTAGTGTTCTTATTTTTTTTGATTATTGCTTTTGCATTATATTTTCACATGGTATTAGAGCGATTCGTTTTTGGGTTCATCTTAGAGATTCAATTTTTGTTTTGATACTTCTTCGTATTCTCCGATGTTTATGATATTTTCATGTGATCTACACGTCTACGACGCGACCACGATATTGGTTCTCAAATTGTAAAATCAGGCCTATGCAACAGCCTAGGGTTATATTCTTTTCGAAGAAGGGGGGATCAGTCATGGCACCTCCCTCTACAGGGTTCTCAAAGCAACGAAAATGGATTCTTGTAGGAAACCTATTATCATTTGAAGAAGAGGAGGAGGATGTGTGAGATGGGAGCATCACGTAACAACAAATGAAGCGTGGTGGTGTTGCTTCGCTTCCACACGGTTCCCTCGTCTAGCAGATGCCTCAGGCACTTCACAACACCATAATTGCTCCCTTGCAACCTCCAGGTCACACTTTCAGGCAGCATCCGTGGGAACTCCAAGATGATGCATGTCTAGTTCACCCTTTAGCACCTCCAGTGGGAGCGTTCTTGGTTCTCTTCTCTCGGTAGTGCCCCTCGCATGTGAAACGTTAGATGCCACCTCAAGGCAGAAGATGAGTAGCTTGAGAGGGAGAATGAAGACTACGAGTCAGGATCCGCGCACGATGTGTTGGAAGAACCTTAGCAAAGACTTGATCTCTACGTATAGTTCCTCTAATGTGTACCATCTCTGCACGACCTTCCCAAGTGGCATGACTCCTCTAGTTATAGGCTCGCAGTAGAGGAGCTTCGTCGGGCTATGTGCGATCGGTTCTTGATGGGGAACCTTAAATGGTAGGTAGTTTTAAGTTTTTTTGTTGTTTTGTGCTAGATGGACAACCTGAATCAACCTTTTTTCTATTTTAGGCCCAATGGGGCCACTGTTAAAAAGAATGATAAAAAAAGGATAAAGGAGGATAAAAAAATTATTATGGGCTGATAAAAAGGGAGAATGGATGTTGCTAAAAAGGGCGGAGATGATGGCTTAACAGAATGTATATTGATGGCTAAAAAGATTGATAAAATTATAAAGATAAGTTGTTTTGTTTTTCCCTCTTCATTTATTCTCCCAAGTCCAACTTAGTCGAGTATCATCATTTTTCCGACAAGTATCGAAGAAGGGGGGGGACTTGCGTAGAGGACTCAAATCCTATCGTTCTTTGACCCATTTTCTCGGAGTCCTCCAGAGAGAAGACTTAGTGCAAGCTTCATCCTCCAATGATCGTGAACTCCGGTCTGAGATCCTCCTGAGATTCGTATGAGCGAGAACCAACTTCGAGGTCCTTGTGATAGTGGCATGTTTCTCAGATCTACATTTGGATATTCCCACGACTTTCTTTATTGGGTAAATTACAAAAAAGGGACGCAACTTTACATTGATTCCTAATGTAGGGACTCATCTTTAGATTGTAACAAATTGAGGACCAAGTCATTCATTTGTCCTAAATCGGGGACTCCGTCACCCTGCCGTTAAGTTATTCATAATTTTGAATATATTATTAGTTTGAAATGACAATATTGCCCTCCATCCTCTTCGCCTTCAGAAAGTCACGTTCTGGAAGCCATGAGACCTGTCAGAGACCGACACCTCCGCCTTCCTCCGACGTGCGCTTCCCCGACGTAGGCGTACGTGGCTCCTCCGTCTTCCCCTCTGCCACATGTCTCTCCTAGGCCCTCCTCTCATCCCGCACCTCTGCTTCCTCCTCCACCATCCCGACCTAGGTGTACGCAACCTCTTGATTGCTATTCGAATCCTAATTAGATCATCGTTGACAGCTGCCATCGATTCCAATCTGCATGAGATCTCATGATCGTCGCTTCTTTCACATCTCCTACGAACTTCGTTTCCAAATCAAGGACGACCGCATGCACAGTCGAACCAAATCCTAATCAATCTCATCTGCAGTAATTCCGGATTCGATTCCCCAATCTCCTTCCTGTGTACAACCTCGATTGAAATCCAAAATCCCAATCAAACTTTCACAACACATCAAATTTGATTGCTCCTTCCATCTTTGACGCTCCTCTGTTGCTATAAAAATCGAAGGCACTATGATCGGCATGCATGGTCTGCAATGCATCGAGGGATAGAGATGATCCAAAATCACCCACCCGATCCTCCAGCGAAGGCCTCCGTAGGGTGAGATCCAAAATCACTCGAACGCCTTGCTGCAGTTTCCAGAACACGGTCGAGTCTCTCCGCAACTCCATCCTTCAGGCGCCACCTCCAGGTATATCCCCCATCTTCTTCTTCATTTTTCTTCTTCTTCCTCCCTCTGTTCTGCTTCTTCCTGGTTAACTCAACTTCGCCCCCATCTATTGCGCATCACCACCTCCACCCTCTTGTCCCTTCGTGTTCTAAGTCTACCCCACGCGCCCCCTCGTCGGCCACCTGCTCCTTTCCTCCCCATTGTTAGAGCACCATTCACTTCGCCCTTGTGCGCCACGAGAGAACTGAGGCTTGAAGCCTCGAGTACCTCCACAACTTGCATAGCCACCCAACAAAGAAGCACTTCAGATCTCCTCATAACGACGCACCATCATCACAACAATCTGAGTCCTCTTTGCTGGACTCATACCTGCCGAGCATCTGAAGAAGAAAGGAGAATGGATGAGAAAGGGGCTCGAGCTGCAACACCCTCGACTCCCCTCACTCATAGGATGTGGGCAATATTGTCATTATAAACTAATAATATATTCAAAATTATTTATAACTTAACAGCTAGGTGACATAGTACCTGATTTAGGACAAATGAATGACTTGGTCCTCTATTTGTTACAATCTAAAGATGAGTCCCTACATTAAGAATCGATGTAAAGTTGAGTCCTTTTTTGTAATTTACCCTTCTTTATTTGGCCCTTCAGAGAGATGGGGCGGTCATCAATGTTCCACATGTTGCGGACCAGATTATTCCATGAAAGAGACTCATTCCAATACCATTGACTATGATTGATGCGGAAACCGAGCACATGGGCCAGTCGTTGATCTAGATTTCTCCAAGGATTATTATTTGCAATCCAGCCCTTCAGGTCTTCCTCATCAGCATGACATGAGACGTACGATCCTCATCGGTAACCAACAGAGTATGCCTTGAGTCAATATTGTCCATAGTGTCATGTATTTAGTGTGTCAATGAGTGGCTTCTTTCTATTTGTCCAAGACCAGCTTGAGTGGCAGTGTTAAATAATATCTTAGCTGGATAATTGGATCTCTCCATGATCTAATTATCGCACCGTCATGTTTAGTCGCACATTATCTATTGGTGGGACTTTGGTGTGTCAGTGGGGCTATATATAGAGTCCTATACCCATGTACTCATTGAGAGAGAAAATTGAATAGTTAAGTCGACCCTTTGAGCCGTTCTCCTTTGGTTTCATCATGTTTCTTAGGAGTAGGGTTCTACGTAAAACCATAGGTGTTTGATTTCTTTTTTTGGTTATTGCTTTCGCATTTTTTTTTGCACTAACATGTTTAGATCTGATAGTGCTCTTGAGTTTATGTAGATTACGTTCAATTTCTTTACTTTCGAGGTGTTAGAAAATAGGAATGCTGAAGTGTATCAGAAATAAAGATAAAGAAAGTGAGAATGTGAGATTTTAACGTGGAACCCTGCTCCTTAAGGAGCGGGATGAAACCATGGGAAAACGCCTCAAAGGGCTGATATTCTATTGCTTTTCTCACTGAGTACATGGGGTCTGGGGCTCCTTATATAGCTCCACAGACAGACCAGAGTCCTACAGGTGGTAATTGGATCATGGAGAGATCCAATTGCCATTCTATTACATTCTTCGACATTCCCCCTCAAGCTGGAGCTGAGAAAGATGCAACTTGCAACAAAAAGAAAAGGTATATATATCACATCTTCACATAATATATCACAAGAAGAATATATCCGCTGCTGGTAGAAGACTGCGTTTGAGGACGGGTCTGCGGCTTTCAAGTCATCGGAACATCTCTGCCATGCCTATAGAGTCACTGCGATACAAGGTCACCGGAATGTATATCTATCGTGCTTGGAGAAGAGTCGCAATAGAAGAAGTCCAACGCGGAGTAGTAGTCAGGTTGTAAAAGAAGTATACGCCCTGACGAAGAAGTCGATGCTCGGTGAAGACAAATGATCTGTAGAAATCTGCAGTGTCAGTTTGTCAGTCGTGAACGTGCAAAAGTCCTGAAGAATATATCATTGACTCTCCCTTTCTCCCACACTTGATAGAATAAAGAGCATGGAAACATCAAGTTGGAGAAACAAACATGCTTTTTTTTGCACAAACCAATCACTTTTTTGTAGTCTTCTTTTTTTTGAAGCCATTCATCAATTTTTCTTCGGTTTTCTCTCTTTTTTTTTGAAAAAAACTCGTCCCAATTGAGCCCCACCTTTTTTTAACACGGACAACCCACCTGGGACCTAACTTTGGGCGTCCTTTTTTCTAATGCACAGAATCGTCCCCCACGCCTAATGAAAATATCGAGGCCTAGGGTTCCCCAAGCCGGGAACCCTTTTCTTCAAACGAGGTTTTGGTGTGCCGCTGGGGAGAGCCTCGTGTCGTCAGATGGGAAGAAGGCTTGCCGTTGAGGGCTTTGTGTCGTCAGCAATGATGAAGAGGAGAGCGCGAGGACTTTCTCTGGAGGCTTGGATCTGGAGATCGGTGCTCTTGGCGTCGCTTATAGGGAGTTTGGAGCACCGCATTTAGGATGCACCGTCACTCGAAGTTTGAGGTGCCGTTGCTTGGAGGATGGGGCCCCTTCTGTGAGAGGGCTCCGCCTGGAGATGCGAAGAAGAGCAACAATGGTTGATCTCCGCCGCCTGAGCTTGAGAGGAGGTGCCGCCTGCGCTGCGCACATGAAGGGAGGAGGCACGCGAGGGAGCTCCGCCTTGGTTGCGCATCGCCCCGATGGGGGGGCCCTTTCTGCTATTGCATGGGAGGAAATGCTGGGGCCTCTTCAAACCTGGTCTCTGACCCTGGGATGTGCGCTAGGAGATTGGAAGAAGAGCAACGCCACCGGTAGCCTGGAGATGTGCGAGGCGCAGGAGAGCACGTTGCCATGAGATCGGTTGCAGATGCAGAGAACATGAAATTTTTTTCTATTGCCATCTCCACGAAACTAGATCTAGGGTTTCTCAACGAAACCCTCGTTGCTTTTGACGGATCTTAAACAATAATTCTTCAAGAAGGAAAAACTTCAAAATCGAATCTCGAATAAAAATAAAGAACTTAAAATCGTCGAGAATCGACGCGCTCTGATACCGTATTAAATAATAGGAATACAGAAGCGTATCAGAAATAAAGATAAAGAAATTGAGAAGGCGAGATTTTAACGTGCAACCCTACTCCCTAAGGAGCGAGATGAAACCACGGAAGAACACCTCAAAGGGCTGATAGTCTATTGCTTTTCTCACTGAGTACAAGGGGTATGTGGCTTCTTATATAGACAAAGTCCAACAGTTAGTAGATGTGGGACTAAACATGAGTGGATGGTAATTGGATCATAGAGAGATCCAATTACCATTCTATTACATTCTCCAACACCAGAGAACTACATCAATCAAACATCATGTCCCTACAACTGGCGAAAAACCGGTGCAAAAAGGAAACTTTGGCATCTTCTTGACATGCTCCTAGTTATAAGTTATTTCCTCATGCAATCAAGTGCATCTTCTTGATATGCTCCTAGTGTATTTTTACCTACACTAAGTTTGTTTATAACTTTTACACCAACAATAAGCTTTCTCCTCATGCAATAAAATGCATCTTCCCTGAATATTCTAGAACCTAGAAGGAATAAATGTGTTATGATCTAGTTGGTTGTCTATGCGCATGTGACGCCCGCATATCCGAGTTACTCGTTTAAACGAAACTCGCAGTGTTATTTTCGATATCAATCACATTAGGTTACTGAATTTAAGGAAATTTTTTCGTGTTTCGAATGGTATTCATAATAATGTAAACAATTGCAGAACTAACAAGTGTGTCACCAAATTCATATTTGCATTAGTTTTCATATACAGCTACATGTAACAAAGAAACTGACAATTGTACATGTATCACAAAATGTAACAGAAGAGAAAGAAAAGCATTTACATTATCTTGTACAAAAGCTATAACATGTGTACCATAACAGAAATTGCTGGAAGCTCAACGGTGAGCTGTCAATCTATTCTATTGTGGTGCATGCGCTTTGCCTGTCATACATGTTGGGAACAAGAGAAATGTCAATAAAGGTTGAGTTCAATCTAGCATATTAAAAAACATGTAATTTAGTGGTTTCAAAAGAAAGCAAGTAGATAGGTGTTGATATTTAAATTTAACAAGCTACTTGCATGGAAATTGGTTTTCAAGTTGTTATGTATGTGAATCCCTCGATCATCCATCACCCCTTAACTTCTGATATATACCATTTTCATTTATTGATTATATGATGTATGCATAGATTATCATTTTTTTCACTTATGACTTATGTTGATGGATCTTGGGATTATGTTGATGGATCTTTGGATTATAAATGTTAATTTCTCAAGCTTTGTGGATAGCTTATGGTCTTGGTCTGAGTGTGACCTCACATTATAAGTCTAAGCCGTGAAGAATACCTTAGGGTTGAGGTGCTTCCATAGTCATGCTGTGGTGTATAATGCATCCTAATTAAGTTATCAATATGTCCACTAGCTTCTCCTAACATCCGTAGTAGTAGTTCTAAATTCTGATTAAATGTCAATGATTGATGATTGATGCTAATTGATGATTTCTGTAATATGATCTTCTCCTTGCCAGACCCTACTGGTGTAACAGTGACCCAAAACTCAACTATAACCAACCTCGACTGTAGCCAAACTCGACTGCACCTGACAATGATCTCTTCTTCGCTAGGACCTACTAGTTAAACAATAACCAAAACTCAAGCGGTGCGGAAGCCTCCTAAGAGACTCTTCCGTCTCGCCCTCCCAGTGGAAGTGAGGTCCAGGAGAGAGCTAGAAAAACTCCCAAACTACGCCTTTGAGACGGGTGGGAACAACTTTCCGGACTAAGTCACTCCAGAAAATCGGCCTGACCGGTACGGGCAAACCAGCTCGTAAAGAAAACCAAAGCTGAGGACCCCCAACCTAGACTTAAAAACAATACGAGCTCGTGTAAAAACCGTAAAAAAGGCTGAGATCCTAGACTTGTGCACTAGGCAGCCGCTGCCGTAACTGGGCTTCCTATCTTCTGCCCTGCTGAGGGTCACTGCACCCTCGCACAGTCAAGTGTAAGGGTCACCCATGACCGGCACATATATCAGACTTCAATGATTCACCATCAAATTTTCTTACTTGATTACTCGATTCTTTCTCAATCTCTGTTGTGATTAACTTTACAGATCTAGATATGTTGTTAATAACTCTTTTTAATTGTGATCTATAATTAATGATTTATAAAATCAAAGGATTATTTCATTATTTTAAAAATCATGTAATTAGAAGTTGTTCATTAGTTCTGGATTGAGTTCAATTCTATTCCAAATTATCAAAAACTTCTCTTCTTTAAATCATGAGATTTAGAGCTCGTCATTATATCTTGATTAAGTTCATTAATGGTGATGCTAACTTAGCTAGAGATTGTCAACATATCTAGAGAGTGCAAGCTTCGGCGTGACGAAGATCTTTGTGTGCATACTAAAGAGAAAGATTGCGATAATTAGAGGCATCATTCTGACAACTTCTTGCTCTAGTCGGCTGAATTTCCATTAAAAGTTTGGACTTGATTATAAAATCCTCAACACTCTCTGTAACTGGTCTCAACATTATTTCAAATGTTAAAGTTTTTTCTTTTAAAAAATAGGCATTAGACAACTAAGTCATTTAGTAAAACCATTGAAACCCCTGGTTCAACCAACTAATTTTTTTAAACTACTACATGAGTTCAAGTTAACTAAAAAATCTCAATTATCCAACTAATGTCTTTTTAGTTGACTAACTTCATTGTAGTAAAATACAGTGACCGTTAGACTAGAAGGAATAGCTCAACTAGATCCCATATAATAATAATATATCGAACTCAAACTAGTCATACGTGGTGTCGGTCCTTTGTCTGGTGGTCATTGTTTATATGTTGCCCCTCCTCAGAGAGGTTGCATGCCGCCATGGTTTTAAATCTTAATTTCGATTTCATTTTGAGATGGTGAAAAAACGAAACGAATTTGAAATTTCATCGAATTTTCGCCAATTTTGGCTAAAACCGGCCTAGATTTGTGAAGGAAGGCTATATATCGAGATTTCGATTTGGATTTTGGTAGGGTGTCAAAATTGAAAATTCGGTGAAATTTCACGAAATTTGGGACCCTGCATGCCGCGCATGCACGCCCTTGGAAGAAGAGAAGAGTACATATATTTTATCTTATTTATGGCACTCGATTTTTTATTGACCTATAAACATCCAAATATGACGGTAAATGGCAACAAAGATCTAAGTCAACTTCGTTTTGAGCTTATAAAAATGTCAATTTATCATGAATATATCATGAAATTCTGACAGATTTTTCTAACTGATTAGCTTTGTTCAGGTTAGTGGATTTTTTTTTGGAAAGATGCAAATTTCATTCAATTAAAAGGGATTCCCAAATATAGTCGTGTTTACCTCCTAATCCTACTTCGATTTATTATTCGGTCCATATTCTCTTGTACAGTTCTGTTGGTGCAAAAATTTATTGTATTATTCCATAGAACCCTAGGCTCTGTTATATAGAGAAAACCCATGGGTAAATTACATAAGAAGCAATCAAGAAAATAAAAATAGCATAAACGAAATACCGACTACATAATTATTTCTACACTCCCCCTCAAGATGGGGCATAGATATCAATCATGCTCAGCTTGGAAAAAAACTTCTGGAATGGCTCTTTGAGCAATGGCTTGGTGAAGATGTCGGCAGTCTGCTCCCCTGAACTAACATGTGAAGTAGAAATCAGGCCCTTCTGGATTATATCTCTAGAGTAGTTGCAATATATCTCAATATGTTTTGTTCTTTCATGAAAGGCATGATTATTGGCAATGAACAATGCGGCTTGATTATCACACTGTAGCTGCATAAGTAGAGGTACATCTATATGCAAGTCTTCTAGTACAGCTCGAACCCACATCATCTCCGTACTTTCTTGTGCCATGGCCCTATATTCAGATTCATTACTAGATCTAGCCACAACAGTTTGTTTCTTGCTTTTCCAAGAAACCAGAGAGCTGTCCACAAAAACTGCAAAGCCCGAAGTAGACTTCTGATCCTTAGGGCATTCTGCATAATCCGCATCCGCACGTGTCGAAATAGATAAATTTGTTTCCTTTCTAAATAACAATCCTGTGCATGGAGATGACTTTAGATACCTTAGTATTGCATATATGGCATCCATATATGTGATAGTCTCGGCTGTATAATGAACGGGCTCACTCGATTGACTGCAAAGGCAATATCAGGTCGAGTTATAATAATGTAAAGAGGCTTACCCACCATTTCTCTTTACCTTCTCCTGTCAACTTCCTCGGTATCATTATCATTGGATCCATAGGAGTACTCGAGGGTCTACACCCAACCATGCCCGTTTCAACAAGCAAATATGTAATACAATTCCTTTGGGTCATCACGAGGCTATGTGCATTCCTGGCAAACTCCAACCCCATAAAGTATCGTAGAGTACCAAGATCCTTCGTAACAAACTGACGGTTAAAAAATGCTTTTGCCATCTTTATCCCCTGAGCATTATCTCCTGTAACCAAAATCTCATCAACATACACCATGATGACAACTGTACCTCTAGGAGTTTTCTGGATGAACAACGAGTGCTCCGCATTTGATCTCTTGAATCCAAGGCCTTAAATGTCAGTTTCGGTCACCATTTCGATATCGACCAAAACAGAATTTCAATGGAATTTCGGTGGAGTTTCGAGCGAAATTTCGGTCATTTCGGTCATTTTTTGTATTAGGACCCCCATATTTCGGTCATTTCGGTCATATCGGTCGAATTTCGATTTCGACTGGATATCGATATTCGACAGAAATTCGACCGAATTTTTGTTGAAATTTGAAGCCATGTTGAATCCTTGTTGTTCAATTAGATGGGAATGCTTCTGAAACCACGCCCTTGGGCTCTGTTTAAGGCCTTATATTGCCTTATGAAATCTACACACCATATGATTCTCCCCTTCAGCAGCGAACCACGGGGGCTGCTGCATGTCGACTTCTTCCTGCAGATCGCCATACAAGAATGCATTCTTAACATCAAGTTGAATCAAGGGCCAGTCACACCACAACAACAGACAGAAGAATACGAAGAGTGGGAGCAACTGGAGAGAAGGTATCCATATAATCCACGTCATATGTTTGAATGAAGCCTCACACCACTAGCCTTGCCTTGTAACGATCAAGACTACCATCCGTGTGGTACTTAACTGTGAATACCCATTTACAGCTAACGACAGATGCTCTTGAGGGAGCAGGAACCAGGAACCAAGCTCCATGTACCTCGTGACTGTATGGCATCCATTTCCTCCTCCATAACAGAACGCCAGTAGTCAATCTTTAAGGCATCCTGATAATTCTATGGTATCTCCACGGAAGACAAAGACACAACAAACCTCTGAAAGTCCCCTGTGAGACGATGAAAGGAAATATGGGAAGCAAGGGGATATGATGCACAAGTACGTTTCTGCTTCCGTATAGCAATAGGGACATCCAGATCATCAGCCACTGTACTCGCCGGTTCACATTCCTCCTGCAATGATGAACCCTGCACATGCACACTATCCGACCCATCATTAGTAATAACATCTAAACATACCTGAGGCGTGCTGGATGATTGACGTGTAGCATGAGCAGGACCTGATCGACGTGTATAATATTTAGGTAATGGCGAGATAAGTGGTTTTGGTGGTGATGGTGGGGGTGGTCGTGGTGGTGGGGATAATGTTGGCATGACAACGGGGACAGGGATGTACGTTGGTGGACTCAGAATAGGAGGATGAGGAACATAAACCTCGTCATTAGATGTGGATGAGGTCAACTTGACACCTGCAGGTAAGAAGTCCATAACAGACTAAAAAAATATAACATCAACACCGACTAAATATTTTCTGTTTACAGGATCATAACAACGATATCCCTTTTGAGTCCGAGCGTAACCCACAAAGACACACTTGACAGCCCTAGGTGAGAGCTTGTCAAGTCCAGGAGACAACCGGTGAACAATAGCAACATCACCAAAAACACGAGGGGTAAGTGAGAATAATTCCTTGTCGGGAAAAACAACAGAAAGGGAAATTTTCTCACCAAGTACCGAGGACGGCATACGATTCACAAGGTAACATGCTGTAAGGATTGCATCTCCCTAAAAAGAAATAGGCGCACAACTCTGGATAAGTAGGGTTCGAGTAATATCAAGAAGATGACGATGTTTTCTCTTTGCGACTTCATTTTGTTGAGATGTGTAAGCACATGTGGTTTGATGAATAATACCTCTTGATGAAAAGAAATGTGAGAGAGAATGAGTGCACAATTCCAAAGCATTGTCCGTACGAACACATTTCACATGAGAGGAAAAACATTTTGCACTTCAATTATAAGATTTCTAATAACATCCCCTGCTTCAGATTTGTTCTTTAATAGAAATACCCACGACAAACGAGAGAAATCATCAATGACTACAAGATAAAACCTGTGTCCGTGGTGATCAGGAACACGACTCGGACCACAAATATCGACATGAAGTAATTCAAACGGGGAGCTACTGCTCTAACACTGACGACTAGGGAAGCTAACTCGATGGTGCTTTCCCAACTGACAGGCTTCACATCGGAAGGAAGAACTCAAAGGAATCTGAGCCAAGAGATGATGCATCTTTTGAAGAGGGAGGTGAACAAAACGTTGATGCCATGTATACAAAGAGACTGATCCGGTTGAATGAGAGGAGGCGTTAGCATAGGAATTCTAGACCAGACGATAAAGACCATCCTGCTTAGAACCACAACCAATCACCCTGCCTGTTAGGATGTCTTGAAATATAAGAGAAGATGGGTCAAATATAGTGCGACAGTCAAATCCTTTGTAATCTGACTAATAGAAAGTAAGTTCATCGAAAAATCAGGGGCATGTAAAACATTCTGTAGATGCATAGAAGGCGAAAAAGTAATCTCCCCCTGTCCAATAATTGGTGAATGAGTCCCATCAACTATTACCACCGACCGTCCTGGTGGAATCTCCATGTATGACGCGAGTCTATCTCTGTCACGACAAATATGATGTGCTGCACCAGAGTCCATAATCCAATCTAAGATTCTGAGACATCTGAACTATGACATGATGGAAAAGCACAAGTACTACCTAAGGTGCTAGTAGAGGCAGAAGTACTAGCAGACGCTGAAGCAGCAATATTCGAAGGACCGCCTGCAGAATCTGTAATCTCGCAATCTCGCAACTAGCTCCTCGAACCTCTAATCCGAAGTAGATGCCGACGGAGATGCAGCATGCTCGGCTACTCGCGTCGAGACTGGAAACCCATGCTTAGAATAACATGTATCCTCAACATAGCCTGTGCGATGATAAAAGGTGCATGGCTTGCGAAAATGACCGCCTCGACCACGAGGTCCACGACCACAGAATGAAGATGGGCCACCTCTCCCTCTGGAAGCAACCATCGCTAATGGTGGTGGAGTAGAAGCACTGGACGAGACAGAGATGCAACTAAGCCTCCGGTAGACTTCCTCCATAGGAGGAATGGTAGCATCTGCAAGTATCTGTGATCGAGCCGCATCATATTCAAGATCAAGGGCCGCAAGCAGGACCCCCACCATGGTAGCATTCCTAAATGTCTTCTGCTGCTCGGGGGTGGCCGTGAAAGGAATAGTACTGTAGAGTTTTCAAACATCCCCCGTAGAGATGTATACAAGGAGTGAAGTGGCTGCCTATTTTGCTTCATTGTAAATATGTCATGTTGGAGATGTAACATCTTGGTTTCATTTCACACCTGCGAATATGTCACCGCCAGTATGTCCCACATCGCCTTAGTGGTGGGCTAATGGAGAACATCATTGGCAATCTCCATCGACAATAAGACAGAAAGCCAGACTTTGGCATACGAATCATCAGCCCCCTGGGAGGCATAAATCCCAATCTTCTCTGCTGGCTCTTCCTCGGTAAGAATGTGCTTCTTACCATTCGACTTCATGAGGCTCATGAACTGCATCGCCTAAAGCTCATAGTTCGTCACATCCATCTTGACTATTGGCGCATGACCTTTCAACACGCCTATAGAGGGCATATCGACCTTGTTTTCTGACATATCGTCGGAGATGAAGAACTAGGATTTGTAGACCAAAAGACGAGTGTCTACATTAACTTCATAGGAGTTGAGTGCATATGTAGACTTTATGCACTCTAATCAATTTAGATGGCAGAGGTGGCGGGGGCCAGCTGGCGTGGAGGTGCCGACGGGGAGGGGATGACGATGTGGTAGCTCCGGGGAGGAGGTGGAATGGGGTGGCGAGGTGGTGGGAGGGGGCTGCGGGGAGGGGCTACGGTGGAGGTGGCGCCGGGGGGGGGGACGAGAATGGTTTAGGGTTTTGGCTCTGATACCATGTTGGTGGAAAAAAGTTATTCTATTATTCCATAGAACCCTAGACTCTTTTATATAGAGAAAACCCATGGGTAAATTACATAAGAACAACAACAACAACAACAACAAAGCCTTTTTCACACAATTAAGTAGGGTCGGCTACATGGATTCTTCGCCTCCATTCAGATCTATCTTGGATCAATTTCGGACTTATATCCAGCAAACTAAGATCCCTCCGTATAGTCTCTTTCCAACACTTCTTGGGCCGTCCTCGCCCTCTCTTAGCCGGTTCAACATCCCAACACTCGCATCTCCTAACCGGTGCATCAGTTGACCTTCTTTGCAAATGACCAAACCATCTTAAGCGGTTTTCTCGCATCTTATCCTCGATCGGAGCTACACCAACTTTCTTTCTGATTGCATCATTCCGAATCCGATCTTTACGTGTATGTCCACACATCCATCTTAGTATTTTCATTTCTGCTACAGCCTTTCTCTGCACATGTCTATGGTTCACAGGCCAACATTCAGAACCATAAAGCATAGCAGGTCTCACGGCTGCTTTGTAAAACTTTCCAAAAAAATAAAAATATCTTAAACGATACACTGACCACATAATTATCTCTATAAATTCTATAAATTTGATAATGCTTTCCGATTGTTCCCACATTGAATATAGAAAAATTGACATGATGTATTAAATCGAGTTGCATGTTTATATTCAGACCGTATAATTCTGTTACAAACTTTAATTGTTAATGAAACCGTTAATACTCTGTCTGAATGAACGTGTTATTCATGATATAATGAGCATGTAACCAGATCTGCAATTTTTTTCTAACATGGAGTAACCAACTTTTTTTTTCTAACATGGAGTAGCGCTTAGAGCTGCTGGACAGTAGCTGAAACAGGAGTAATGAACTTCTTCGGCTGAGATTTTGGAAGCAAAAGGAGAAGAATAAAAAGATGGAGGGTTGGTGTTATATAACGAAGGGAAGGGCACAATGGTGTTGCCAAGTGGAAAAAGAAGATGGGCCAAGTGGAATTTAAAATTCAGAAAATTTAAATTTAAATTTTATTTGTTTATTTATTATTTTTTAAAGACATTCTCTCTCTTATTTAAAATTCGAAGTCACCCGCGTTCGCATCTCGTGTCTCCGATTCTTATGTGTAATATCTCGTTTTGACCATATATTCATGATGGTCAAACGATATAAATTTCATACATTTCTGGTCCAAGATGGATACATAAATTAACGAATTATGGTCTTGATTTTTGATCAATTTTTTCCGATTTTAAATTATCAAACGACCTGGATCGACGAACGATCGATTTCATTGGTCTTATTTTGTCGAATCGATTTTATGATGATCAAGGTTTGTTTTGTTGTTTCGAATTTGTGTCGTGGCTTTTCTGATGGCATGCATTATGACGCAATTAATTTTTGATTGATTGATTCGAACAAATTTTCGTTTATGATCTATTGATCGATTTAGATCATGTAATATTGATCGATAGTTTTATTGGATCATATGGACCCTAATCGTGTCGGATTCGAGTTTATTCGGATCCAGATATCATAATATAAAAACCTCAAATGGAGTCCAGTCCTCGAGACTCATGTCAAGTTCACTATGGGTTTTATTAAAGTCTCATCTTGCCATAACAAACCCAAAGGGTTTTGAACCCATAAAAACTTCAAAGAAAAAACTGGCCTTATTTTTTTCAACGTTAATAATTAAATGAGTTTGTTTTGAAAATTGTCTGCATGTCACCCTCGATCTCCCATGTCGCTTCTTCGATACCATGTCTGTGCTATAACACTTTGACTAAGGGAATCTCTTTGCTGCAAAACTTCTTCACAACAATGTCAGATATATGCACCGGCCTTTTCTTCTATGTCAAGTCCAGCTCCACGTCAAGATTCTCGTAGCTGATGACGTGTCGAGGGTCGTGCACGTACTTCTTCAGGTTGGATATGTGAAAGACATCGT
This sequence comes from Ottelia alismoides, assembly GCA_037367405.1. Taxonomy (NCBI): domain Eukaryota; kingdom Viridiplantae; phylum Streptophyta; class Magnoliopsida; order Alismatales; family Hydrocharitaceae; genus Ottelia; species Ottelia alismoides. The sequence continues at coordinate 1,142,055 of JAZKJV010006356.1, read as the reverse complement.
GTATAGCTGATAGGTGTGGAGGAAGAGCTACTCGATATGCCACCTTCCCTATACGAGCAAATGATCTCAATTGGTCCCATATACTGTGGTGCCAACATGCCACGAACACCAAATCTTTGTACTCCCTTCATGGGAGATACTCGTAGGAATACCCAATCTCCCACATGTATTTACAAGAATGTCATCAGTATGAGAGATTTTGTTGAATATTGATAAGTCATTTTTTAAAATGGATGAAGAGAAGATGATCGGGTTACCTGGAACTCTAAGTCTTTTCTCCGACGATCTGCATAGCTCTTCTGGCGGCTATGTGCTGTCAGAAATTTCCGTCTCACAAGATCAACAATCATCACTGTCTCCTCCAAGTGATCTACGGAGTATAGAGCGTGGTCACCTATCTCACGTTAACTGGGAAGTGTGAGGCATCCTCGCCCATATAAGGCTTCGAATGATGCCATGCCGATACTGGAATGATGGTTGTTATTGTATGTGAATCTTACCAATGGCTGGTGGTCCTTACGGGATCCTTTCCACTCTAGGGTATATGCGCGTAATAAATCCTCAAGCATCTGAATGGTGCGCTTGCGCTGTCCATTAGTTTGCGGATGGTATATTGAACTCTTCTTCTGCTCTGTCTGTAGTACTGACATAAATTGGTGCCAATAGTGAGATGGAAACCTCGAGTCTCTGTCAAACACTACCGCACTTGATATACCATGAAGCTTGATGATATACTAGGTATGAAATGAGCTGACTTGGTCAACCTGTCAACAATGACCCAAATAGCATCATGGCTACCTGGTGTCCTCGGCAATCCAATGACGAAATGTATATAGATACTCTCCCACTTCCACTCGGGAATGAGGAGGGACTGCAATAACCCTGGTGGTATCTTGTGATCGGCCTTGACCATCTGGTAGGTCATGCACCTGCTAACATGTTATGCCACATCGCGTTTCATTCTGTCCCACCAGAAATATTAGCATAGGTCACGATACATCTTTGTGCCCTGAATGAATAGACAATCGTGAATTGTATGTCTCATCAAGAATATCTCGTGCCTTCCACAAAATAGACTCTTTCACCACAAAATCTTCAAATTCATCCTTGATGGCACGCATATATCTATCTCAAATCCAATGATCTGTCATATGTCCTTCTACTATACATTTCCAAAGACTGCTAAATCGTTGAGGCACTACAGTAGATATAGATGCACTCTCCTGAGGATGCCAATCAGTCAAAGCTGCGAGCATATCCCACGTGTATGAGCAGTTTGCCGTACTAGTAGCATGAGCTCTCCTGCTAAGCGCATCAGTCACCACGTTTACCTTATCGGGATGATAAGAGATCATGCAGTCGCAGTCTTTCAATAGCTCAAGCCACCTGCATTGTCTCATGATCAACTCCTTCTGATCAAAGATGTACTTCAAGCTCTTGTGATCCGTGAAAATCTCAAATTCACCCCATAAAAGATAGTGGCCCTAGATCTTCAAGGCGAAGACAACTGCCGTTAGTTCCAAGTCATGGGTGGGGTAATTCCTTTCATGCGACCTCAACTGATGTGATGCGTAAGCAATCACATGACCTCGTTGCATCAGTATCACTCCTAAACCTTCTCCTCACGTATCTGTATAGACTGCATAATCCAGGGTGCCTGAAGGAAGTGTAAGAATGGACGCAGTCGTCAATCTTTCCTTCAATGTCCTGAAGGCCTGCTCGCATGAATCATCCCAATTGAAATGAGATCCCTTTTGTGTCAATCATGTCATGGGAAGAACAACTCGTAAAAATCCGCTGACAAAGTGTCTGTAATAGCCCGCTAATTTAAGGGAGCTCTGAATTTGATTGACCATCGTGGGATGCTCCCAAGACATTACTACATCGATCTTCGTAAGATCAATCGCGATACCTGCTCCAGAAATGGCATGCCCAAGGAATGAGACCTCGAATAAGCAGAACTCACATTTGCTCAGCTTGGCATATAACTTGTGCTCTCGCAATGTGTCCAGGACTATCTTCAGATCATTCGTGTGTTCTCATTCATTCTGAGAATAAATCAACACATTATCAATAAATACCACCACAAACTTGTCCAAGTATGAACGAAAGATCCAGTTCATCATGTCCACGAATGCTGCAGGGACATTGGTGAGCCCAAACGACATCACGACACACTCGTAGTGCCCATATCGAGTCCTGAATGCTGTCTTCGGAATATCTGACTCACGAATCCTCAGCTGATGGTAGCCAGATTGAAGGTCGATCTTCGAAAACACCGAAAATCCATGTAGCTTATCAAATAAGTCGTCGTTGCATGGCAGAGGATATCGGTTCTTTATTGTTCTCTTGTTCATCTGCTTGTAATCAATGCACAATCTTCCTTTTTCCTGACAAAAAGAACGGGAGCACCTCAAGGTGAAGTGTTTGGTCTCATGAAACCTAAGTCAAGCAATTCCTGCAACTGCACCTTCATCTCTCTCAACTCAGCTGGTGTCATACGGTAAGGAGCCATCGAGATTGTATGTGTATCAAGTAATAATGTGATCTCAAACTCAATCTCTCTCTCAGGGGGTAACCCCAGTAACTCATCAAGAAATACATCTGGGTAATTTGATACTACTCTGATGTCCTAGGTTATCGGCTCATGATCGGATGTCTCTCAAACAAATGCTAAATATGAATCACATCATTGATCAACAAGTTTCTAAGTTCTCAATACTGAGATGTACTCCATTTTGGAGTCTTGTAATGTACCCTCACAGGTAAACTCGAGTAAGTTTTGAATCTTGAAGACAACCGTCTTCCTAAAGCAATCAACAAAGACATGATGAGCTAACAACCAATACATGCCTAAAATCAAATCAAACTCGTTTAACTGTAGTAGCAAACAGTTTACGATCATCTCGTGATTGCCAATCAACACTGGTAAGTCTCTGACTATCAGTGAAATGATGAACAACTGACCACCTGGCTCATGGATGTGGTAAGGAGGATATAGAGCGTCTACAACTCTACCTAATGAAGCTAGTAATCTCGAAGCAATGAAGGAATGCGTAGCTCCAGAATTAAACAAAATATGGAAAGGTCTGCTCAAGACTGAGACCATACCTTTCACTATGGTAGCTACTAATCGTGCCTGCTCTTCAGTCACTGCATGTAATTGTCCTTGTCTAGCTGGTACTGTACTCGAACCGGCCATGCTCTGTGTCTGTTTCAGCGACCTCCTGATGTAGGAGTTAATGTCACGGAAACTCCCTATACGATGTGCCTGCGGCTGTGAAGGCTGTAGCTATGATCGAGGCTCACCAGAAGCCTGTGGGCACTGATAACGGTAGTTATCCCACTCATTGCACAAGTAACATCGCACAGACGTGGTATGCGCAGTAGTTGTGTCGTTGCTCTGAGTCGGTCTTGCTGGGGGTTTCTCTACTCTCTGCGATTCAGATAGTCGAGCTGAACCAGTGCCACGTCTGGCAAGTGCTCCTCCTAAAGTAGTCGTTGGAGATGAGCAGACACTGCCTGAAAATGCTAAACCTGAAGGATGAAACTACTTGGCTGATCTTTGCTGCTGAAAATGTCGTTGTATCAGTCCAAATGATCGTTGTGGTATATGTGCCATTCTAGAAAAACTCCCAAAACGTATCTCTATGATGTTCTCAAACTTCTTCGATGTATCAATAGCTTCGGAGATAGATGTGATACGTAGTCCGACCAGCTTCTCATGTACCTCTTCCCGCTTCCCTCTGATGAAATCCATATTCTCATCTGGAAAAGTAGCGACTGCTAGTGTGTATAGCGACAGTTCAGTGTAGTGAACAAAATATTATCTACCTGTCATCCGCCTTTGTTTGAGCTCTGCGAATAGTCGGTGCTGGGACTCCTTCCACTTCCCAAAAAAGAAGTGGGATATGAATCTCTTCTCGAAATCATCTCATGTGGGCTTACTTTCCAACTCAGAAATTGTTGCCTCCCACCATCTCTCGACGAATACTGTTAATTAAAATTTCATAAAAGATAACCACACGTCTCGTGGTGCGCAAATCATTCGAAGTACCATCATCACCCTCTTCAGCCACTGCTCAACCTCATTTGATGCCCTGGTGTCCTCGAACATGGGCACATTGGCTCGCTTATAAGAAGTAAATATCGACTGATACCTGTGAATGGTAGAGTGGTAGAGTGCAAACTCATCGGCAAAAAGGTACAAGGTCATGCTCCCTATCATGATCTCCATGCTCTACTCCATGTGCTGGCATCTCCTCATGTGTATCATCAAACTGAGGTCGTTGAACCTCGATAGACTGGAGCTGGTCCTATCGTGTTCCATCCTGAGACGGATGGTAAGTATAATCAGAGAGCTCCTTGAATTTCATCTCTATGTCAGTCTGCCTGTCTGCGATCTCCGTTTGCTCAGCCAAAATCTGGTCCTGCTGACCTCGCATAGCAGTCTGCTGCTGCTGGAGGTTGGTGAGGGCGGTCAGGATGCGCTCCAAATGATCCGTCATCTTCTGACCAGTTTTGGACATCATGGTTCTGCACGATAACCAATATTATTAATCATAATATATGTTTTTCGCTGACATTTCTAACTATGCTTTTCTCTTCTTGGGATACAATATGAAAATTAATTGCAATTAGTGAAATATGTGGTTATTGAATTTAAATGTCATATTTCCTTCTTTGACTTGCGACAAGTCAGAGGACTGTAGTCAAGGAAGGCTGTATCGATATCGATATCGTTTCGGTCTGTCCGTAAATGGATATATCGGGATATATTGTCGATATATCGACGATGTCTGTGGAAATGTCGGAAATGACCCAAAAAGATCATTTTTGTCATTTTTTAGAAATTAAGATCATCCAAGATATTAAAACAACAAATAACTTACAAATACACACGTATGTCACACATATCGATCATTTATAGCCCATGTATCACACATATCGGTCATATCGAACATATCATTGTTAATGTTTATTCCTGACCTATAGATATTGGAAATGGATTTCGTTCAAGTTCTTATAACATTAAATAACTTACAATTATACACGTAGATGACACATATAGATCATTTGTGAAGACTATGATCCTTATATTGCACATATTGGTCATATCAAACATATCGCTGGTATTGTTAGTTGTTGACCTATATATTTTAAAAATGGAGTTCATCCAAGTTCTTAGATCACTAAATAACTTACAAATATACTCTTAGACCACACATATCGGTCATCTATGAAGATTATATCACGTATATCGATCATTTCGAACATATCGATATTAATGTTGATTCTTGACTTGTAAATATTTTTTTTGAAGAATTAACTTATAGATATTAGAAATGGATTTGATTCAAGTCTTACAACATGGAATAACTTGCAAACATGCTCCAAGTTGAAGAACCATTGTATGCACCATACCCTACCAGTATAGGGGTCTCGCTGCCCGGTTAGGGAGCCTGGGGGGCTGGGGGGGCCTTGGTTGCTCCCCCCTTCCGGGGGTGCAGGAGCAGTGCCCCTGACCTGAAACAAAAAATATATAAATCATTGTGTGTTTTAATACTAGGTAGATATGTGTTTTAATACTAGGTGTAGCTAGATAAGTACTGGAATCAATCTTGCATGAATAATAGCATTGATATATTGAGATGTCGGCGATATCGATCGATATCTAGGATTTTTTATACAGAATCCAGTCATATGAGCCGATATGGCGATTATCGTCGATATCCTTGTAAAAGGATATACTAGGTGATTTCGATACCCCTACCCTGTCAAAACTGATATATCGGCGATATATTGCCGATATATCGTCGATACGACCTTTTATAACTGTAGCTATCTGAGAATTTAATGTGATCGGATTTTTATACTGCGAATGTGTGTAGCGGGATACCACGACTCTGATACTAATATGTGATGTCTGCGAATCCAGGTTACCTGTTTAAACAACACTTGTAGTATTATTTTCGATATCGATCGCATTAGGATACTAAAAGTTAAGGAAAATTTTCCCCATTTCGAATGACATTCACGATAATGTAAACAACCACAGAATTGAATAAATGTCACCAAATTCATATTTGCATTAATTTTCATATACAGTTACATGTAACAAAAGAAACTGACACTTGTACATGTATCTCAAAATGTAACAGAAGAGAAAGAAAATCATTTACATTATCTTGTACACAAGTTATAAGATGTGTACCGTAACAGAAGCTGCGGAAGCTCATCGTCTAGCTGTTAATCTACTGTGGTGCAGGTGCCTTGCCTGCCATACATGTTGGGAATAAGAGAAATGTCAACAAAGGTTGAGTACAATCTAGCATATTAAAAAAATAGCATGTAATTTAGTTGTTTCAAAGAAAGCAAGTAGACATGGTGTTGATATTTAAATTTAACAAGCTACTTGTGTGGAAATTGATTTTCAAGTTGTTCTGTATGTGAATTCTCTGATCATCCATCACTCAATAACTTTCAATATATAACATTTTCATTTATTGATTATATGATCCATGTGCATATTATCATTTTTTCACTTATGACTGTTGATGGATCTTGGGATTGTAGATGATAAGTTCCTGATTTGATCTTTGTCTGTGTTTTTTTTCTCATGCTTAGTGGATAGTTTGTGGTCTTGGTCTAAGTGTGATCTCACACTATACCTCTAAGGTGTGAAGAATACCTTAGGGTTGGGGTACCTCTGTAGGCATGCGGTGGAGTATAATGCATCCTAACTATGTTCCCAACACGTCTACTAGCTTCTCCTTAGTATTAGTTCTAAATTCTGATTAAATGTCGATGATTGATGATTGATGTCGATTAATGATTTCTGTGATATGATCTTCTCCTTGCCAGGCCCTACTGGCGTAATAGTGATCCAAAACTCAACTGTAATCAATCTCAAATGTAGCCAAACTCAACTGCATCTGACAACAATCTCTTCTTAGACAGGACCTACTGGTGAAACAGTAACCAAAACTCAAGCGGTGAGGAAACTTCCAAAGAGATTCTTCCGTCTCGCCCTCCTAGTTGAAGTGCGGTCTAAGCAAGGCCTTAAATGTCGGTTTCGGTCACCATTTCGGTATCGACCAAAACAGAATTTCGATGGAATTTCAGTGGAATTTCGACCGAAATTTCGGTCATTTCGGTCATTTTTTGTACTAGGACCCCTATATTTCGGTCATTTCGGTTGAATTTCGATTTCGACTGGATATCGATATTCGACAGAAATTCGACCGAATTTCGCTGAAATTTGAGGCCATGGGTCTAAGAGAGGGCTAGACACATTCCCAAAATATGTCCCTGAGACGGGTGGGAGAGACTTTTCGGACTAAGTCACTTCAGAAAATAGGCCCGACCGTTATAAGCAAATGAGCTCTTAAAGAAAATCAAAACCGAGGGTCCCTCAGCCTAGGTTCCCTAAGAACACAAGGTCAACGGAACTGGTCAAAAACTTGAATCCCAACGAAGTGTAAAAACACTGCGAGCTCACGTAAAAACCGTAAAAAAGATTAGAGTCCTGGACCTGCGCACTAGGTGGCCGCTGCCCTAACTAGGCTTCCTATCTTCCGCCCAACTGAGGGTCACCGCACCCTCGCACATTCAGGTGTAAGGGTCCACCATGATCGGCACTTATATCAGTCTTCAATGATTCACCACCAAATTCTCTTACTTGATTACTCGATTCTTTCTCAATCTCTGTTGTGATTAACTTTATAGATCTAGATATATAGTTAATAACTCTTATCAATTGTGAGCTATAATCAGTGTTTGTAAACTCAAAGGATTATTTCATTATTTTAAAAATCATGTAATTAGAGTTGTTCATTTAGTTCTGGATTTGAGTTCAATTCTATGCTGAATTATCAAAAATATCTCTTCTTTAAATCATGAGATTTAGAGCTACTCATTATATCTGGATTAAGTTCATTAATGGTGATGCTAACTTAGCTCGAGATTGTCAACACATTTAGAGAGTGCAAGCTTTGGTGTGGCAAAGATTTTTGTGTGCATACTAAAGAGAAAGATTGTGATAATTAGAGGCATCATCCCGATAACTTCTTGCTCTAGTCGGTTGAATTTCCTTTAGAAGTTTGGACTTGAACATAAAACCCTCAGCACTCACTCTGTAACTGGTCTCAACATTATTTCAAATGTTCAACTTTTTTCCTTCTGAAAAATAGCCATTAGACAACTAAGTCCATTTAGTAAAACATTGAAACACCTTGGTTTAGCTAACTATTTTTTAGATTACTTCATAAGTTCTAGTTAACTAAAAAATTTTCCATCAGCCATCTCTTTTAGTCGACTACCCCATTATAATAAAATGCAGTGACTGTTAATGGACCATAGTGGATACGATGGAAAGATGGAAGATTCATATACTATGTCTTCAAGAGACTAAATGGGTTGGAGAGAAAGCAAGGGAGATCGAGAAGACCTGCTTTAAACTTTGGTATTCCGGTAAAGATAAGGGTAGAAACGGTGTTGGAGTGATCGTTGATAAGGATTTGAAGGGATTGTGTGGTTGAGATGCAAAGATTCGGGGATCGGATTATTTTGCTAAAATTGGTGCTTGAAGAAGAAATTTTGATTATCATCTCAGTTTATACACCATAAATTAGTTTAGATGAAAGGACTAAACAACTTTTTGGGAGGATCTGGATAAGATTTTTCAAGGAATCCCACAAAGAGAGATGATTTGCATAGGTGGAGATCTTAATGGACATGTGAGAAAAGATGCTTCAGGGTATGCTAGTGTTCATGGAGGACATGGTTTTGGGGATAGAAATGAAGAGGGAAAAGTCATTCTGGATTTTATAACGGCGTATGATCTTTTCATAGTAAACACTCTCTTCAAGAAGAGGGAGGAGCATTTAATTACTTATAAGATTGGGCCAGCTAGAGCACAGATAGATTACTTTGCATTGAGGAGAAGAGATCGGTAGTGTTGTAAAGACTACAAAGTAATCCCAGAAGAGAGTTTGACAACTCAACATCGCTTGTTAGTCTTGGATGTGCAAATAAAAGGCCTGGTAAAGAAAAGGATGGTTCCTACGATCACTAGAACTAGATGGTGGAATCTTCCACTGAAGCAATCATGCTTCAAGGAGAAGGTTCTAGAAGACTTATCTTGGGATTGTAGCAGAAGTGCAAACGAGATGTGGGAGGCAGTAGCATCTTGTGTCCGAAAGGAAGCCAAAGAGATACTATGCGAGTCGAAGGGAGGAGCTCCAGGTCTAAAGGAGGCTTGGTGTTGGAGTGAAGGGGTGCAAGGGAAACTAAAAATTAAAAGAGCATGCTTTAAAGCGATGTCTAAGGATAGAACAACAGATGCTGTCACAAACTATAAAGTAGCGAAGAAGGAAGCAAAGAAGGCTGTAAGCGAAGCTAAGTCAAAAGCTTATGAAATTTTTTTATAAAATCTTGACTCTAAGGAGGGCCAGAAGGATATATTCAGGTTAGTTAAAGCAAGAGAAAGAAAGACCAAAGATCTTTCTCAAGTGAGATGCATTAAGGACGAGGAAGGTCATGTGCTTGTTACTCAGAAGGACATAGAGAATAGATTAGAGCAGTTCTTCCATAAACTTTTCATTGGGGAAGGAAATAGAGAGATCACATTGGGTGATCTAGCTAGTAGTGAAAGTTACTTGAATCGTACAAGCTATAGATGAATACAAAGAAAGGAAGTAGAGGAGGCTTTGAAGGTTATGAGACCTGGGAAAGGTGTAGGTTCGGATGACATCCCTGTTATGGAGAGTTTTAAGTGAACGCGGTTTGACTTGGCTTACGAATCTATTCAATGTTATTTAGCGAAGCAAGAAAATGCCTGAAGATTGGAGGAGTATCGTGGTGCCTCTTTATAAGAATAAAGGAGGCATTCAAAATTGCTCAAATTACAGAGGTATTAAGCTTATGAGTCACACTATGAAAATTTAGGAATGTGTGTGAGGAAAGTTTTTAACGTAAAAGAATATCAATTCGGATTCATGCCAGGTCCCTCAACTATTGAAGCCATCCATTTGCTGAGGAGAATAATGTAGATTTATAGAGCTAAAAGGAAGAACCTCCTTATGGTCTTTATTGATTTGGAGAAGGCTTATGATTCTGTCCCACGAGAGATATTGTGGAGAGTTTTGGAGAAGAGACAAGTACCTGTCCTATACATTAACCTCATAAAGGACATGTATGATAGTGCTTTATCTTGTGTAAGGACCCCGTCTGGGAAAACTGACTAATTTGACATCAACATTGGTTTACATCAAGGTTCAGCTTTGAGTCCATTTCTTTTTACTTTGATTATGGATGAGTTTACAAGTCACATTCAGGATGAGGTATCTTGGTGTATGTTATTTGCTGATGATATTGTGTTGATTGACGAGACTAGAGATGGAGTAAATGAGAAGCCTGAGCTCTGGAGACATGCATCAGAGACTAAAGGATTTCGTATAAGTAGGGCTAAGACGGAATATATGGAGTGCACCTTTGATGGAAGCAATGGTGAAAGGAATTGAGGTGAAGATTGGTGACAATAACATTCGGAAGAGAGATTCTTTTGGATATATGGGATCTATTTTGCAACAGGATGGGGAAATTGATGGAGATGTTACTTATAGAATAAATGCAGGCTGGCTGAAGTGGAGAGGAGCCTCTGTTGTTCTCTGTGATAAGAAAATTCCTTTAAAAATTAAAGGAAAGTTTTACAAAGCAGCCGTGAGACCTACTATGCTCTATAGATCTTAATGTTGGCCTGTGAACCATAGATGTGTGCAGAGAATGGCTGTAGCAGAAATGAAGATGCTAAGGTGGATGTGTGGACACACACGTAAAGATGGATTCAGAATGATGCAATCAGAAAGAAAGTTGGTGTAGCCCCGATCGAGGATAAGATGCGAGAAAATCGCTTAAGATGGTTTGGTCATTTGCAAAGAAGATCAACAGATGCACCAGTTAGGAGATGCGGGTGTTGGGATGTTGAGCCGGTTAAGAGAAGGTGAGGACGGCCCAAAAAGTGTTGGAAAGAGACTATACGAAGGGATCTTAGTTTCTTGGATATAAGCCCGGGATTGACCCAAGATAGATCTGAATGGAGGCGAAAAATCCGTGTAGCCGGCCCTACTTAATTGTGGGAAAAGGCTTTGTTGTTGTTGTTGCTGCTGCAGTGACCGTTGACTAGAAGGAACAAGTCAACTATATCCCAAATAATAATAATATCAAATTCAAACTAGTCATAGGAGGCATCAACCCTTTGTCTGGAGGTTATTATTTATATGTTGCCCCCTCCTCAGAGAGGTTGCATGCATGCGTGTGCACGTCCTTGGAAGAAGAGAAGAGTACACATATTTTATCTTGTTTATGTACTTCAATTTTTTATTGTCCTATAAACATCCAAATATGGCGGTAAATGACAACAAAGATATAAATATACTTTGTTATGAGCTTCTAAAAATGTCAATATATCGTGAATATAATGGATTAGCTTTGTTCTAAGCATGGTTAAAAAAACGTGCCTCGAGGTGCACGAGGTGTACGCCTCGAGGTGAGGTAGCCTGAAACCGCCCCAAAACGGCCGCCTCAGGGGGCCTCTGAGAGGCGACTGCCTCAGTTGGTCAAGGCGGAGGCGAGACGGTCCATGAGGCGTTTTTTTTCCAGATTATTTTTTGTGTTAATCATTTGTCCTATTAGTAATTTCGTATATTTATAAAGGTCTAGTTGTTTAGGATATAAATATACAAGATGAATGCTTAAATTTGACCACTTTCATGTTCATATTTACCATTAAACATGCCCAACTATGTCAAAAACTCTTAAGTTATACCCTTAAACATACGGATCCACAAATATCATTTAAAACATTACTTGTAAACTTAATTTTAAGGAGTTGTTACACAATTAGCTATGCAATATGGCGAGAAGGACGAATAAGATAGAATTCAAAGGGAGTTCATGCACCATTTCCATACAAACAGATCCATATATCCGAAAAGAAATAAAATCTTCAATATGCCGAGACCCCTGTCTTGTTGGGGTATGGTATGGCAGGAGGGGTGCATACACTGGTTCTTCAACTTGGGTTAGGTAGTTAGAATTCTGATGAATATCAACATATGCATTCTCATACATTTGTATATCTTTCTTTCGGTGTTCTTATCTTTATAATTTTATCATAATCTTATAGTGATATATATATATATCATATGTTAGTCAGAATATATATAATTTCATTAGTATCTATTTATTGTAGTTTTTATAGATATTTATTCTTGTAAACTGAGGCTTACGCCTCGAGGCTACGCCTTGCCTCGATTCCAAGGGAACCGCCTCATTTCGTTTTTAGTTTTTTCAAACCTTAGTTCTAAGTTACTGGATTTTTTTTGAAAAGATGCAAATTTCATTCAATTAAAAGGGATTCCCAAATATAGGCATGTTTACCTCCTAATCCAAGTTCGATTTATTATTTGGTCCATATTCTCTTGTACAATTCTATAAATTTCGTAATGTTTTCAGATTGTTCACACGTTGACCATAGAAAAAAATTGACATGATGTACTAAATCCATGGCCTCAAATTTCAGCGAAATTCGGTCGAATTTTTGTCGAATATCGATATCCAGTCGAAATCGAAATTTGACCGAAATGACCGAAACGACCGAAATATGGGGGTCATAGTAAAAAAAATGACCGAAATGACCGAAATTTCGGTCGAAATTCCACTGAAATTCCATCGAAATTGTGTTTTGGTCGATACCGAAATGGTGACCGAAACCGACATTTAGGGCCTTGACTAAATCCAGTTGCATCTTTGTATTCAGACTGTATAATCCAGTTACAAACTTTACTTGTTAATGAAACCATTAAGACTCTGTCTGAATGGACGTGCTATTCATGATAATGAGCATGTAAACAAATTAGCAAAATTTTTCTAAAATGGAGTAACCAACATTTTTTCCAGCAGAAAATTAATTCTGCTATCAGATATTTAGAAATTTGAAGCGTGAATCATGAGCAAAAATTCTAAATTCTCAGCAATATTTCATTTAGAGCAGAAAAAGGTATTTTTATTGTGCAAAAACATGGATGCAGCAAGAAGAGGGATGATTGCACTTTGGATTTTCCAAAAATGGAGGAATTTGTTTTGCATGTAGCAGTTGCTCCAAGAGTTTCTTGGATTTGGAGCAGCTCCAAGGGCTCTAGGGGTTGCAGCAGGGGTCCTAAGAAAAGTAGCTTTGGCTGTTGGGAGTAGCTACTGAGCTGCTGGAGCAACATAGAGGTTGCAGCAGCTCCTGAGCTGCAAGGGGGGAGCTCCAAGAGCAGGAGCAGCTCTTAGAACTGCTGGACAGTAGCTGAAACAGGAGGAATGAACTCCTTAGGCTGAGATTTTTGAAGAAAAAAAGAAGAATAAAAAAAAGAGGGTTGGTGTTATACAACCAAGGGAAGGGCTAAAGGGTTGTCGCCAAGTGGAAAATGAAGATGAGCCAAGTGGAGAAAACCGATGTGCTGGAATTCAGAAAAATTAAAAAATTTATTTGTGTATTTACTTTTATTTTTTTAAAACCAGTCTCTCTCTTATTTAAAAACCAAAGTCAGCCACATTCGCACCCGGAGTCTCCGATTCTAACCGTGTATTCATGATGATCAAACGATATAAATTTTATACATTTCCGATCCAAGATGGATACATAAATTAGCGAATTACGGTCTTTATTTTTGATCAGTTTTTTTCGATTTTAAATTTATAAAACGATCTCCAATCGATGAATGATCGATTTCATTGGTCTTATTCTGTCGAATCGGATTATATGCTAGTTTAGGTGTGTTTTGCGGATTCCAATTTGTGTCGTGGCATTTCTGATGGCATGCATTATGATGCAATTAATTTTTGATTGATTGATCCCGAACAAATTTTGATTTACGATCAATTGATCAATTTAGATCATTTAATATTGATCGATAGTTTTATTGGATCATATGGACCCTAATTGGGTTGGATTCAAGTTTATTCGGATCCGGATGTCATAGAACATGCTCCATTTTTTTAGAATATCGTGATTATTCATTTAGAGTTTCCTTCTCCACTCCAGTTTTACTGAAGGAAGCATAAATATTTGACTGAAATGGTCCTTTTTCATGTTATGCATGATTTACGGGTTGATGATCATGAAACAAATGATCCCTCAGTTGCCACTACTATGGATGATCATCGTGTCTCCTTTATTGCACAGAAGAGACGACTACCCATATGAAAGGCACTAGGAGTTGTGCATTCCATATTGTCTCCTTTTACATCTACTTATGGTCTATCTATTACTGATAAGCCGTCTATCTATGCTTTGACATATGCTCTCATTCGTATGGACTTTCACTTGGCCTCGCAGAACATAGGATGGAAGCATGTTGTGGACTATGAGATGGAAGCTCTCATATTTAGAGTTACTTGGGATCATGCCCCTTGCCTAGTGGTCGCAACTCATGTTGCATGTTGTTGGGTGCTCACTACTAACCATGCTCTTGATGGATCTCTTGATATACTAAAGGATAGGGTCGTAGCTAGGAGACTAAAGAGTAGACTGTTTTGGACTGTTTGATGTCAAAAATATTTCTATAGCAATCTGTTGAAAAAAGTTTATATGTTCCAATAACATGGTTAGGCAGTTGAGGGTGAATATATTTGCTAAGTGAAGAAAGCTATTTATGGCCTCAAGTAAAGCTCTGGAACGTTGTTTGATAAGCTATTTGTTGAGAATACCCAAAGAAGATGCAGTTAAAGCCTTTCTGAGGACTCCTTGTCACTGTCTTTGTCGGGTTATAATATGAAGGTAGTGTTTACTTGGTGCATATGTGAATGATGATGATGTTTACATGCATATAAGAGACGGAGACATTCTTATTAAAGGTGTTTGTCATTAAGGTTCTAAGTCATCTTCGAGTTTTCTTGGCATTGTTCCGCAGAGAAAATGTGCATGGGTGTTCTTAAAGAAGTTGGGCTTTTTAGGCTGTAAACCTTCATTCCTACAGATTCTTACATCATGTTGTCTCAGAAGATGCTACCTTTGGAGACAAATTGGTATAAAGTCTGGTCGGTAAACTTCTTTGCCTCACTATTAGTAGAGGTACATATATCATATGTTGTTTGCAGAGCTAGTCTGCACATGCTGATATATCATATTGCTAAGCCAGTGGTAGGGCAGTTCTATTGATTCTCAGATACTTAAAGAACTCTTCTGGAAAAAGACCTCTCTACTCTTGTAATAGGCACGCTGATGTTTCCTCTTACTCCTAAAAAAGACTTCTTTAATCATGCAATGGTTATGTTGATATGCAGATATATACAAGATCACCCAAGGATAGAAGGTCCACCACTAGTTTTGCAATATTTGTTGGAGTCAAGTTGGCCACCAAGTACATGTAGAACCAAAGAGTCGTCTCCAAATTTCGTGATGAAGCAGAATACTAATCTATGGCTCAAGCCTCCTATGAAATTAGTTGGCTTGTCTCTTTTGCAAATGAATTCGACATCCTAGTTAAAGATTGTCAGCAAAATTTGATTTATATTGATTTAGAGAAAGGCTTATGATTCAGTCTCATAGTAGATCTTGTGGAGAGTTTTGGAGAAGAGGCAAGCACCTGTCATATACATTAACCTTATAAAGGATATAAATGATAGAGTTTTGGAGTCATGCATTTGTGACAGAGTTTTAATTCAAGCAGGGCTAAAACTGAATATATGAAGTGCACAATTGATGGAAGCAGTGGTAAATGAATCGAGGTGAAGATTGGAGAAGATTGCATTCGGATGAAAGTTTTTTTAGATGATTAGGATCCATTTTGCAACATGATGGGTAAATCGATTGAGATGTTCTCATAGAATAAATGCAGATTGGCTAAAGTGGAGAGGAGCTTCTACTATTCTATGTGATAAGAAAATTCTTTTGAAAATCAGGGGAGCGTATTACAAAATAATTGTGAGACATGCTATGCTCTATAGATTTGAATCTTGGCCTGCGAACAATAGACATGTGCAGAGAATGACAATTGCAAAATGAAAATGTTGCGATGGATTGTATCATAAACGGAAATTTGGATTCAGAAAGATGCGACTCTAAAGGAAAGTTGGTGTAGCTTCGATAGAGGATGAGATAAATCTGCTTAAGATGGTTTGGTCGTTTGCAAAGGAGGTCGGTTGATGCACTAGTTAGAAGATGCGAGTTTTGATATGTTGAGCCGGCTATAAGAGAGGATGAGGAATGTCCAAGAAGTGTTGAAAGGAGACTACCCAAAAGGATCTTAGTTATTTGGGTGTAAGCTCGGAAATGACACAAGATAAATCAGAATGGAGGTAAAGAATCCATGTGGCTGACCATGATGCGGGAAAGGGATTTGTTGTTGTAGTACGTATATTGCCTCTAGTCCCATTTTTATTAGAAGGATCATGCACATTGAAGTGGGTTGTCCTTTTGTCAAAGATGCGATCCGATAATGGAAGATAGCCATTCATATTTTTACAGAACATGAACCTGTGGATATTTCCACCAAAGCTTTACCAAAGAAGCACATCTATGGTCTTACCTCCAATTTGGACATGATCGATAAATATAATTTGACTTGAGACGGAGTGTGAGAGAAAATATATTTATCTTCTATTTTATTTTTTAATTTCTCTAGAAATCACAGAGATCTTCGGTATTTTATGAGATATTATGAGATCATTATTATTCCCTCTAGATCTCATTACATGTTTATGTATTTCTATTTTAACATCTTTATATCCATAAAGAGAGAGATAGGGCATCAATTAAACATATCGATTCGCTCTTCATTGAACCTCTACTGGAAAAAAGCTGACTTGTTACTTCTGTTTTCGAACATAATAAGACCTATATGAGCACAACATGTGTGGGCTGTCATGTTGGAACTTTAAACTTATTGTATCACGTACCCATGACTCTCAGTTGATCATCCGTTTTCTTTTATTTTGAACAGGGCATACAGGCTTCATTTTCCTGTTATAGTTTGTCATTGCGTTTTATTTGAACGTCACAATGATTTGTTCATTTAAATAAAGCTTAGTCGTTTCTCGGAGAACTCGGGTTTTTCTTTGACATGTAATTTAGGTATTTATAATTATTTATAACTGAAGGCATTCTGAATATGTTATTTTGTACCGTCATTTACAGATGGTTCAAGCCTCGATTCTGTTTGAGTGCATGATCAGGACAGAGTACTTAAAGAATGAACGGTGGTATTGGTCCTCCCTTACAGCAGCAGCAAGAACCCCACTATCTCATCACTTGCTCTTCGTATTTATAGTTTGGATGCTTGTCTAATTTATAGCAAGGTATCCCAAATCGAGACAGGATCAACTGACAATACGAAGACATCAAATAGGATTGGGAAGAGGCGGAAAGATATGGATGGATGCAGTTAATTGTGTGGTGTAACTGATGTATTTGTTCTCAGTCGGTTGTGATATGGTGGTGGCAGGGGGCGGGGGGCCATAAGAAATTGAGATGGTTCTGCAGAACTGATCTCGATGGTCCTGTTTTGATACAGAAAGAAAATAGTCTCCCCGAGTACAGATGTGCCATTAGCGCCTTGTCAGAGCCGTGAATATCTACTGATTCCCCAATGTCACTACCTGTGTACATATACCTGCAAGGGCAAACGTAACACACTAACAATGACAGGTGTCTTGGGGCCAAGAAGCTGACAGGTTTTGTACGTGATTTGATAGGGGCTGAATGGAGGTCCGTTCTTGCAATTGGCTTGACATGTATGGTTTGGTTGGTGCAGGGACTGAGAGCCCCAAGTCGCTGTTTCTCAGTCTAGATTTTCCACCTTATAATACAAAGAGCAAATGGATGTAAAAACAGCCTTGGCTTCAATGTTTTTAAATCAATATATCATTCTTTGTGCTACACTGTTCCCTGCATGGTAACATTAGGTGCTTTGTAAATCTTTGGATTATTGTTTCTGTGATGCAGGATATCATGCCCGGCTTCAGTATCTGATCTATTTAGAGGGGCTTGAGTGTGGGTATTGGTTTCGTTTTCAATATTATTTTTCACTTGAAGGGTTTCCCATTAATCAGTTCGCTGGATTTTCTGTTGCAGTTCGATGTATTTTTTCGTTGACAGTGGCTGAATTATACGTTTAGATGAAGAGTGAACCTCCATTCTTCTGATGTAGATGAAGATGAAATATCCTTCAATGCTTTACTTATCAAGTCATGGCCACAGGTACCTGTTCTTTAGTTCAACTGGAAGGATTTCTTATCGAAAGTGCGTATTCCTTTCAGACCATGTAGCAAGGTGATTCTTAGGTGTCTACTCCAAATGGATAGGGATATCTTCGCTGCTGTAAATAAGAAAGCGATTTTTTCACGTCATGGACTGAATGTGATGAACCCAACTAAGTACCAAACATGCTGTGGCTCTATATTTGGCTTCGTTTGAATTGAACTGCTACTGCCCACTTCACTTGTCTAAACATGTTTATTCTCCAACATTGCTTATGACTTCGTTGGTATCATATGATATAACTGCACTCTAGGTTAACATCGCTGTTAAACACATACCCCACATAATGCAGCAATCTCTGATGTCTAGTCGGAGTTTCTAGTTGTAGTTTTACTTAACTACTCAGCATGTGCCTATGATAGCGTTTTCCATACTAGTTTTGAAGGCAATCTTTTTCGTGCTATATAAATGTGTCTTGGAGTTTCACCCTTAGGATTTTTATGTATGGTTTAGATGGACTAATATTTGTTTGGCTGTGTTTTTCCATGGAGATCAAATTTCACAAAATCGAAAGCTGTCGAAATGAACGTGAATGTAAAATGCATAGTTCTGGTTCAGTTTCCTGTTCTTTTGCTTTTGGCATAAATCAAGTAATCGGAAATCCTGCTTATTGATGGTAAAAGTAGTTGAGGTAAATCTTATTTTGTGTCTGGCAAATTTAATTACTTCATTTAATCCAGGCATGGCCATGGGTGGGGCTTCCTTGGATGCATCTAGTGATAAATGTGCATGCCATGAGGTCACTGTTGAGTCAACTAAACTCCTTGGAACTCTGTTGAAGCAGCTGATTGATGCCATTTCATCAGAACACCGTTTTACCAACAAAGTAATAGGAAGGTAAATGAGTATTTAAGTCACTTTATGGGACCATTCTTTCTTGAATGATTCATATCTACTGTTTGGAGTTTATGGAATCGATAAGGAACAACTTCTGTCTCCACATATATTTTGTCGATAGGTTAATAATCTCTTGTGATCAATGAGACTGACTGCACTATGTGAAAGTTGTGAAATCAATGAAAGAGTTTGAGTTGTGGTTAGTGTAACTGAGAACTTTGTGGTAAAAAATAGATGTAACAATTTCTTTGTTCTTACAGATTTCTTTTTGTCTTCACTCTTCATCATGTTTTGTTAATGAATATCAAGATTCTTTTAAGGCTGTATTTGTAGGTGTGTCTATTGAGCCAAAAGGAGTTGAGTCAGTTTTCTTTCGAGCTTGAACTTGTTCGAGGTCAAATGAGTTGCCATGAACTGGCCGTGCTCGATCTGGCTCATGAATTGCTTGATGAGTCAACTTGAATTTGAGCAAACAAATTACAAATCTGAACCGATGAACAATGCGTAGATGAAATACATATACTTATACATATATATTAAATACCCCTGTTTGTTTAGTTATACATATTACATCAGAAAAATATAATAAAAATATATTTATTTATATAAAAATAAGATATAAATATATAAATTATTAAAGGGATTTTTATTCGGCAGACCCTCTCCACGACCTTTGAAACAACATAATTCCTCCCTCGATCCTGTAAATTTGCCAACTCTTACCCCATGAACCCTACGGGTAATATGTTTTAAGCTCGTGGGGGGTTCTTGGGGGTAATTTACAGGGTCGATGGGGGTAATTACATTATGCAGGAGGTTGTAGAGGTATTTTAAAATGTTTATAGGTTCTGCTGGGTAAAAATCCCATTATTAAAATAAAATATAAAATACAAAATACAAAATAAAATATGCAGAACATAGGTAAATATACCTATAAATAAAACCCTAAAAAGTAATTTGTAATAAATTAACTCATAAAAATAAATAAAAATTTTATTAAAATGCTAAAAAATAATAAACAATTTTCATTTTACAACTTAAAATTAATTAATTAATTAATACTATTAAACTTATAAATAATTTAGGGTTGCCTTTTTTTTGGTTGATCCACGTGAACCAACCAGGGGGGGTCAAGAGTTGATCCCAGTCAACTCCTCCCTAGGGCTTAGCCTTGTCAGACCTCACGTTTCACCCATCTTCCACCTTTTCCTCGATCGATGTAGTCCTTTATTTGGATTGGCATCTTCTTTACTTTTTCTCCTCGATTATCCCTCTATCACGTCGGATCGTTTCCTTGGAGATTGATCGTCTGAATCACCTGCTCCACCTCGTTCTTTGTTGTCCGTTCACAACCTGTACAAAACCTCCGCCTGAGCTTCTTCACATTTTGAATCCCCTTTTCCTACTTCTCTCCTCTCGTTTGCGCTCCAGGGCCCGAACAATGTGACAGATTGCTCGCCCAATATTGACTGGATCAAAAGGAGCGGTGCAAGGACGACTTCCACTATCTCTGGCGGAGCACCGTCTTGAGGTGGCAATCGAGGTATTTTCTCTTGCTTGTTAGTTAGATTTTTAGTCTTATGTTTTATTCCCAGCATTTTGTTTAGCTTTTATTTATTTTTATTGGTGTAAAATCGTATACTTGTTGTTCGTCGGATCTACGCTCCAGCTAACCCTCCATCGGCTTCCTGACATGTTCTGACCCAACGTGCATCACCACTTCGTTCCCCGTCGCCTTCTCTATGCCCTGACTCTTCTAGTCACCCAGATCCTTCACGGATATGGAGATTAGAGGTCCTCCGTCGATCGCCTGAGACCTCGTCGCCATGACCCATCTCCGTCCATATCCACCCAATAAAGGGTCGAGGAGCTTTGTTTTTGTTCCTATGTGCTAACCGTGCAGGACCAAAGCAACAAGAGCCCCATCTAGGGCGTATTCACATCAGAAGACCATGTCCTATGTCGCAGCATTCCATTGCACCTCTGGGCCTCCACCAGAGAGGTATGGACGTCCTTGACCCCTCTAGCTGCTGAGGATTCCTTTGGCCGAGGAATATTCTTCATCCATTCTTCCAACACCTCTCATAGTCGTTGGATGAAGAACACTCTTCAATTTTGATCTCAACATTGGACAGACCCCCTCCAGCACTGTCAAGATCAGGGGGTTGGTCTAATCGCAACCGTCTAAGCGTGAAGGGGAATTACGCATTCCAAAGCTGACACATGGATTAGTGGATCGATTGCCACTGTTGGATTGCACGCTAGTGAGGGTAAATTGCAGACTTAGCCCCATTTTTGTTAATTTTATTTTTAGTC
Organism: Ottelia alismoides; assembly: GCA_037367405.1. Taxonomy (NCBI): domain Eukaryota; kingdom Viridiplantae; phylum Streptophyta; class Magnoliopsida; order Alismatales; family Hydrocharitaceae; genus Ottelia; species Ottelia alismoides. The sequence goes on along the minus strand of JAZKJV010006356.1, from coordinate 1,120,598 downwards.
CTACAATTTATTTTAAACGCTTTATATTTTTGGAAATTTGCACTAGAATCCTTGTATTTTATTCATAATATATATTGGTCCAATCCACGTCACCTCACCAAGCGGTTCCACGTGAGGTGGTGATTTTGTAGATAACCCCCTGGGGTTTGTATATTTCATTTCGGTCCTCTAACTTTTAATATTAGTTGAATTATTTTGAGTAAATTACATTTTATTCCCAACGTTTATTTTTAATTGCAAAAATACCCTTCCTAGTTCAACATTTTTATGAATGTTTTCTATTTATTAAAGATATCATATGTACTCCAAAAATTCTAAAAAAATAGGGTTAAGTGTTTGTCTGATTCTAGATTTACGCCATATTTTTGCATTTTCATTTAAGATTTTTAATATTTATTAAAAATAAAAAGAGCGTGTTTTTTGACCCTGTTTGAATTATTAAAAACCAAAAATTATAAGAATGTTTTGAAAAATTCCCCCAAAAATTTGTTGTTTATTTTAGTATTTTCTGACTCCAGACCCAAAAAATCCTAAAAATAAAAAAGTCTAAAAATTTAAAAGCTCCAAAATCCTTTATAAAAATATAAAAAATCCCCAAAACTCCAAAAATATTCATTTCAATTTTATATTTTTCTTTATATTTTTTATTATATGTTAAAATTAATTTGGAAAATTTTGGAATTCTTTTGCTATTTTTCATCTCCAAATCAATTCGACCTATTTATTTAATCCTTGTTTTGGGATAATTTTTAATTTAAAATACCTAAAAATTATAAAAAGTATCTAAAAATCACAAAAATGATAAAAAAATATTTAAAACACAAACATTTTATTTTTGTACTTCTTGATTATTTTTAATTGTATTTATAATTATATTACCTTGTATTTTATATATAGCATTATATATTCATATATTACTTAATTTAAAAAGAAAAGAAATAAAATCAGAAAATATAAATGAAAAAAAATTATAAAATTAAAACCAATTAATATATATATATATAAATCCATAAATATATATATATAATCAAAAACCCGCACAAAAATACATAGACAAGAGGAACACAAACTTTGAATTTCATTGTCCCGATCTACTGTTTGCTCTATGTGTTCGACACTTTACGTATACTTACACCTATACATACATTTGTAGAGTTATAATAAGTTTTAGCTCCACTTTTATTTTTGCTTTTATTGATATATCTATTATGGGTTAATTGTTGGATTTAATAAATTTCCTCAATAGTCAACTCATCGACTGTTGATCCACCTTATGGATTGACATGACCCTCGCGATCTTCGTTATTTCAAATGGTGTCGTTGCCGGATAGCAACATCGTGTACATTGTGATCTCTATTTGTGTCTTGTTGTCTCTTTTGCATATACTTTCCTTTATTTATTTTCTAGTTTATTTGATATTATTTTGTGAATTGTTTAGCCACCCTCTTTGTTTGACTTTGTTGCGAGGGACCGTGGATCGAGGGAGGACCTCTTAGGAGACCTACGCACCCATGTGAAGCAGAATTAGCTTTCTGCCCTAGCCGATAGGAGCATGCGACAAAGGACTTGGAGGATTTGAAGACATCACACTTTGTTTTGTATTTTACTTTATTTTATTTGTAATTAAAGTGTGAGAGAGACACATAATTGTAATAACTTGAACTCTTCAAAACTTTCACATTTCACGAGGTCCATTGCCCGAGTGATTGCTCATCGCTTTTATTTTTCATCGCTTTTATTTTTCTTTGTTTTTTGCTTTTCTTTTTCTTTGTTTTGCATGATTTAGCCCTAGCTTAGTATTTCTTATTGATAGATTAAGGTCCAAAGCCCTAATTATCTTTGCATGCACTATAGATTCACTTTTAGACTTAGTCAAATCATAATTGCTTATTATTTGGACTTGAGCCCGCGTGCCGAGAGAGGTCATATGCAACGCTTGCAGGACTTACTGTGGTGGGCACAGAGTGGCATTGAAGACTGGAATTTTGGTCTCATTTCTGAATAATTAGCATCCAATGCTTCACGCTAATAGTAATTACTACTCAAGGATGATTTCATTAGATTGCACTTGCATATAGATAGGTTTCAATTTTGCTTAGCATCCTTGCATAAAGAGAGTTGGAGTCAAGGTGAGCATTTCTAGTTAGCATTCATCATTGATTTTGCCACACATTGCTTTTCCGCTCTCTCCCTCTTATTTTGATCACATATGATCTAAAAAGAATTGACTCCTCATTAGGTTCGTGCATTTCTATTAAAAATAGAAAAAAAGCCGATCCACTAATAAAATTGGGACTGCCTAACTCGATCCTAAAAATCAAAAAGAAATATCATTGACTTGGGGAGAGTAATCCCCTCATTATTTGAGCATTTTATAAATACGTACACATTAAGGATTAGTGCCCAAACCCCAGGCCTACCTATGTGCTTGTACAACTTTGTGATTATCATCTAACTCTAAAATTTGAAAAGATAAAAAGATAGAACTTTCAGGGTCCTCATTGTGTTGAGTAGGTGAAATAAGGGATTTGTTTTGTGTATACTTGTTTGTGTTTGTGCATATTCGATATTCTCTGCGCATTTGCACCTTTTTCTCTCATATATTGATCTGACCTTCGTGCTCTCCCAATCATTTCTTTTGTTTCGGAGATGACCGACTTGAGTGATTTTTATCCAGACTTTTTGGATCCCTCGTACCCTCCAGTCAGTCCACCTCTACTTTTCTAGGAGGACTTTGCTCCTGGCTTTTCTTTTTGTACATATCCACCTCAACCGCAGTATCAAGCCTCGAACTTTTACCCACCACCACCACCATTCCATTGCCCACCATCTCACCCACCTGATGCTAGTCTATTGAAGTAACCTCTCATGGAGTCCACTCTAGAGCACTTGACCCATATGATGGAGCATATGAAGCAGAGGATTGATGACCTCACTAGTATAAATGAGAGCCACAATGATGCTTAACCATTTGATGATATGGGTTCATTCGAGGATGCCTATGAGAGCTTGCAATCGCCCAAAATAAAAAAAATGATACAAATTTAAACATCCAAAAAGATTTAGGGAGACATATAGTTGAGTCATTTTGTGAGGAGAGGGCACATCCGCCAGATCCTATGACCACACACATACACACAAGTTCCCACTTTGGACCCAAGGATGACACTGTACAGACTGCTCTTAGTCATCCTTGTGTAGATGATGATTCTGATCTTCTTGTACATAGAAGAACCAAAATTTAAAAAAATATTGTATGAACCTGAAGTAGTGTCATCTATTCATGAGATCATTGAAGCTCCACTTCACCAGACCATGACTTAATTATCTGCTCCTAAGCACCGAAGAGAAAGCAAAGGAGCAGGTCTGAGCAACCCATTTTGACCATGGCCACTGCCTACTCCATCACTCACTACCCACACACTAGGAAAGGGAACATTATCATACCTCTTGTGAGTTGCAGCATCTCTGACTATTCATGTGATCACACTCTCCTTGAAAACGGTGCTTCGATTAATATAATACCCTTCTAGTCGGTACAATCTCTTCACTTATGACCTCTAAAGAAAATCAGGATGATTTGTCAATTTGCCGATGGATCAATAATAAAGCTGAGTTGTATTCTAGAGAACGATGTCATTGAGCTTCACTATGCCCATGGAGACCTCCACCCCTGTGGAGCACTCTCCAATCATCCTGGGACGACCTTTTCCTCGCCTCTGCAAGAGCCGTTATTAATTATGGATATGGAGAGATTCGCTTCCATTCTGGTATCGGGAGCGATGTGGTGATCACTACACCTACTGTTGACCAAAGATCTGCATCCCACGAGAGTGTTCCTGTGTTAGCCGACCCTGAGGACTATGACCGTGATGATGATATTAGAGAATTTTTCTATATGTTGGATGACATTGAGATCGAAGAATTCCTCTCCTAGGAGGAAGACTCGGAAAGCATATACCTTGGAGTTTCCCCTTCCGGTGAGTAACGATGCATTAATAACATCTGTAGTATTTACACTGTAGGCACTTTAGAGCTGAGGGCAAACTTGGTAGAAACTATAGAGAACGAATTTGACCTCATCGCTTTCGTCAAGGAATTCATACCTTTTAATGATGACCTAGCGGAGACTTCCCAGGATGAACATGGCCACACTACTTCCGTCGACCAGTTCATGCCTTTCCACTTTGAGATTGTTGAGGATCTTCATAAGATCGATCCTGATCGGTTTGTGTCTGTTGATGACCCCGATATCGACCTGCACCTTTTCATATCCATTCCTCAACGACCACACATGAAGGTTCGCTTTCTACCTTCTTGATCTGTGTACATCCACCGTTGTATATATCCTCTTTCGTTTTATCCCCTTCCATCTTCATTTTTTGCTCATCCACCTCAATCCTCGTGTTTTGCCTTGCTTAGGGCGTATTTTGTCCTAACTATAGGGGAGGTGGGTGAGTTGAGTAATCTTTTCTTCTTTTCTTCTTTTCGTTCTCATTTTTCTTGTTCTTTCGAAAGGTGTCGCCCCTTCTCCATTATTATACTTAGGATGTACTTTGTCCTAAGTATATGGGGTGTGCACCCCGAGTGTTCATTCTTTGGTCCCCTCCACGGTCTCCTCTCATGTTGATTTCTTAACTATAAATAGGGATATCTTACTCTAATATAGGGGGAGACAGTCTGAGTGTGATCTGTTCATTCCCATCCTCGACCCTCCTTGCATGTAGATACAACCTGTTATACTTAGGATTATTTCATCCGAAGTATAGGGGGTATGGTTGACTTCGTGCTTCTTTATTCATTAATTTCTTCATTATTTATTCCTTGTTGTAGTATAGACTCTTCAATACTCAGTACGAGTTAAGTCTCTTCTTTTTCTCTCTGATCTGTGAGGACATGGCTTAAGCTAAGTATAGGAGGTCGTATATACTTCGTATATACTTTTGTCATAACTTGTACTTTCATATTTTCAATAATATGGCTAATTAATAAAAACTAATGCATCCATATACCAATTCTTTATATATATTAACTAATAAATCATGATGACATATTTTTTGCAAAATGTTTGAAAAATAATTTGGAAAACCTTTTAAAAATCTTTTGAAAACTATTTAGAAAATGTTTTTTTAAATATTTTCAACCTTTGTAAAAATATTTTTATTTGTAAAAACTTCTTTTATTTGATTGAAATAAAAACTTTTGGATTTGCAAAAGATTTTAACGTTGCAATAGTAGTTTGAAAAACCTATCTATACTGTTTGAAAAATCTTTGCAAAATGGTTTTCAAATTTTTGTAAAATATTTGTAAAAATTATTTATCAAATTTGTTTGCAAAATAAAATTTTCAATATGTTTGTAAGAATCTTTTCAAATTATTTTTGAGGTTTGGGTACATAATAAAATCCTTATAAAACTTGTGTAAACCTGTAATTTCTTAAAAACCCAACTCTTGTAAATATAAGATGCATTCCCGTGTAAATATCTGTACCTATTTCTTTTACAAAAACCTTTATTTTGAAAAATCCCTAAAAATTCTTAAAATAAAAAAAATCCAAAAAAACATTTGATTTTTTCAAAAATTGCATAAAAAATTGTAAAATGTTTTCAAAAATCCATAAAAAGTTCAAAATTAGAAAATTGCATCACAAAAATATTTTTTGCATGGCATTTTTATTTTTCGATTGAGATTGATAGTTGAATAAGTCTAAATAAAATTTGAAAATTGGAGCATGATTGAACCTTAAATATACTTAATTACATGAACCTTATAGGAACTGGAATTTGGTACTTCTGGTCTAGTTGACTTAATTCTTTGAGATTGCGAGACTTGGTTCAGTGTTTTCTTGACTACCTAAGTAGAGTATTTTGGAGGACACACATGACTCTTGTTGATAATGACATAGCTTGTACACCTACACCTTTCACTTTGCTCACCTTAGTTGAAGTAGTAGAGGGTTGGATTTGCCGGCATGAGATACAAGCTAACAAAAACATCAGAAGTCACACTTTTGTGGCCATTGTCCCCCAACCTGATCCAATGGCGACGAGGTATAAAGATAGAAGTTGTGGGGTTGCAATAATGCTTCAAATGAAGGATAGTCTACTAGCTCAAGAGGAAAAAGTCCTTATGTAAATGTTGTTGTATATAGTATCCAAAAAATGGAAAAAATCAGAAACTCCAAAAAAGTTTATAAGCTTAATTGAAAATAAAATGCTTGTCGAAGAGTGTATATATTTGTATAGTCAAATAAGCAAGATTGAGCTTCATAGTCATACTTTTGTGAGTCTGCAGCCGGATGACTTGGCTACATTGGTCAAGCATCCTAGGATAGGTAGCTACACTGGCTACCATCCACCTTCTCTCCACCGCCTCTTCTTGAACTTGTTGTACTTGAACTTAGAAGGGAATACCCCACTTCTCGAGGAAAGAGTTGTTGGATTAGGGAATTAGGGTCATGTTGAAGAAGACTGACTTTTATCGCTTCAGTCGAGGAGAGCTACATATCACACACATTGTCCAAGATAAATTCATAGTCATAAGGGTTTGCATGCGAATTAAAGTATTCTGACATGGCTATTGAGGAGACTTGAGCAGGGTTTTGTGATTCTCGAAGGTTGTTGTGTTTCAAATCCGCTTCCCAGTAAGGTTCTGACCGCACCTAACTTCCAAAGATCCGGCTTAAGCTCCAAACTTTGATTTTGTGAAGACAAGTTTGAAAATTAAAATCAATCCAATTTCTTTATTTTTATTTTCTGCACTTATTGCATAAGTGTTTTCTAGGAACTAGCAAAGGTAATTATAGGGGGGTGATGATTCTCCATTTCATCACCTTTATCCTATCATTTTGGCCTTAAAAACCCTAGCTAATGCATGCAAATAGAATTATTTTATACAAATTAACATTCATTATTCATTCCATTTATTGTGTATAGAATATAGTTTTTAGTGCCAAAATTATAGAATAAAGAAAATACAAGAAAAAGAATAAAATGCCAAAGGTATTTTATGACCCTAAACCCCGAGACCTACGCATCTTGATGGCTGGGTCGACAAGGAATAAAGTAAGGAGAGATAAGGGTCAAAAATAACAATAAAATCACATTCTTTTATTTATCAATATTGCTTTTTTGGGTACCTATTTTATTTTCTATTTTTTATACCTCAAATAAAGAAACTTTGTACATGAAAGTTGTAGATAGTAATATATAGACAAATACAAAATTAATTTCACACAAAAATAATATACAATGTACTTTTTATATTCTAAATAAAAATTCAAAACCCAAACTTCCCATACCCATATCTTCTCCATATAAACTTAAAATGTACCAAAATAACTTTAATTGTACATGAATTTTAACTATTTAATGATGGTAGTTTCATTTATTTTGGAGTTAAGATGTAAAGTTAGGTTTTAGACCCCTATTGTATAGTTTACTTGAATAAAACATTCATTTTATTTATTCTTTATTATTTTTATAATTTTATATTATTATATTTTATATTTTTATAATTTTATAAATATTATTTATAGTATATGCACATATTTAAAATAGAATAAAACTCTAAAATAAAATAGTATATAAAAATATGTAGATGAAATACCTATACTTATATATATATTTAATACCCCTATTTATTTAATCGCACATATTATATCAGAAAAATATAATAAAAATATATTTATGTATATAAAAATAAGTTATAAATATATAAATTATGAAAATAATATAATAAAATAAAGAATACAAAATTAAAATAAAATATGCAAAACATAGATAAATATACATATAAATTAAACCATAAAAAGGTAATTTGTAATAAATTAGCTCATAAAAATAAATAAAAAAACATGTTAAAATACTAGAGAAAATAATAAATATTTTTCATTTTTTAACTTAAAAATAATTAATTCATTTATTATTGAATTTATAAATAATTTAGAGTTGTTTTTTTCTTATTGGTCCACATGGACTAACCAGGGGGAGTTAAGAGTTGACCCTGGTCAACTCTTCTCCCATACGCCTAGCCCTGTTAGACCTCATGTTTGACTCATCTTCCACCTTTTCCATGATCGATGTAGTCATCGATTTAGGTTGGTTTCTTCTTTACTTTTTCTCATTGATTATCCCTCTATCATTGATGAATTTGTGATTCGTCATCTTTATTCATTTATTTTAGCTTAAAATCCCTTACAAAATACATGTATATAACACTAACTCCATATTCTTACTAACTTGCATTTGTATGTAAATATTATACACTTCTTACCATTGTAACCTAAAATAAACAATAAAGAAAGAAAGAAAAATAAAGAAAAGAAAATAAAAAAGGAAGATTGTATATATGTAATAGATGCTGGCTGACCCGAACCTCGAGAGAAGGCCAAGACTTGACCTGATCGACCAGGAATAAAGTAGGGAGAGATAGGGTCTTTATTCAGAAAATCAAAAAAATGTGTGCTATGTATATTTGTAAACTAACACTATTTTATTTGTATATAAATTGACCTCAAACAAAATAAATTTCAAAACAAAAGTTGTAAATAAAAATATGTTCTAAATAATAAAAATAATTTCACAATTAAATCATGTACATAATAAAAGCAACCACACTTGGAAAAAGACACTAAGCGATAATTGAAAGATCAATTCCGACTCCATATGAACTCAAATTGAACCAAATTCACTTCCGTTGTATTCTAAATCAAATTGTCTTTAAAATGGTTGTGATTTCATAATTTTTGGAGTTACGTGTGAAAAATTGGTTTTCTAGGGTGGTTTATGCAATTTTCCCATGTATTTTGTACATATTGTATTTGTAGATAATTGTAAATATTTTCGCTAATTATTTAAAATAAAAATTAAAATTAAAAAATTAATTTTAAAACAAAAAACTAGTTTGCTTAGTTACCCTTGTATATAATGTCATATAAGTATATAGCATATGTATATATTCAATTTTCATAACTAACTTCCACAATAAAATAAAAAAATTAACTTTTAGTTTTCCAATAAATAAATTGATGAAAATTCAAAAAAATTAGTAAGTATTTGTAAATATTGTTTACACTTATCTTTTTATCTCCATCTCATTTCAATTTTATCTCTATCTTTATCCAAAAAGCCAAAAATTCAAATTTCAACTCCATTATCTATTCTATTTATATAGCTCCTTCTCCCTCATTCCAACATGATCGATCTTTGGTGAGAGGAGCCCGATCTCCGAGAGTCTTCTTATCGCAGAATGGTGCCTAGCCTCCGAGCCGTCCGGTGACAGCATGTCGGCCTTCGTCGTGGTGATCAAGGTCTTTTCCGCTCCTAAAGTGAGATCCACATCATTTTCTTCTTATTTTTACTCTAGGTTAATCGTAGTTTATTTTCGCACATTTTTTTGTCGTCAATTTTTTTATCTAGACATTAAAAATCACCACGATTTGATCCATCGCCGACTTGATTTTCCGTTTCATCTCTCGATCTATTCGCGTTCTTTTCTACCTCGCACGATCTCTCAACTCCGGCCACGCATGGTAGTCGGAGACTCGGATCCGATTCCATCATATAGTAAGATCCACCCATTCACACATCCCATTTTGTGCATAAATAAATAAAAAATAAAAAATAAATATATATTTTGTTTTTCTTTTCTCTCTAATCTTTATTTTGCAGGAAAATAAAAAACAAATAAAAATATATGTAAAAAAATGTATGTCTCTGTTTACATTTTCTATAAAAAAATATATAAAAAAATCTTTATTACAGTTTTTTATTTACAGAAAAAAATAAAAACAAAAAAATAAAAACAGCAGCTTCGTTGTGCTCGCCCACCGCCCACCGGTGGTCCACCGACCTCAAGCCAAGCCAGGCGACATCGCCGCCAGCCAACTCTCCATCCCCGACCACAGGGCGGCACGTGCGGGTTGCCTGCAACTCTCCCGCACCCTCCAGATCGACAGCCGCACGGCGCTGCGCGTCGCGTCTCCTCTGTGGCGGCGGACAACACCCCCTGTCTTATGCTTAAAGAAAGAAACGAAGGATCCCAGGGAACCCTAGCTTTAAAAGAAATTTTTTTATTTGGGCAATTGCAAATCAGCCCTTGAAAGTTTCCATATTTACAGTAAAGCCCTCGCCAGCATAGATCACGTGTTCAACACGCAACAACTGGGTAATTTGCAATTTTCCCCGCATTTTATTTCTTTTATTTATTTCGTACAAAAACTTCAACTATTTACAATTAAGCCCATGTACTTTCAGATTATTTATTGGCCATTCCTACATTTAAATAAATGTTTTCATTATTCAAAAAAAATTCAAAAAAATTATGCAGGCTATGTTCTTCTACATTGTATAAACTTTTCATAACATTTTGTTGATATTTGATATATTTAAAAAATAAAAAACAACATCTTTTTGCCTTCATGAAATTAACAAATTCATAAAAATTTGAACATTTGCCCAAAAATTCCAACAAAAATTACGGTAATGTATTTCATTGGTTTTTAATTTCTTTCCAAATTTCGTGCATTAATTATTTATAAAACCCAAAAAAATTGAAAAATACTAAAAGTCTTATAAAAATCATAAAAAAATTCTACAAAAATCCAAAAATCTTGATTTCAGTCTCTGGTTGTAGATATTTGTCCCTATTATATCATAAAAATAATTACCAAGAGTTTTGGGCATTAAAATATTTTTAAGTTGCAAATTACTCCAGGCTTTACATTGCTTCTCATTTTTGTCACTATTTGATTTTTACAAAAATACACAAAAATATGAAAATTCCACAAAAATTCCCAAAAATATTTCAAAATTTTTAAAATCCAAAAATATTTTCTCTGAATTTTTCTGAGCATTTTTGTTATAATTACAAAAATACAAAAAGAGTTTGGTGTGCGCAGTTCTTCTTTTGTGCATATTGTTCCTTATTTGAAAATAAAAAAATTGCAAAATTAAAATCACTAAAAATTTGAAAATCAGAAAATAAGAAATAGAAATAAAAAAGAAAAAAAGAAAAATTCCACAAAAACCAAGGATAGTTTGCCTTTGTGATTTCCTTTTTTTAATTCATTTTTTGTCAATTAATTGAATAACCCTCGGGAATTGTAGCCTCTCCGAGTTTGATCATGTCTGCTATACAGGTAAATAAGTAGCAAAATATTTCTCTTGCTCCACATTATTCTTTGTAATTATTCTGTAGCGAGAGAAGAAAAAAATGTTTGCTTGTCACGTGATTTTTGGGGATAGCAACGACTTTCATATCATATCATTAATTATTGATCCTCGAAGATTTCCTGTGCCAACAAAATGGCACCGTTGTCAGAGAGGCATGACGAGGGTAGTTAGGTTTCTCTTTTGACCTGCTTACATTTTGTCATTCACTTCATTGTTCATATCCACTGCATTCATTTCATTTTTTTCTCATATTTGATAATTGTGTTTCTTACACATCATCTTTTCTTTTTTCTTGCGAGGGCCCGCAGAGCGAGGGAGGCGATCCTAGGAGAGCCGAAGCACCCAAGCGACACGGAGGAAGCTTGATTCTTTACTGAATTGTAGGATAGCGTGAGAAGAGGAGAAGAAGTGAAGGAGACGAGAGAGAGAGAGAGAGATTTTCTAGCATTTGAACTCTTGCAAACAGACATTCATTTGTTGCGGGGTTTGTTTCACCAAGTAGCGGTGCACTTGTGGGGGACCTCACTGGTATTGTTTTCATCAATTTTATTTTTCTTTGTTTCACACGGATTTCATGAGCTACCTCTTGATTGCTTTAATTATTTTGCTTGAGCTAAGTAATTAATTAGGTCCAATCACCCTAAACAAGAATTTCTGTACCTATAGAGTAGATCATAATTTGGACTTAGTCAAATTAACTTGTTCTTGCTCGTTAATAGAAGCTATCATCTAGGACAATTCACTTGCATTTGCATATAGGTTAGTTTATTTTTCTGTATTTCAATTCTGCGTGGATCACTTGCATGTAGAATGCTGGAGATAAGGTACGCATCTCTAACCCCTGTATGCATCATTGTTTTTAATCGTGCATTGACATTTCCAATCTCCTTCCTTGTTTTTACTCACATAAGTTAAAAAGGAAGTTGGACACTCGGTAGCCGATTTTTTTGAAAATATTTTAACCAAGTGATAACTGCCTAAAATACGGGACTGCTAAAGAAAACTCGACCCAAAATAAATACAAGGAAAAATCATTGTTTTGGGGAGAGTAACCCCCTCATTGTTTGGTTTGTATGTAGCGAGAGAGAGACTCGCACACTAGGATAGAACCATGCTCGAACTCTTTTCAGACTACTATCTTGGGTTAGTCATTCTCCAGTGAGGATATCTCCGGTAGTCAGTAAAGAGGCCCGCGACGTCCTTAACAGATTGAATTGATCGGGTAGCCGGTAAACGGTCCTCAATTCATACTAGCTGGGAAAGATCTAACTTTGGGATTAGGCCAGTCTCCTGGAGCATTGGGTTCCTAACAACCCGCTCTAACCGCTCTGATAGATTGTATTTTCACCAAACTCTAAAATTGTCAAGATAATTGACCGAACCTTCACGGTCTTCACATTGAGTTGAGTTGGTGAACTGGGGGTTTGTATTGTGTTTGATTTCTTGTGTGCATACTTGATCCTTCTGTGCATTTGCACCTTTTTCTCCATATCTTTTGACTTGACCCTCATGCTCCCCCGATCCCGTCTTTTGTTTCAGAGATGTCCGACTGGAGTTATTTTAATCCGATCTTCACGGACTTCTCGCACTCTCTAAATGATCCACCTTCCTTTTTCCAAGAGGACTTTCCTCCTAATTTTTTTGCATATCCACCTAACCCATTATTTCAGGAGACGGAATCTGATTCTCACCCACCCTCATTCAACCCACCTAATCCCAGGATTTTGGAGTCACCTTTCATGATTTTCACACTTGAGACACTGAATCAGATGATGGAGCATATGAATTCGAGGATTAATAATCTATGTATCATAAATGAGAACCAGAATGCTGCTCCACTGTATGAGTATATGTATTCACTTGAGGATAATCATGAGAGCTTACAATCACCCAAAATACAAAAAAATGAGAAAATTTTAAAAATCCAAAAAGATTCTGGGAGACACATAATTGATTCATTTTATGAGAAGAAGGCACCCATGCCAAACCAATTTCCCACACCCGAGGATTCCATTATACAGACTGCTCTTGGCAATCCTCGTGTATATGTTGATTCTGATCTCCTTTCTTGTATGGAGAAGGTCTAAAAATTCAAAAAAATGTTGACTGAACCTGAAGTATTGGCCACTATTCATGAGATCATTAAAGCCCCACTTCAACAGGCCATAACAGATTTATCTACTCCTCAACACAAGAAGAGAAAGCGAAGGAGAAGATTTGAGCAACACATCTTGAACATGGCCATTGCATACGCCATCTCTCACCGACTACATTTTAAGAAAGGGAACACTGCCACACCTCTTGTGAGTTGATTTGTATCTGAATATTCTTGTGATAATACTCTCCTTGATGGCGGTTCTTCAATCAATATAATACCCTTCTCTATGGTACAGTCTCTTCATCTTGGGCCTCTCAAGAAAATTAGGATGATAGTTCAATTTGCTGATGGATCTATCAAGAGGTCGAAGGATATTCTAGAAAATGCTGTCATTCTTATTAAGGGCATGAAATTCACTTCTGATTTTGTCGTATTGTCCATGGAGACCTCCACCCTGTGGAGCACTCTCCAATCATCTTGGGACGGTCTTTCCTCTCTGCTGCAGGAGCCGTTATTGATTATCGTTCAGGAGAGATTCGCTTATGTTCTGATACAGGGAGCGATGTGTTGATCACTACACCCAGTACTGACCAGAGACCTGTATCCCATGATAACTCGTCCGTGTTAGCCAACCCCAAGGAATTTGACCTCGATGATAATATCAGAGATTCTTGTTATATGTTGGATGACAAGGAAACCCAAGAATTCCTCTTGAAGGAGGAAGACTCAGAAAGCATAGACCTCGGAGTTCCCCCTTCTAGTATGTGGAGATGCATTGATGACATCCGTAGGATTTACACGATAGACACCCTAGAGCGGAAGGCAGACTCTGAGACTAGACATGATGGACATGATTCGACTACTTTCACTGATGAGTCCGTTCCTATTCACCCTGATTAAGATGAGACCGATCAGACCAAATTTGATTTGATTGCTTTTATAAAGGAATTTGGCCTTTTGATAAAGATGATGACCCAATAGAGTCTCGATAGGCTGAAATTGATCCTACTTTTTCGGATAATGAATTCGTGTCTTTTTACTTTGATATTTGTGAGACTTCCCAGGCTGGACATGACCATACTACTTCTACTAATCGGTTTAGGCTTGCACAATCTGAAACCGCTGAGGATACATTCTTTGCTGATCTTGGTCAGTTCATATCTAATGATAATCCAAATATCGGCCTACACCTTGTCAAATCCATACCTCAACAATCCCGCAAAAAGGTTCGTTTTCGACCTTCTTGATCTTTGTACATCCATTCCTCTTGTACATCCTTTCATTTCACTCTTTCTTCTTCTGTGTTATCATTCACCCCTTTTCTGTGTGTGTATATGATATACGTAGGATGTGCTTTATCCTAAGTATATGGGGTTGAATGATTTGTGTTGTTCATATTCGTCATGTTCATCACTCTTGTTGTTGTTGCCTATACTTAGGGATACTCTAAGTTAAGTATAGGGGGGTGATGTTGTTCATATCGTTTTATTTTATTTTATTTTTACTTTTGAGTCTGTACACTGTACATTCTCTTCATCGGTTTCCCCTTTTGTACGCTCTACTATACTTAGGATTACTTGATCCTATGTATAGGGGGGATTACCAACTTCTCTTCTTTTTATCTTTTATTTGACTCGTTGTAGCATAGGAGTCTTTTTCACTTTTCTATACTTAGCACGAGTTATGTCTTCCTTTTCGCTCTATGATCATTATGAGGAAATAGTTTGAGCTAAGTATAGGAGGGTGTCGTATATATTGTATATACTTTAGACATAACTCGTACTTTTAAATATGTTTATTTGGGGGGATATGTATATAATTTTGTAAAATCCACGTGTGTAAAAAAACAAATGAAAAAACAAAAAAAAGAAAATAAAGAAAAAAAAGAAAAAACAAAACAAAAAAATAAAAAACACAACAAAAACAAACAAAAAAACAAACAAACAACAAAAAAAGAGAAAAAAAAGAAAAACAAAAATAAAAAAAATCTTGTATATATTTTACTAACCCTTTTCCTTTTTGAAAAAAAACTACAAAATCAAAAATCTTTAAAAACTTGCATAATTAAAAAAACCCTTTCTTTTACATCTGCATTTTTCTCCAAAAATCCATAAAAAGTTCAAAATTAGAAATCTGTTTAAAAAAATTGTTCTTTTCACATGTGCATCATTTTAAAAAAAAGCTTACTTTGCATTGTTCATATTTCTTGCATTTGCATGTGCATTTTTTAGGATAACATTGACATTTAAACTATGTCTGGAATAAAATTGAAGAATGGAGCTTAGTTGGACCTTAATCCACTTAATTTCAAAGGAACCTTATAAGAAATGGAGTTAAGACTTTTCAGGTCCTAGTGACTTGATTCTTTGAGTCCATAAGACTATGTTCACATGTCATCTTGATTAGTCTAAGTAGAACATTTAACAACATACGCATGATTCTTCAGACCGTGGTTTATCTTGGACAAGCACTCTACACGTAGCTCTTCATGGATGAGGTAGTGAGGAGATAGAATCTTTTGGCTTGGGGTAGCATACGAGGGTAGTACATCTAGGCAAAACCTCTCATCTTCCGATAGGGAAGGAAGTGCGTCTCAACCTGGTCTAGCGATGTTGAGGTCTAAAGACAGGATGCCGTGGGCTTACAATAATGCTTCAAAAGAGGGATAGTCTACTAGCTCAAGAGGAAAAACTTCTTATGTACATGTTGCACCTTGTATATGCTTTCAAAAAAAAGTATGGAAAATGCATAATCTCCAAAAGTGGACATGCCTGATTGAAAAGTAAAATGCTTGCCGGAGTGTATATACAAGGATAAAAAAATAAATAAAAAAATTCAATAAGAGCTTCAAAGACAAATTTTTGTAAGCTTGCAGCGGATGACTTGGCTACATTGGTCATGTGTCCAAGGATAGGTAGCTACACTGGTTACCGTCCATTCTTTTCTCCATCCCCTCTTCTTGAGTTGGTTGTACTTGAATTTAGAAGGGAATATCTCCGCTCCTCGAAGAAGGAGTTGCTAGACCAGGGAACCAGAGTTACCTTGTTGAGGGAGGTTGTTTCTTTGATACTTTTGAGATGGAGAGCTATATCTCACTTACACCGTACAAGTAAATATTCATAGTCACAAGAATTTGTGTATATAGACTTGTTCTGACCTGACTATTGAGGTGACCTGAATAGGAGTCCTGTGGAACTTAGAGATTGTTAGGTTTTAAATCCATTTCCCATTAAGGTTCCGACACACTAATAATCCAAAGGTCCGACAAAGCTCCAAACTACAATTTTATGAAGATAAGTTTAATACTCAATATTGACCTAATTTCTTTGTTTTCCCTTTCTTTTTCTTTTTCTTCACTTATTCTTTCAAATAAGTGTTTGCTAAGGGACTAGCAAAGGTAAAGCATAGGGGGATGATGAATCTGCGATTCGTCATCTTTATTCATTCATTTTAGCTTAAAATCCCTTACAAAATACATGTATATAACACTAACTCCATATTCTTACTAACTTGCATTTGTGTGTAAATATTGTACACTTCTTACCATTTTAACCTAAAACAAACAAATAAATAAAGGAAACTTAAAGAAAAGAAAATAAAAACAGGAAGACTGTATATATGTAATAGATACAGGCTGACCCGAACCCCGAGAGAAGGTCAAGACTTGACCTGATCGACCATGAATAAAGTAGAGGGAGATAGGGTCTTTATTTAGAAAATCAAAAAATTGAGTGCTGTATATATTTGTAAACTAACACTATTTTATTTTCAAAATAAAAGTTGTAAATAAAAATGTGTTCTAAATAATAAAAATAATTGCACAATTAAATCATGTATAGAATAAAGGCAACCACACTTGGAAAAAACCACTAAGCGATAATTGAAAGATCAATTCTGACTCCATATGAACTCAAATTGAACCAAATCACTTCCCTTGTATTCTAAATCAAATTATCTTTAAAATGGCTGTGATTTCATAATTTTTTGAGTTACGAGTGAAAAGTTGGATTTTTGGGATAGTTTGTGCAATTTTCCCATGTATTTTGTAAATATTGTATTTGTAGATATTTGTAAATATTTTTTCTAATTATTTAAAATAAAAATAAAAAAATAAAAAAAATATTTTTTTTAAAAACTAATTTGCTTAGTTACCCTTGTATATAATGTCATATATGTATATAGCATATGTATATATTTAATTTTCTTAACTAACTTCCACAAAAAATAAAAAAAATAACTTTTAATTTTCCAATAAATAAAGTGGCGAAAATTCAAAAAAAATTAGTTAATTTCTGTAAATATTTTTTTACTCTTATCTTTTTATCTTTTTTTTATTAAATGTTATCTCTTATCTTTATCCAAAAAGTCAAAAATTCAAATTTCAACTCCATTATCTTTTTTATTTATATGGCTCCCTCTCCCTCATTCCAATTTGATCAATCTTTGGTGAGAGGAGCTTGATCTCTGAGAGTCTTCTTGTTGCAGAAGGGTGCCTAGCCTCCGAGCCATCCGATGACAGCGCGTCGACCTTCATCGAGGTGATCAAAGTCTTTTTCGCTCCTAAGATGAGATCCACATCATTTTCTTCTTATTTTTACTCTAGATTAATCGTAGTTTATTTTCACATTTTTTTTGTCGTCGGTTTTTTTTATCTAGAAATTAAAAATCACCACGATTCGATCCACCATCGACTCGATTTTCCATTTCATCTCCCGATCTATTCGCGTTCTTTTCTACCTCGCACGATCTCTCAACTCCGGCCACGCACAGTAGCCGGAGACTCCGATCCGATTCCATCATATCACAAGATCCGCCCGTTCGTGCATCCCATTTTTGTGCATAAATAAATAAAAAATAAAAATAAATATATATTTTGTTTTTCTTTTCTATCTAATCTTTGTTTTGCGGGAAAATAAAAAAACATAAAAAATATAAAAAAATCTATCTTTATTTACATTTTTTATAAAAAAATATAAAAAATCTTTATTATAGTTTTCTAATTACAGGAAAAAATAAAAAAATAAAAACAAAAACAAAAAAGTTAAAACAGTAGCTTCGTTGTGCGCGCCCACCGCCCACCGACGATACACCGACCTCCAGCCAAGCCAGGCGGCAGCGCCGCCCGCCTGCTCCCTGTCCCCGACCACAGGGCGATACACGCGGGCTGCCCGCAACTCTCCCGTGCCCTCCAGATCGACAGCCGCCCAGCGTCGCGCGTCGTGCCTCCTCCGTGGCAGCGGGCCGCACCCCCTGTCTTGTGCTTGAAGAAAGAAACGAAGGATCCTAGGGAACCCTAGCTTTAGAAGAAAATTTTTTATTTGGGAAAATTGCATATCAGTCCTTGAAAGTTTCCATATTTGCAATAAAGCCCCCGTCAACACAGATCGCGCGTTCAGCACACAAGAACTAGGTAATTAGCATTTTTTTCCCCGCATTTTATTTCTGTTATTTATTTCTTACAAGAACTTCAACTATTTATAATTAAGCCCCTGTATTTCCAGATTATTTATTGGCCTTTCTTACATTTAAATAAATGTTTTTTATTGTTCAAAAAATTTTCAAAAAAAATTGTGCATGTTCTTGCTATGTTCTTCTACATTGTATAAAATTTTCATAACATTTTGTCGACATTTGTTTTATTTAAAAAATAAAAAACATCATCTTTTTGCCTGCCTGAAATTAAAAAATTCATAAAAAAATCGAAAATTTGCCCAAAAATTACGGTAATTGTATTTCATTGCCTTTTAATTTCTTTCCAAATTTCGTGCATTAACTATTTATAAAACCAAAAAAAATGAAAAATACAAAAAAATATTATAAAAAATATGAAAAATTCTACGAAAATCCAAAAATATTGATTTCAATCTCTGTTTGTAGATATTTGTCCGTATTTTATCATAAAAATAATTATCAGGATTTTTGGGTATTAAAATATTTTTAAATTGCAAATTACTCCAGGATGTGTGTTGCTTCTCATTTTTGTCACTATTTGATTTTTAAAAATACAAAAAACATCTGAAAATTCCACAAAAAATCCCAAAAATATTTTAAAATATTTAAAATCTAAAAATTTTTACTCTAAATTTTTCTGAGCATTTTTTATATAATTAAAAAAATAAAAAAAGAGTTTGGTGTTTGTAGTTCTTCTTTTGTGCATATTGTTCTTTATTTGGAAATAAAAAAATTGCAAAATAAAAATCACTAAACATTTGAAAATCAAAAAATAAAAAAATAGAAATAAAAAAATAAAAAAGAGAAAAATTCCACAAAATCCAAGGATAGTTTGCCTTTGAGATTTTCTTTTAAATATTTTTTTGTCAATTAATTGAATAACCCTCGCGAATTGTAGCCTCCCTCCGTTATACAGGTAAATAAGTAGCAAAATACTTCTCTTGCTCCACATTATTCTTTGTAATTATTCTGTAACGAGAGAAGAAAAAAAATGTTTGCTTGTCACGGGATTTTTAGGGATAGCAACGACACTTTCATATCTAATAATAACCCATCCCCAAATTTTCTGACAACAATCATGCTTGATCGTTTCCTCGGGGAGTGATCGTCTGAATTACCCGCTCCACCTCGTTCTTTGTTGCCCTTTCACTACTGTACAAAACCTTTGCCTGAGCTTCTTCTCATTTTTGAATCCCTTTTCCCACCTTCTCTCCTCCATTTCGCGCTCCAGGGCCCGAGCAACGTGATAGGTTGCTCGCCCAGCATTTGGTTGGATCGAAGGAGCAGTGCAAGAGTGACTCCCACCATCTCTAGCGGAGCATTGTCGTGAGGTCCCTTATCCCTTGGCTTTGACCAATCGAGGTATTTTCTCTATCTTTTTAGTTAGATTTTAGTATTAGGCTTTATTCCTACGTTTAGTTAAGCCTTTATTTGTTCGTATTAGTGTAAAATCGCAAACCTCATAGTTGTCGCAGCTCCGCTCCAGCGAACCATCCACCGTGCTCCCGACCTGTTCTGACCCACCGTGCATCACCACTTTGTTCCTCGTCACCTTCTCTACGCCCCTGACCATTCCATTCACCCAGATCCTTCACGGATCTGGAGATCATATGACCTCCTCCACTGATCTCCTAAGACCTCGCTGCCATGACCCATCTCCGCCCATAGCTTCGTTTTTGTCCCTTTGTGCTAACTATGCAGAACCAGAACAACAAGAGCCCCATCTGGGGCGTATTCACTTCAGAAGACCTGGTCCCAGGTCATGGCACTCCATTGCACCTTTGGGCCTCCACCTGTGAGGTCTGGACGTCCTTGATCCCTCCAGCTGTTGAGGATTCCTTCCAGGATCATGATGAGCCATTTTGTAGCAAGTGAGACAACCTGAAGCATGCGTGGAGTCGGATCGAAGCTCGACCGAGGAGTGTTCTTCATCCGTTCTTCCAGCACCTCTCACACATGTTGGATGAAGAACACTCCCCAGTTTTGATCGCAGTCATTGGATAGACCCCCTCTAACACTATCAGATCAAGGGGTTGGTTTAATCTCAACTATCTAGGCACGAAGGGGTATCGTGCATATGAAGAGCCATCGTCTACCCTACCTAATTCAATTGGATTAATGATCGAATTAAATGTTAAGTTCGTTGTAGTCGGGTAATCGAGACTGATCAAAAACCACTCAGATTAATTGAATTAAACACAAGCGACAAATTTATTTTACTTGGGGAGGTCCAAGGTCGAACTAAAGCGGTAGTTTTCCTTAGGGAAATTATAAGTTAATTTCGATGTCAGATTTTCAGGAGATTATTTTTGGTTTTTTTATGCAATAAAGGAAATTACAATGCAATTCTAGCCAAATTCTAAGTTAATTCTCAAATGATTATCAAATTAAGTCCAAAATTAATGAAACATGGCCAAGATATGAAATGCAATGAAACTAAGTGACTTTATTTTTTTTGGAATTTTTAGACTCTAAATGAATTAACTATGAGTTTAATAAGAATGCAGGGTAGTTTTTGCAAAATTAATTTTACTAAATACCAAAGCACATTATTTGTAGATATAAAAATTATCCTAAATATATCTATGTAAGAGGAATACAGGAAAATTCATAAACCTAAAAGAATGATGCAAATTGTTCCTATTAAAAATCAATTATGCAAAAGACTAATTAATTTATTCAGGCATCGTGATGCGTGCAAATGGTTTGATTTTTGGTCATAGTGTAGATCAACTTAAACTAAACCAATTGTGATTTTATGATGATTTTTGGAGCAACAAATAATTTAATAATTAATTTAAAGCACACTATGGGCAAACTATGGCAAATTCCACAAGAATAATAATATTAAATTCTATGAAGCTCACAAAAATATGAAACGTGTCATAAAGATAAAGCACAAGTTAACTACAACATACAATTTTTGAAATTTAAAATTGAGGCTAAATGAATGCCTAAATGTACGTGTAAACACATGGACCAAAATGCAAAACAGAAATTAAAATTGCTTAAATTAAAACATGCGTACAGGGACTTAAGTGCAAATACCTATAATGATGGGGTCATGCGTGCAAAATGTCCACGAGAACATGTGCTCCTCACGTGACGCACCTGGCAGGGACTGATTTGCAATTCTGGAAACTTACAGGAGCCTCAGTGCAATTTACCCAGACCTCACGTAACCACGTGGGATACTAGGCTCGTGAGGTGTCGGAGGCTTGGGCGGTGGCTCGGATACTCTAAAGGCTCGGGCATGCTTCAGGTCTTGCTTCGGGTGCTCCGAGCCTAGAGTCGGGGAAGAGGCTCGGAGGCCGCTACATGGCTGTCTGAGAACCATCAGATCAGGATGGTCCAACGGTGGTGATTTCAGAAGGCGTGTCTTGATGCGGGCCGTTGGATCAAGATGGATCCAACGGTATCTGTAGCTTCTGGCGAGGGCGACGTGGCAAAGTGTGGATTGTTAGATCCTCCTGATTTAATGGATGCTGATGCAGACGATGTGGACGAATGAGGATCGTCCGATCAAGGCGATTGGATGGTGTCTGGGCATCTTGTTCCTCCGGGCCGCTGCCTCCTGCGACAGACTTGGTTGGGCTCCGGCGAAGCCCTCCTGGCTCTGCTGCCTTCCCCGGTGGTCGGTGTAGATCGCCGGAGGCTCCTGGATAGTTCAGAATGGTCATGGAGGTGTGGCGGAGCGATCGATGTGTATGGGAGAAGCTAGGGAGGTCTATAGATTGGGGTTAATGGAGCTTGAAGCAGCTCCGACGTGACGTCCGACCAGTGAGGCCTGAGGGAGAAGCGATGAGCAGCCGGTGGTCTTCTTCCGCCGTGACTAGCGGAGCGGTGATTGGAAGGGGAGTTCGATGCGTCATCGGAGCGACTGAATGGTGCGTGAGGATCAGATGTTCAAGGAGGAGATCAAGCAATAGTTGGTGGAGGGTGGTGTCAATCGAGGATAGCGGGAAAATTGAGAGAAATTTGAAGGGGACAAAGAAGAAAATCGAAAGGGAGAATGGAGGGGTCTACTTGGGGTTGGAAGCTCGGAGGAGGCTTCCGGTCGTCTCTTGAGGGTCGGTAGAGGGCCTGAGCTTGTGCAGCTCATTGGAGAAGCTGCGGCAAGGCGTGCTACGCCGTGGATCTTGCCTGAGATGGAAACCTGTCGTCGCTCACTTCTAAGCCCAAATCACTGTCACTGATAGGTTGAGGGGAGCTCTAGGTTCTCTCTTGCAAGGGAGGATGGGGTCGAAGTTCGATGGAGATGGAGGTTGCCACGTGGCGGGCATAGACGCGGATGCTGGCGAATGCTAAAGATGGGATCTGAAGTGGGGATTGGAGGGTGATGATCTTTTAGGTATCAATGGCGAGGATGCGATCGATGGATGAAGGATCGAGAGGCGCAGGAGGCACCACGTGGAGCGCTGAGGTTGAGGCAGAAGCGAGTGGTCTGGATGAGATCAAGAGGAGGATCAAACGGTTGAAATGGGTTGCAAAATGGATGGTTGAGATCTGGAGGGAGAGGAAGCCATCGGACGGTGGAGAAAGAGGGACGCATGGCGCGTGATGAGTAGGGCCGCGTGGCGCAGCCAGAGGGCGCCACGTGGCCCAATCAAAATGGTTGAGGAAGAATGGGAAATAAGAGGGAGAGAATGGCTGAATTTGGAAAAACTCAAAACATGAAATTGTAGATCTCAATGAGACCTACAAGTTTCATATTGATCAAAAACGGAAACGATGTATAATAAAGTAATAAAATACAAGGGTACAAATATACATACATATAGTATACAATGGGGGCCCAAAACCCAGTTTTGCATACGAGCTTCGATTTAAATGAAATTGGTCTCATTTTGAAGGTCTCTGAATGTGTATTATTTTAAAAGTGAGTAGACCTAGATCGAAGGTTGTATGAGAGAGATATCTGTATTTTAAGGTCCAGGGTCTCAAACTTGGATTGGGGTTTTATTTGTCAATTATACAAGTTAGCAATTTTTTTGGTATTTTTCTGGTATTAGTGTTAGTAATATATACAATATAGAGTGAATTTATGGAGTATAAAATATGTACAGATAGGTTATTTTTACAAGTGGATTTGGCTTCTTTATTTAATGCAAATGTGGATGCTAAAATGCAGATGTTATCAATGCGTGCATGAATGCTAATTATGCCATATTGGTGGAAATATGCTTCTAATTACTCAGGAACAATGCTCTATTTTCAACTTTAAGAGTGATGAATCATAGATTCATCAACCCCCTATACGTAAACCTTGCTCGTCCTCGAGCAACTAAAATGAAATGCAAGAATGAAATGATTTTGGGTTCCATACCAAGGTCATAAACAAAGTTGAAAAAATCGCAAGGTCAGAACAAATCCTCTATACGTAAATTTCTGATGACTATGATTCTTACTTGTACTGTGTAAGTGAAATGTAGCTCTCCATATCAGAAATGGCAAAGAACTAGTCTCCTCTAACAAGGTAGCTCTAATTCTTCGGTCCACTAACTCTTTCCTCGAGGAGTAGGGTATTCCCTTCTAAGTTCAAGTGCAACTAGCTCAAGAAGAGGGGGTGGATAAAAGAATGGACGGTAGCCAGTGTAGCTACCTATCCTAGGATACTTGATCAGTGTAGCCAAGTCACCCAACTGCAGATTTCTTGCTAATATACATACTCCGACAGGTATTTTATTTTCACTCAGTCATGTCTTATTTTTTTGGAATTTCTGTATTTTTTCGAACTATATACAAGGTGCAGCATGCACATCAGGAGTTTTTCCTCTTAAGCCAGTAGACTATCCCTCTTTTGAAGCATTATTGCAACCCACAGCATCCCATCCTTAGATGTCAACACCGCCAGACTAGGTTGAGATGCACTACCCTAGAGGAGGACGGATGTTTCCACCCGTGTGCTACTCCAAGCCAAAGGATTCTACCTCCTCACCACCTCATCATTGAAGAGCTACGTGCATGGTATTTATCCAAGTTAGGTCACTATCTAAAATAAACATGTGTGTGTTCGAAATATTCTACTTAGACTAATCAAGATGACATGTGAACATAGACTTGCAGACTCAAAGAATTAAGTCACTTGACCTGAAAAAATCTTAACTCCAGTTCATATAAGGTTCCTCTGAAATTATGTAGATTAAGGACAAATCATATCCGTCCTCAACATCTATTCATAACTTGGTTCAGAACCCACTAACTTTTCACATTGCATACGCTAGATATGCAGATGAGGTGCATATGACATGCTATGTAGATGAATGCAAGACTCTTTTTTTAATGCAAGGATATTATGCAAGAGTAAATTAGAAGCCTGTTTTTTGTGTTTTTTTGTTTTTTATGTTTTTTTGTGTGTTTTTTTTCAAAATTTGGTATACCTTCTATGTTACAACAATTTACAAGGGTTTTATAAGTATTATACAAATTATACAAGTGTTATACAATATACAAGTATACATGTATTTAACAAAAAAAATTCCCAATTTTTACCCACCCTGTAATTATTATATAGTATATACAAAAATACACGAAAGTACGAGCTATGGGTAAAGTATATATGTAATATATACACGCCCCCTATACTTAGCGTGAGGACCATGGAAGGTCGTATCGCGATATATCGGCGATATATGGGTATTGATAGGTCATCGATATATCGCCGATACGGTCGATATTTGGCCTTCTAAGGTCATTTTATTCACAATCTCGGTTCTATGTCGGCGATATGGCGTCGATATATCGTCGATATATCGACGATATATCATATCGACATGGTATCGATATCAATAACGATATCGATACGTCCTTCCATGGCATGTGCTATGTCCTCAGAGCACGAAAAGCGAGGAAAAAAACATAGCTTGTGCTAAGCGTAGGAGAGCAAAAATAACAAAAATGTATAGAAGTCGTCCCACCCCCCCTATACTTTGGCTCTGGCAGCCTAAGTGTAGAAGAAAAAAATGGGGTGGACGAGGTCAAAAGGGGAAAATGTTAAGAATATACATGATGGGCATCGATCCCCCCCTAAGCTTAGGCTCAGGTCAGCCTAAGTATAGGACATGAGTGAGTATGAGGACCGATGGGATCTGGAGGATATACAATGAATAGTGAATGGAATCGAGACACTCTCCCCCCTATACTTAGGATCTGGTCATCCTAAGTATAGTCATGAAGAGATATGGAGCCGGGGCGAGTGATTAAAGCCACAGGAGGGAGGGAAAGAATGTACAGGAAGGGTGAGTATATACAAGGATCGCGATCTGAATCTTTTCGATGCTGCCGATGGCAAGAGCTCATTGTTGCAAGGTCTTTTGCGCAGCTCTATGTGTATCTACCGAGTCTGTCTCGCGTATGAAAACAATCTCCTCAACATGGACTAATTGTTCATTGGGTTCGATAAAATGTTTCAGCGGTTATCCATTAATTAAGGATGTCTGTGCTCCATCTGTAAAATCTGAGATCTCTACGCATCCACTATCATGCACAACACGGACTATGAACGGACTCGTCCACTTAGATTTCAGCTTACCTTGGAAAACCTTCAGCCTTGCATTCAACAACCATACCTTCTGTCTAGGAACAAAGGTCTTTCGTCTGATATATCTATCATGCCAATGTTTTACCTTGTCCTTGTACACCAAACTATTGTCCTATGCTCGGTTTCTGACTTCCACAAGCTCATTCAGATCCATCTCTCTCTGTTTCTGCCCTAGGTGTGTGTTCCAGTTGACCTTCTTGATTGCCCATTCAGATTTGTGCACTAATTCAGCGGGCAAATGGCATGGCTTTCCAAATACCATCCTGAATGGGGAGGTTCCTAATGGAGTCTTGTAAGATGTCCTATAAGCCTAAAGGACTTGATCCAAAATCTGAGACCAGTCCTTCCTATTTGGGCAGACAAACTTCTACAATATAGTCTTCACCTTCCTATTCGACACCTCTGCCATGCCATTGGTCTGCGGGTGGTAAGGACTAGCAACACGGTGTTCGATGCCGTAATCCTTCAAGAGTTTCTTCACATCTCTATTCATGAAATGGCTACCCCCATCAGATTTCAACACTTTGGGATCCCGAACCTAGAGATGATGTGATCTCTAATTAATTTACAGATAGTCCTGCTGTCTATGGCTTGGATTGGGATAGCATCCATCTACCTTGACAGATAATCTACCGCAAGAAGGATGTATTCGAATCCATGGCTAACCGGGAATGGGCCCATGAAGTCGATGCCCCAGGCATCAAAGACATTACAAATAATGACAGGATGCATCGACATCTCATCCTTGGAACCAACGGTTCCTCCCATTCTTTGGTATATTGGGCACGACTTCACAAAGGTGAGCGCATCACAAAACAAAGTCGGCCAGTATAAGCCACATTGAAGTACCTTCCATACGATCCTCTTCCCGGTGTAGTGTCCTCCTGCCTCCAGACTGTGGCATAAAGTAAGGACACTCTGATATTCCTCCTGAGGAATACACCTCCTCCATACACAATCCAGTCCTTCAAAGAAAAGGATCGGATCCTCCCAATGGTAATGTCTTACATCTGACTTGAGTCGGTTTATGTGGCTCTTGGGCCAATCTTCGGGTACTTTCTTGGAGACAAGATAATTCACGATATTGGCGTACCATAGGAGTGAGTTGATAACAAAAACTGACTTGTCAGGGAAGGAGTCTCGAATAGGCATATCATCAGAAGCATCAAGATTTTTGAGATGGGAGAGGTGATCAACCACTACATTTTTCTTTCCAGATTTATCTCTAATGTCCAAATCAAATTCCTGGATGAGTAAAATCCACGTAAGAAGACATGCCTTCACGTCCTTCTTTTTCATTAAGTATCGTAGTGTTGTATGGTTTGTGAACACAATCACCTTAGATCCAATCAAATGAGATCTGAACTTATCCAAGGCGAACACTACTGTAAGCATCTCCTTTTCAGTAACCGTATAGTTACGCTAAGCGGTATCAAGCACTTTACTTGCGTGGTGTATTGCAAATGGGATGTCATCCCTCCTCTGTCCTAACACAGCCCCAACAGCAAAATCTGAGGCATCTATCATGATCTCAAAAGGAAGAGACCAATCTGGGGCTTGTATGATCGGGGCGTCCATGATCATCCCTTGCAATTTCTTAAAGGCATCAAGAGATTTATGATCAACAATAAATTCCATGTCGCCTAAAAGCTCAACGGTCGGGCAATTTTTGAAAAATCCTTGATAAATCTCTGATAAAATCCAACATGCCCGAGGAATGACCGCAACTATTTCACGTTGGTTGGTGGCTGGAGTCGTCTGATCACGTCCACCTTGGCTGGGTCAACCTCCATTCCTCTCTTAGAGATGACATGCCCCAACACAATGCCCTCCGTCGCCATGAAGTGACTTTTCTCTCAGGAGAGCACTAGATTAACCTCGTAACACCGCTTGAGGACTCGGTCCAGATTCCTAAGACTGGAGTCGAAGGAATCACCGTGGATCGAGAAGTCATCCATGAAGACTTCCAGGAATTTGCCGACCATTTCGACGAATACTGCAATCATGCACCTTTGAAATGTACCAGGAGCATTGCATAACCCAAGGGGCATGCGCCTGAAAGCATAGGTGCCGAAAGGGGATGAGAACGTGGTTTTCTCCTGGTCCTCAGGAGCAATGGCTACTTGATTGTAGCCCGAGAACCCGTCTAAGAAGCAGCAGAATTCTTTTCCTGCTAATCTCTCTAAGATCTGATCAATGAATGGTAGGGGAAAATGATCCTTCTTTGTCGCAACATTCAGGCATATGTAATCCACAAAGACACGCCACAACGTGGGTACTCGTGTCACGGTCTCCTCTCCGTCCTCATTGGTGGTTGTCTGAATTCTCGGCTTTTTCAGGACAACATGGATTGGTGCCACCCATTTAGAATTGGAGATGGGTAAATAAAATCCACGTCACACCATTTCTCTATCTCCTTCTTCACGACCTCTCGTAAATTTGGATTCAACCGATGTTGGAATTCACGAGAGGGTTTAGCCTCATTTTCTAAGTAGATATGGTACGAACACAGAGCGGGATTTATCCCGTGGAGATCAGAGATGCTCCAGCTTATCGTCTTGCGGTTTTTCTCCAGGATCTCTAGCAAATGAGATTCCCGCTCCTCGGTCAATCGTGAACTGACGATGATCGGATATTTCTTCTCTTGTCCTGCAAGGAAGGCGTACTTAAATGATGTGGATAAAGGTTTGAGCTCAGGTAAGGTGTGATTATCAAGGAAGTCTAGCTCAATCATTTCTGGCTCTGTGCTGGTAGTGGCTGGATCTATCTTTGAAGTTACTGCCACCGACTCATTCAACTCTGGAGTCGGGTCGTCAAAGGTCTCCAAGAAATCGGTAAAAGCCACGCCCGACTCATCATCCTCATCTTTTAATTGTCCTAAAGAGGGAAGGACTGACAGGCCCAGCTGGGCCTCTACATCATCGAAGATGTAGGGGGATACATATTTTGCGATGTACTCGTTCCTAAGGCCCTCACAGACTGTCTCATGCACAAGATCTTTTTCGGAGGAGAGGGACTCATCGGTGCTAGCTGGATTCTGTCTCCATGGCCCAACGGTGTCTACATGAACGCAATCTGCTTCAGAAAAAGAGTACTCGGTGCTGGATTCGGAATCTGGCCTCTGCCACCTAGTCAGCTTCATCTCAAGTTCCTCATCTCTGCCTGGAGTTTGGAACTGAATCTTCCTGATCTTGTAATCAAATAAGGCCCCTGTTGTTCTGAGGAAGGACCTTCCTAAAATGATCCGGGAATCTCTCCAATTTCGAGGAATATCCATATCAAGGACTGTAAAGTCCACCATGTACTCCCGGCCCTCGACTTTGATGATAACATTCCTCAATTCTCCTTGGGACCTCTTGGTTGATTTATCTGCAAACTGGATTAATGCTTTGGATTTCCTAAGAGGTCCTAGATTTTTAGCCGCTCATAGAGGGTTGTAGGCATCAAGTTAATTGAGGATCCATTATTTAGGAGAGTGCATGCAAATGCGGTGTCATCGACATGACTCACCACATAATGGGCACCCATGTCCCTTCGTATCCTGAGAAACACATTCTTTATGACACAAGTAGTGGCTACTGACAAAACGTGCTTCTCAACATGGCTTTTGGTCTTCCTACTGACCCTATTAGGTGTGCATCTCACCTTAAGGTGTTTCTGGAATGCAAGTGTCATGTCCACATACTTATCAAAGGGAATTGTGGCCTTGATATACTTATTGCAGAACTCTGCCATCTCAGGGTCATCTTTTTGAATTTTTTAGTTGTCTTCTTTCCACCCTTAAGGGCTTAGGGGAAAGGGATTATTGATGCTAACTTAGATTTCGAAACTGAAAGATCTTCATTGAAATGGGAAACTGAGTTCTTTACAGGACTCTGACTCTGACACTTACTCTAACTCGGACGAAAAAGAAATTTTTATTGTGAAACAGGTGATGCATCTTCCGCGACTGCTGGGACATCCTCCTCATATGGAGGTGTGGGCTCCTCATCGGTTTCGCCGGACTCACTGCTAGTGCTATACTCGTTCTTCTTCGAGGACTTGGAAATCCTCTTCTTCTGTTGGTGGTGGTGCTGCTGCTCCTCTGCCTCCAAGTTCTCCTCAGGTAGTGACTTGGCGGTGTCTTCCTCCTGTGTCCGTGCTCGATCAAGTACGATCACAGTCCTTCTGCTCCTAAGGGACATATGATTAACATTATCGTATGCAAGGATCTCATGTTCAGATACAGAGTTATCTGAATAGTATACCTGATCTCGTGGTCGGTTCTGACCCTGATTCAGACCATTTCAGTTGGCCTGAACCTGGGCTGGAATTGGGGTCTTTGGCACCATCTATTGATCCTGGGTTTGTGAAATGCGGTTCAGATCTGTTCGGATATCCAGGTAACTGTATCTGTTGGACCCTATCAGTCAGGGTCTGGATTGCCAAGATGAGGGACTCCAATTCACTAGTGGGTGGGGCTTGTTGCTGCTGACTCGTGGATGAGTGTCTATATTAGCCCTGTTGGCCATGCCGATACTGCTGTTGATGGGAAGGTGGTGGAGGGCCTTGTTGGCCTGAGTGGAACGTACACTGCTGCTGGTGCTGTTGAGGCTGGTACCCTTGTCCGAGCCAGGAATGTACAAAGCGCGGTGCGGGGATGGAGCTGGTTTTCTGGTAAGCTAGGGAAGGTCGGTGTAGCTGATCGTTCCCTATCCCCAACTGTCTACCGACGGGGTCATGGTTGTACCACAACCTGTTGATCTCGAACACCTGTGGAGGCTCCTCGTAGACTATCTCCACCTGTGGGGGTGTGTGTTGCTTCTACTGAGTGTATTGTTGTTCCTCAACCCAGCTACCCTGAGGCCCCTATACCATCTCCTGTACAAGATGGACTCGATGTACAGGCACAGGTGGTACAGAAGGGGAAAGTAGCCGTATCTCTACCTTCTCAGTCAATTCCTCCACTTGTTTCGGCAATCGTGAAAGCGCCTCAAGGTCAGTGACCCTCTTGTGAATCTGCTCGACCATGGTTAACTTGTCACCTATTATCCCCATGTTGGGGATGAGGTCATCCATCAGATCCACTACAGTACTCTGAGTTGTCTCATTAGATAGGCTTGATGGAGACAACTGATAGGACCTGGTGGCCTGAGATCTGCCTGTTTCCGCCATCTACTCCAGAATCTTCCTTACGGCGTCCTCGTTCTTATTGAGATAGCTTCCTCCACATGTTGCACTCACTAACCCCTGCATCTCAGGGGTCATGCCACAGAACAAGGTCTGGACTAAGATCGCTTTCTTAATGCCATGACAGGGGCATTTCTGAGTTAAATCATTAAATCTATCCCAGACATCATGAAATGGCTCGTGGGGGACCTGAGAAAAACTTGCGATCTTGGTCCTCATCTGGTTAGTCCTACTGAGTGGGTAGAACTTCTTTAATAATAAATCCTTGAACTGCATCCAGGTCATACATCTTACCCCTGAGATTTTTCAGCCAATGAGCAGCCTTATCTCCTAAGGCAAACAGGGTAGCATTCAGCCTGATGTAGTCTTGCCCAACCCTAGGGTGGCTAAGGTTGTTGCAAACTAGCTCGAAGTCTCTCAGGAAAGCATAAGGTTCTTCGTTGGCGTTCCCATTGAACTTCAGTAGCAGACTCGAAAAGTAGGGCTTCAACTCGAACGCTTCTGGGGGAACCACATGTACAAGCCAACTACATATCTCATTTTCAGCTGGGTTGTAGGAATCTACCATGGGTCGGTCAATTCCCTCTACCTCGATCACATGTCCCATCCTAACCATAGGTTCTGCATTAAGCTGCTCGGCTCTAGAAAATCAGGCGAAGACTTGGTGCATAGGATCATCCTCTTCTTCCGGGGGTTTCTTAGGAGGCATCTTGTCCTCTTTACCTGGGTAAAGAAATTGGTCTAGGTTAGAGGATGTATTAATGAAGACATTCTCACCGAGGTGATGGTTTTCCTTGGTGAGATGAGAGGAGAGAAAAGGGATGGTTTGAGGGTAACCATCCTGAGGGTGATGGATCCCAAACTCAAGAGGGTCATGAGCTTGGGTTGGCCCAAGTTACGCTTGGGTCGATGAAGATGAACTTCGTGAGGGGCTTAAAGAGAGATATGCGAAGTGTGAGTAGATATCCCCCCAGTCAGTCATCTTGGATGGCGAGAAGAGTCGGGAGTAAAAGTGTCGAGATAGGATTTAACTCCTACCTGAAGCAAGCAAGTGAATCCGAACCCTGATTTTCACACTCAACATGGTGAAGGACCCGAAACCGAGTCTGATTAGTCTGGTTGATTTTAAGTATGATTTTTCAAGAAAGTAGCAAAGGTTACGCAACCTATAGGGGGTTGGCCCAAAGCTGGATGCATCTCCCCTGTTTAACCCGTCGCCTAAGATACCAACGCCCTTCCTTTCTCTTCTCCTATCACCAACCAAAAGTTCAAGGACCTGCCCCTATCTACCTACAGAGTAGGCGAAGGCTGACAAGGCTGTAACTTCTCCCCTATCTACCTGCCGGAGCAGGCGGAGGCTACTAGCAACTTGTCACGGTGTACTGCAATTTCACCCCTATCTACCTACCGGAGTAGGCAAAGGCTACTTGACACTGGTCAGTTGAACCCATAGTTCAGCCTGTGATATTTGCTCAGATTGGGGTACGCGATATAGAAGGAGGGGATTTTTGGCTCCACCTTAGGGTGTGCACACACTCTCTAGTATCCTCACTTAGCTCTAAGAGCCGCAAGTGGAGGTCCTATTCTACGTAAAGCAGCCACACAGCACACAGGGACACGTTTTATTGTACTTACACGTGCGAGAACCCAAACGGGAACCGCTGGAAAATGCAAAGAAAAGAAACAAAATTACAAGTCCTCTCAGTAACACTCAAATTATTTTAATGCAGGTTCCTTGGATCTCTTGGTGAAGCGCCTTCGATCCTCGTATTCCTCGCAAGAAAATAAATGGAGGTCAGATAAAGGATGATACAAAACAACAAAAATTAAAAATGATAGACACAAGAAAAGCCGGGAATCATACTACCCGGGGATGGAAAATCTAAAATCAAACTTTTCTAAAAACTAAGCTAAGCCGTGCCTCCCCGGCAATGGTGCCATTTTGAAGAGCTCTCATCTACCCTACCTAATTCAACCAGATTAATGATCGAATTAAATGTTAAGTTCGTTGTAGTCGGGTAATCGAGACTGATCAAAAAATACTCAGATTAATTGAATTAAACACAAGCGGTAAATTTATTTTACTTGGGCAAACCCAAGGTCAAACTCAAGGAGGCAGCTTTCTCCTTAGGGAAATTTTAAGTTAATTTTAATGTCATATTTTCAGGAGAATATTTTTGGTTTTTTATGCAATAAAAGAAATTACAATGCAAGTCGAGCCAAATTCTAAGTTAATTCTCAAATGATAGTCAAATTAAGTCCAAAATTAATGAAACTTGGCCAGCATATGAAATGCATTGAAACTAAGTGACTATTATTTTTTTGGAATTTTTAGACTTTAAATGAATTAACTATGAATTTAATAAGAATGCAGGGTAGTTTTTGCAAAATTAATTTTAATAAATACCAAAGCACATTATTTTTAGATATAAAATTATTCTAGATATATCTATGTGAGAGGAATCTAGGAAAATTGATAAACCTAAAAGAATGATGTAAATTAGTCCTATTAAAAATCAATTAGGAAAAAGACTAATTAATTTATTCAGGCCTCGTGATGCATGCAAATGGTTTGATTTTTGGGCAAAATGTAGATCAACTTAAACTAAACTAATTATGATTTTATGATGATTTTTGGAGCAATAAAGAATTTAATAATTAATTTAAAGCACACAATGGGTAAACTATGTCAAATTCCACAAGAATAATAATATTAAATTTATGAAGCTCACAAAAATATGACACGTGTCACAAAGATAAAGCACAAGTTTAACTACAACATGCAATTTTTGGAATTTAAAAATGAGGCTAAATGAATGCCAAAATGTACGTGCAAACACAGGGACCAAAATGTAAAACAGAAATTAAAATTGCTTAAATTAAAACATGCGTGCAGGGACTAAAGTGCAAATACCTATAATGATGGCATCATGCGTGCAAAATGTCCACGAGAATGCATGCTCCTCACATAACGCGCCTGATAGGGACTGATTTGGCAGTTCTGGAAACTTACAGGGGCCTCGGTGCAATTTACCCAGACCTCACGTGAGAGACACGTGGGATGCTCGGCTCGGGAGGCATCAGAGGATCGGGCGGTGGCTCAGATGCTCTGGAGACTCAGGCGTGCTTCGGGTCTTGCTTCGGGTGCTCCGAGCCTAGGGTCGGGGAAGAGGCTCGGAGGGTGCTACATGGTTGTCTGAGAACCGTCAGATCAGGATGGTCCAACGGTGGCGATTTCGGAAGGCATGGCTTGAGGCGGGTCGTTGGACCAAGATGGATCCAACGGTATCTGTAGCTTCTCGACGAGGGCGACATGGCAAAGTGTGGTTGTTAGACCCTCATGATCCAACGGATGCTGATGCGGACGATGTGGGCTAATGAGGACCGTCCGATCAAGGCGATCAGACGGTGTTTGGACGTCTTGTTCCTCCAGGACACCGCCTCCTGCGGTGGACTTGGTTGGTCTCCGACGAAGCCCTCCTGACTCTGTTGCCTTCCCGTGTGGTCGGTGTAGATCGCTGGAGGCTCCTGGATAGCTCGGAATGGTCGTGGAGGTGTGGCGGAGCGACCGACGTGTCTGGGTGAAGCTGGGGAGGTCTGTAGGCCGGGGACGATGGAAATCGAAGAAGCTCCAATGTGACGTTCGACCAGTTAAGAAAATGGACTGTAGGGTTAGTGGTTGCCAGAAAATGAGTGTTCGTTCTCGTGGAAGCGCGGTGAGTGCAGTGAGGCTTGAGGGCGAAGCGATGAGCAGCTGGTGGTCTTCTTCCGCCATGATCGGTGGAGGGGTGATCGGAAGGGGAGTTCGATGCGTCATCGGGGCAACTGAATGGTGCACGAGGATCAGAGCTCCAAGGCAGAGCTCAGGCGATAGTTGGTGGAGGGTGGTGTCAATCGAGGACGGCGGGAAAATTGAGAGAAATTCAAAGGGGACAAAGAAGAAGATCGAAAGGGAGAATGGAGGGGTCTACCTGGGTTTGGAAGCTCGGAGGAGGCTAAGTTGTGGCACGGTGTGCTACGTCGTGGATCTCGCCTGAGATGGAAACCTGTCTTTGCTCACTTCTAAGACCAAATCACTATCACTGATAGGTTGAGGGGAGCTCTAGGTTCTCTCTTGCAAGGACGGATGGGGTCGAAGTTAGACGGAGATGGAGTGTTTATATGGATAAGGTGGAGGTACAGGCGATGGAAGGGGTGATGTTCATGGGAGTTATGGAGCAAAGAAGAAGGGATCATGGTGGTCGTGGGTGCTAGCGAGGATGAGGGTCGACGGGGCTACGTCGTGGGGGTATCGTCGAGTGGAGAAGGTGGCTGGAATGGTGACGAAAATGGGGGGGGGGGGGCGGAGATGATGCATGGTGGAGTGATGTGGGAGAGGTGTTTGCGGAGGTAGACGGTGATGTTGTGGTCGTTGGATCTCGTGATCCAACAGCCAGGAGATGGGCACGAGGGAAGGGTCGTGATTAGATCAGAGCGGTGTGATCGAAGGGTGATGGAGGCTTCCATGTGGCGTGTGTAGACGCGGGTGCTGGCGAACGGTGAAGATGGGATCTAAAGTGAGGATCGGAGGGTGACAATCTTTTGGGAATTGATGGCGGGGATGCGATCGATTGATGAAGGATCGAGAGGCACAGGAGGCGCCACGTGGAACGCTGAGGTTGAGGCGGAAGCGAGTGGTCTGGATGAGATCAGGAGGAGGATCAAACGGTTGAAATGGGTTAAGAAATGGATGGCTGAGATTTGGAGGGAGAGGAAGCCATCGGACGGTGGAGAAAGAGGGGCGCGTGGCGCGTGATGAGTAGGGCCGCGTGGCGCAACCAGAGGGCGTCACGTGGCCCAATCAGAATGGTAGAGGAAGAATGTGAAATAAGAGGGAAAGAATGGCCGAATTTGGAAAAACTGAAAACATGAAAGTTGTAGATCTCGATGAGATCTACAAATTTCATTTTGACCAAAAATGGAAATGAGGTCGAATAAAGTATTAAAATACATGGGTAAAATATACATACATATAGTATACAATGGGGGCCCAAAACCCAAGTTTTGTATACGAGCTCTGATTTAAATGAAATTGGTCTCATTTTGAAGGTCTCTGAATGTGTATTATTTTAAAAGTGAGCAGACCTAGATCGGAGGTGTTATGAGAGAGATATTTGTATTTTAAGGTCCAGGGTATCAAACTTGGATTGGGGTTTTATTGGTCAATTATACAAGTTAGAAATTTTTTTTGTACTTTTCTGGTATTAGTATTAGTAATATATACAGTATAGAGTGAATTTATGGAGTATAAAATATGTACAAATAGGTGATTTTTACAAGTGGATTTGGCTTCTTTATTTAATGCAAATGTGGATGCTGTGCATGAATGCTAATTATGCCATATTGGTGAAAATATGTTTCTAATTACTCGGGAACAAGGATCTATTTTCAACTTTAAGAGTGATGAATCGTAGATTCATCAGCATCCCAGAACTGACATGTGGATTAGTGGATCGATTGCCATCATTGGATTGCATGCTAGTGGGGTAATTTGCGGACTTAGCCCCCATTTTGTTTATTTTATTTTTAGTCATGTAATTTATTTTAAATGCTTTATATTTTTGGAAATTGTGCACTAGAACCTCTGTATTTTATTCATATTGCATTTTGGTCTAGTCCACATCACCTCACGTGTAGTCCCATGTGGAATGGCGATTTTGCAAAGAACCACCTACGGGATTATGTATTTCATTTTGGTCTTAGGACTTTTAATATTAGTTGAATTATTTTGGATAAAATACATTTTATTCCCTGCATGTATTTCTGATTTCAAAAATACCCTTTCTAGTTTAACAATTTTTGTGAATGTTTTCTATTTATTAAAAATATCATCCATGCTCCAAAAATTCTCAAAAATAAGGATTAAGTTCACGCTTGCTTGTAAATTCATGCCATATTTTTGCATTTTTATTTTAGAAATTTTAGTATTCATTAAAAATCAAAAGAGCACATTTTTACCCTATTTAAATTATAAAATGCCAAAAAAATATAAGAATATTTTGAAAAATTCCCAGAAAATTTATTTTTTTTATTTTAGTATTTTATGACTCTAAACCAAAAATCTCTAAAAAAGAAAAAGAAAAAGATAAAAATTAAAAAGCTCCAAATTCCTTTTATAAAAATATAAAAAAATTCCCAAAAAAACCAAAAATATTCATTTCTATTTTATAATTTTCTTTATCCCATTTATAATATATTAAAATTAATTTGGAAAATTTTGGACACTTTTTGCTATTTTTCCATCTACAAATCAATTCGGCCTATTTATTTAATCCTTATTTTGGGATTTTTTACTTTAAAAATACCTAAAAAATACAAAATTATCTAAAAATCATAAAAATAGTAAAAAGGTATTTAAAACATGAAAACATTTTATTGTGTACTTTTTTATTATTTTTATCTGTATTTATCGTTATATTACCATGTATTTTATATATAACCTTATATATTCATATATTACTTAATTTAAAGAGAAAAAGAAATTAAAAATCAGAAAATATAAAAAAGAAATAAAAAATTATGAAATTTAAAATAATTAAATATATATAAAATCCATAAATTTATATATAATCAAAAACTCACACAAAAATACATAGACAAGAGGAACACAAATTTTGGGTTTCATTGTCTCAATCTACTGTTTGCTCCCTGTATTTGACATTCTACACATACTTACACCTATACACACATTTGTAGAGTTATAAAAAATTTAACTCCACATTTATTTTTTCTTTTATTGCTATATCTATTGTGAGTTAATTCAAATTTAATGAATTTCCTGAGTGGTCAACTCAATGACTTTTGATCCACCTTGTGAATTCACACGACCCTCACGATATTCATTATTTTAGCGCCCGGAGTGGGTCCTCCTCCTCCTTTAGTAGAGGAGAAGGCTTGGAGGTGATTAAGGTCTTTGAAGGAGGTGGTGAGCGGAGGGTAGCGCGAGGATTGGTAGAGTGTGGCGAAACTCATTGAATAGTGTATTGCATGTGGAGAAAATTGTGTGCGGTGGAAAAAATAAGAGAAAATTATAACAAAAGAAAGAGAGAATCATTACATGGTCGGAGAAGATGGCGGAGAGGGTGTTAGGCTTGGGCTGAGGTTCCAATGGGACCTCCAATCTTCGCTCATCGAGGATAGTTGTTCCTCATAGCCCGAGCAGCCTCCGAGAGGAGCTACGACATGGTCGAAGCCATGGATCAACATTTGGGATTAACCGTCGTCGCTCATCCTTGGTCTAGCTTCTCTTTATCACAGAGAGGCGGAGGGGAGCTGGGTCTACACCCACGAATTGGTGGACAAGGAGTTAGGTGGCCTGAGGTGAGGGATTTATAGGGCAGAGGTTATGGTCATTACAGTGGTGGCGAGGATGCTTTGTAATGGCCATGTGATTGCCCTAGGATGTGGATCGTGGAGTGTTGATGATCACGCGAAGATCGCAAGGGATAGGGATACCTTGAGAGGGCTTTAGGTTGTGGAGAGGTTGTGAGATGAGGAATCTAAAAATGGAAGGGGCCAGAGCGATGGAGGGGCAAAGGATGCAAAGGACATTACCGGAGGAGGAAGATGTTGTATGGGTCATTAGATCTTGCGATCCAACGACCAATAGTTGGGCACAAAGTGATGGCCATGATCTGATCACTGGATCAAATCGAAGGTCGTTGGGCGAGGTACGAAGGGGCTGTTGGGATGGATCTGGGTTTTCATCCTACGATGGTGAATCAAGATGGATATGTAGAGGGATTTCAGCCGTTGGATGGGCATGATCATGCAGTTATGATGAGTGCAGGAGTGGGTAGTGGAGATCATATATGGGGACGAGATCTAAGAGTTGTGGAAGGGGCAGAGATGAGCGGCAAAGATGAAGCGGGAAGAGGGATATCAGACGGTCCTAGAGAAGGTCGGGTGGCTCAAAGAGAATGGGTCGTGTAGCAGCTCCTTCGAGCACCATGTGGCCTAATCAGATTATTCAAAAATAGGAAAAATGAAGAGAAATTCGAAAAGAAATAGAAGGAGGCAAAACTAGAAAAATTCAAAACATAAAACTTGTAGATCTCGAGAGATCTAAAAGTTTCATCTTGGACAAAAGGTCAAAAGAGATTAAATAAACAACATAAATTTTTTAAGAGTATTTTAAATAGATAAAAACACTATATTTTAATATTTTGTGATTTTTATGTCTTTTTAATTTCTTTTAAACCCCAAAATAAATATATACAATAATTAATCTAATTTTGGGGGGTTTTAATAGGAAATAAAATAAGGAAAACTGGGAAAATAAAATGGATTAATTTATATACAATAATTAAGGATATTTATAGGAAAAGAGTCAATTGTAAATAACACAGGATTAACGAAGATTCTGATTATTTATAATCAAAGGATAATTAAGGATTATTGTGGTGATGAATCATAGATTCATCACCCCGTATACTTAAACTATGCTCGTCCTTGATCATCTAAAGGATGAAGGAGTCAGATTAATTCCTGACAGTGCATGTGAATTTTGAAGGCTCAATTCATCAAGGACCCTTAATTTAAGTGATCCTAAAATTATGGGCTCAACCATTCTCTAGTTAAAAGGAATCCAACTTCTCTAATTATCAAACTCTCTTGTTTGTACATATAATATAAGGATATGACCATTAGCATACTGTAATCATGAGTCGATTTGAGATGTCACCCAAGGTCTCAGTCCAGGATACTCTCCTCTAGACCTAATCCTCAACACTAGGGAATAAATCATTTCTTGCTTTCAATCCACCTTCTCATTAGTTTGTCAGTTTGGAAAATGTAGATGGAGGGGCAGATGATGAAGGGTATAGGTTTGTATATTTTCTTCTATCCCTCACATTGGAACAAGGATCCTCTCAAGTGCCTTACTACTCAACACGTGTATTTTTTTCTTATTGATCAATGTATTCGTCAAGAGAGCTCAGAGTCATCTGCACTTGTTTTCCTATGAATACACTGGTGTGTATCTCTTTTGATATCTAAGATACCTTCGACACCAAAACTTGTATCACTATACGATATAGAGCCCTTTTGGGTTGCTAGACTGGCTCCTTGGTTCTAATAGCTTTGCTCCAAGTGGACACTTTGAAATAGTTGGGAGCACTTGCCTTTGATTGAAGCTCTTTGAGATTGACTTTGTATTTGAGGGCTCTTTTCATTCATATTTCTTTTCTTTTTGGTAGGCTAGCTCCACTACTTTTACCAAGTTGGTGCATATTGATCAACAATTATTTAGTTTCATCACACCATGACACATAGGTTAATATAAAAATATAGCATGAGAACTTGTTCACATACTATCTAGAGTTTGCTGACACTCAGGTTTCTTGAAGCGTCATTGACTTTATCCCATCCTCGAGCATCATTAGATCGGGTCCTGACTCAAATCTCCAATCTCAGTCCCTCAAGTGATATCTCAACTCATCTCATCATCCATACAGTTGTGAAAGTGATGTGCCAATCATACTCTTTAAGATAGAGATTGAGAGTGCAATATATGGCTCATATCCTTCAAACTAGGGAAGCGCGGATTATTAAGTCTCAAATTCTAATGACTAAGGTTGGTTAACTTAGACTCTCGAGACCTCAAAAATCAAGTGCCCTCAAATCCTTAAGCTTTGAGTGATAGTGAATGTGTCAGGAATACATAAACTTCAAAGTTAGAGATTTTTTTTATTTTTGAATTTTGCAACTTTTATGGATTTTTTGTAATCTTAACATAAATAATGACAGACACAAGTTCATATGAATAATTGCATCCACTTTCAGCTAGTATGAGTGTAAGTACGGACTGTTAGATGGCTACCTGTATTACTTCAAGACGGTACCATTCGCATTGTCTTTTAACCGGTGATGAATCCACGATTCATCATCTTAATATCTTGATTTTAGAAAAATCCACGAGTAAATTCCCTAATAAATATCCATAAAATCAATAAGTTAACAAAATAACTCTTGTAAATAAAACACACTAATTATTGTATATTAGATTGTACAAAATAAATTTCACATAAAATGCCGTAAAAATAAAGGAGTTTTTGTAAATAGCCCAAAACTTCATGTATTTTTCATAATTTCATTTCAACTCCTTTTTACCTAATTCTTTCTCTAACTTGTTTATAAAAATGTATATAAAAATACAAAAATACAAAATAAATTTTACCTCAAATAAATGCTCCTAGATCCCAAAGAGAAAAAGCTGTAAAGTCCAACTTCCAAGCTAAATTCCCGCTACGTATGAACTCCAAATTCACCAAACTCACTTTTAAGTTCAAGTTAGAAAATTATCTATCCAAAGGAAGTGGTTTCATTAAAATCGGAGCTCATTTGCAAAAGTTGGGTTTTGGGACCTAGATGTACATTGTACATTATGTATATATTCATACTTTCTTCATTTTTTATTATATCTTTCTTAATTATTAAAAATACAAAAAAATCATACTTGTGTTGTATTTTAATTATACTATTTTATTATATTTTTCTGTTGTAAATATCTCTTATTAAAAAGATAAAAAAATTA
The DNA here is from genome assembly GCA_037367405.1 of Ottelia alismoides. NCBI lineage: Eukaryota > Viridiplantae > Streptophyta > Magnoliopsida > Alismatales > Hydrocharitaceae > Ottelia > Ottelia alismoides. The sequence continues at coordinate 1,078,591 of JAZKJV010006356.1, read as the reverse complement.
CATATTATAAAAGTAAAAAAAATGTGTACATGTTGTTTGTCTTCCCTTGTAAATTCTCCACCATTTCTCTTCTCTTTTTATTTTATTGTAATTAAAGTAGCCAACTTTTATTTATTTATTTATTTATTTTATTTTACATTCTCTACAATAACCACCAATTCAACTCCATTATTCCATCATTTTTTCCCAACTTCCCATTCAACTCCATTAATAATACAACCTCCCATTCAACCCCACCACTTTAATAACCTCTCATCCCATTCTCTTTATATACATGTCAATTTCCTCATTTTTGCCTTTGATCCATCTTTATGTGAGGAGAGCCTAGTTCCCTGAGTTGAATCGGTGACAGCGACGCAACCGCGGTCGAGCGACGACGGTCCTCTCTCCGGTGTGATCCGTTGGTTTTTTGGCCAACATCGCAGCCGCAACCGCGCGCTGCTCGAGCTCATCGCACGCCGGTGATTCGAGCGAAGACCGTGCTCACGAGAGCACTCCATAGGCGTCCGCGTTCATCGTAGGTAATTTTATCATCTTGTCATTTTTTGCAATTTTTTTAGCACATCATATCACCCCCATCCTCCATTTGTTTCTACTCCATCTTATTACCATCATCATTTTTTTTATTTTCTCATCATGTTCATTCCCTGTTTTAAACAAAATTAAAAAAATATATATAAAAAATTTAAAACAAAAAAAAGTCCTTTGTTATTTACAGCAGTAAAAAGAATTAAAAAAATCAAAAAAAAACCGCAGCAAGCAGCAGCGGTGGGAGAACCCACCGCCGCCGCCCCTCCTCCATCTCCAAGCGGCCCCCTTCCGCCGCCCGCCCGGCGGCCCGTCACCACCCTCGCGGCGCCGCCGGCCCAGCCGACCAGCGGCGGCCCGCACCGCCGCCCCTCTCCGCAGCCACGCCCCCGCGGCCGACCACCTCGCTGGAAGCAGCTCCCGCGCCGCCGAGCCCCGTTCAACTCCGCCGCACCTCCCTAGTGCAGGCCGCCGGCCGCCGTGCCTCCTCACGGCTGCGCACGGCCCCCTCGTACCCGCCGACCCCCGCGCGCGACTGCCGCGCGGCCCCCTTCCGCCGCCGCCGACCTCATCTCCAGTGGGTCCTCCTTCTCCTGCGCACAAAGGGAAGAAGAAGGTCTTTATCTTTCCAATTTTTTTTAATGTAAATATTGCACATATTTCCCGTCCAAGTTTCTGTAATTACAAATAGGTCCTCGCACATGTTTTGTTATGTTCTTGTTTAATTAATCTTTGCATGGATAACCATGTGTTTGTGCCTTAATTTGGACATCAATCTTGCATCGTTTTATGCAATAAAAAATGTTTATATGTTGAGCAACTTATCCTCTGTAATGTGAGTATTTATTTGTATTTTTATGGTAGTTGGGTAATTAATTAAAAATGGTTAACTGAAATTTTGCATAGTTTACCCATTCTGGACTCTTAAAATTATATCTCACACACAGTTGCTCCAAAAATTCCACAAAAAATATATGTGATGCCTTGAAGAGTGACAAAGTTACAGTACAAATTTCAAGTACATTGGTGTTGTCTTGTGCCTGAAATAAATTATAGAGTGTATTTAGTAATCGATTTTTAATTAAATCCACAAATATCTTTTTTGCGAAATTTCACCTCTACTGGATTGCTCATGAAAATATCTTTTTGGGATAATTCGCACTCTGATTAAATTTATAATGTGGATTTATTAGGAATTATTTACTCGCTGTCACTCTGATTTCACTAAAAAATTCATAAAAAAATCATAATTTGTCAGAAAAATCCAAAAAACTTACTGTAGTCTCCTTGCATCATGTTTTCATTCCAGTAAATTTTTCATAATTTTTGCTTACTGTTTGTATGAGAAATTGCGAAAAAACCCATAAAAAGTGTGCATTTTTATTTATTGCATTTTAACCCTGAAAATTCTTAAAAAAATATGTTTTGCATTCATCATTGGATTAAGTTTACTGGAAAAATATAATTTGGCTTAATTGAATTAATCTCGCATTAAATTAAATTAGGCTCAGTTGTATGCTTTCGTAGTTTCTTAATTCAACCGCATCTATTGGCATTTCTTCTTGCATTAAAAAAATCTAAAAAAATACGCATTGGATATGTAGATCCTAAGTTTTTGAATTAAAACCCAAGTTGTTCCTTTGCCTCCCTGAGTTCGACCCCGGACTTGCCCGGAATATAAATTAAAGCCGAGACACTCTTCACGGAGATCTTCTCTCGGTTCTGACCGAATCGCTAAGTACACGTGCTACAACGTACACAAATTATTCAACGTATTCAGCGATCCGTCAGATGGCGCCGTTGCCGGGGAGGCAAACGGCTTAGGGATTAGTTTAAAAATTTGGATTTAGTTTTCCATTTACTCGGGTAGTCTGACCCCCGAGCCACCTTGTATTTATTCCATTTTTTTGCAATTATTTCTCTTCATATTTTTGTATATATATATTTTTTATCTCTCTAACATAAATCTTTGTTTCCTTGCGAGGGCCCGGTGGACTTGGAGTGCATCGGAGGTCGACGGACGCGACGCGCGCCGACTGCTGAAGAGCGAGGAAAAGCAATTTATTTTTGAGAGAATTTTTGTAAATTGTTGTAATTATTTAGCTTGCTCTTTATAGCGGCTCTTATTTGAGAGCTCGCACATGTAAAAAGACTTGGACATTATTTGTGGTGTGTCGAGCCTGTTTCACTCTCCGGCGAGGGTGGGGCTCGACTTGAGTGGCGAAATTAAGGATTAGGCACACGGTAGTATAGATTCAAATTTGGTTGTGCCCATCATAATTTAGGCCACACATATCTTAGAAGATTCACTTATCTTATAAGATTCATAATGAGACGCACATAGACACGTACTACTTAGCTCAAATTCAATCAATTCTTCCCCGCTAATAGTATATTGTTTAGGTGCGGTTTTCTCGATCTGCATGCATTTAGTGTAATATTTACAAATTCAGTTTTGCATAACGCATGAAGAGTGCTGGGATTCACTGTAAGTATACCTTCTTCTGAGCATGCATCATAGTTTCTCGTTTGCATTCTGATTTCCGATTCCCCTCTTGTTTTACAACTTAAGGTCAAAAGGAAATTGGGACTGAACGGTAGACGTGCTTGTGTGTTCACATAAAATTCAAGTGATAACCTAACTCTAAAATTGGGACTGAATTGAGCAGGTCGATCTAATTAATTGGAATAAAAAGAACCCTTGTTCTCGGGTGCATAAAGCCCTCATTGTTTGTTTTAATTGCAAGTGAGAGAGAGACGACCCTAGGATAGAGCCAAGTCTGGATTTCTTACTTACTACTGGTTCTTTCTTTTTAGGCGATTAGCTACTTTTCAGTGAGTATTTACGGGTAGCCGGTAAACGGTCCGGACTTCCTTAGCAGAGTGGGAGGTTTAGAGGACGCATTAGTCCTCAAGGAACGGGTAGCCGTATTTATACGGTCCGTACTTACTCCTATACTGGCTGAAAGTAGGTCAAACTAGTCGTAAGAACCGGGCCAGTCTGTAGGAAAATACGGGCACCTAACAGCTCGTTAATCTTTCCAAGATTGTATTCTCACCAACTAAAATTGACCAGATAATTCGGCCGAACTCTTACGGCCATCATGTGTTGAGTTGGTGAAATTGGGGGTTTGAATTGCGTTTGTATTGTGTGAGTTCACTCCGGACATTTACGTGCACCGTAGAACTAGTGCCTCATTGAATATCATGTTCGAATCGGTTCTTTTGACATCGAAAATGACTGATTGGGGGGATATTTATTCGGACTTTGCGAATCTCTCGTTGAACCCTTCAAAAAGTACGTCTTCAAAGGTCCAAGCGCAACTTGGACCAACCTGGACTCATGATCCTCTTGAGCCCAGGATCACCCACTCTCGGGATGGTTACTCTCAAAACATTCCCTTTCTCTCTTCCCACCTCACCGAGGAAGACCTTCGCCTCGATGAGAATATATTGATTCATAAACTCTCTTCTAATAAAGAACACATTGCTGATTCAGGCCATATAGAAGACACAAGTAAAATGCCTCCAAAGAAGAAAGAAGAGGAAGAAGAGAACCATGAAGACCCGATGAGAAGTATACTTGCCCGATTAGCTGCATCTGAGCAGCAACAAGCATTACTGAGAGCTCAGTTAGGACAGTTAAATGTTGGGGTCCAACTACCAATGGATGCGGCTTATAACCCCGGACAATATCAAATTCATAACTACTTGAGTCCGGCCGAACCCGAGGTTGATTTTGAGCTGAAGCCGCATTTCCTGAACCTGCTGCCACATTTTGATGGGAATGCTTCTGAGGAGCCATATGCATTCCTAAGGAACTTTGAACTCATCTGTGCTAACCTCAAACATAATAATGTTAGCCAGGATTATATTAGGCTCAAAGCCCTTCCATTTGCCTTGGGTGGCAAAGCTGATTACTGGGTAAAGAATCTTGGGATCGCCGTCACCACATATGCCCAGTTCAAGGACCTATTTTTGAAGAAGTTCTACCCTTTGAGTAGAACTAACATGATGAGGACGCGCATTACGAGTTTTTCCCAATTACCCCATGAAGCTTTTTGTGATGCTTGGGAAAGATTCAAGGACATCCTGCAGAAGTGTCCCTGCCATGGACTAAATGATAACATCTTGGTCCAATCATTTTTCACTGGTCTCAACCCTGAGATGCAGGGTTTAGTGAGCGTTGCCTGTGGAGGCAGCTATACATCACGAGGAGCGGATACCGTTTGGAGGGTATTCGAGCAGATGGCTGAAACTAGCCGCTCACAGATGGACAGCAGGGCCTATACACCTTCCCCCAGTTCACTCTCACTTGGAGGGGGGAAACCAGCTGTAGTCGATCTCTCTCAGGACGTGATCCCTAGCATGGGACTTCTTGCTGACAAGCTTATTGTAGTCGAGAAGATCGACAAGAGGATTGATGAGTTAGACCGGAGCGTCTCCAAACTTCCAAAACAGATGGAGGAGTTGACTGAGAAGGTATCTAAGATAAGGATACCCGCCGTGACTGCACCCTCTGCTCCCATTTATCGAGTTCACCATGTTCAGGAGCAGTTGGTGTCAGGGCAACCCCAGCCGTGGGAGCAGGACCAATCCTACACCCACTCTTTCCAGCAGCCACCTCCAGTAGCAGAGACAGTCCAGGAGGAGCCTCCACCAGTTTGGGAGGTGAATGGGATATGGTATACTCAGGACCCTGCCAGGCAGGGAAGTACGGGAGACCAACAGACCTATCAGCGTCCCCCGACCTTTCACAACACCGCATTCACCTCCGCACCACCTCCTTCACAGCAGAGCCCTGGATTCCATCCACCCCAGCAGCAGAGGCAGCAGTACCAGCAGTATGGCCGACAGGGCCATTACCAGACGGGCCAGCAGGGCCCGCAACCCCAGCAGCAGCAGAGGCAGTACACTGGCCAGCATGGCCAGTCTTCCCGTTCTTCTTCTCAATCTTATCCACTTCCTTCATTGTCTAGTCCCGTGGATATTCAGCAGCAGATACTCGACGAGCTACGTTCCTACAGGAATGAGGTTCAGGACTTACGGGTGGATGTCAACCGCCTGTCCAGATGGCGAGACGAGCAGACTGCACCCTCTACCTCTATCCCAGCCCAAGTTCAGGCTAACCCCAATAGCCTGAACCGTTCTAGTTCTCAGCAGCACTTTGGTCAGGTATACTATTCAGTATCTCCTAAATCTGAACATGAGATTCTTTCGTGTGACGAGGCTAACCACATGTCACTCAGGAGCGGAAGGACCGTGGTCGTACCTGACTGGGCGAGGGACACGAGGAGGGGCATCTCTGGAGCTCTACCTGAGGAGTCTTCAGAGGACGAGGAGGAGAGGCATCATATTTCAGAGCCCCATCAGCACCATTCGAGGATTTCTACTCAGGGAGCCGAGAGGAGGAGGAGAGCACGTATGCAGCATCGTCAGCATGGATATTCTTCTGAGTCTATGGAGGACCTTGCATCTCCGGTTATGGCGGATACCACTCCAGTTTCTATTCCACAACCTTTAGTAGATAGTCTAGATCTTGAGTCCATGTTGCATCAAAAAGATTCTTGTATGAAGAACTATGTTTCCGTTAATGCAAAGAATGATCTTTCAGTTCATGATTCAGATTCTTCATCCTCTGTTTCCCTAGCTTCAATGCTCTTACGGCAGGAAGGCGCATCAAAAAGATTCAGAAAGATGACGCCGATATGGCACGGTTTTGTAAAGAAAACATCACTGTGAAGGTGCCATTTGATGAATATGTGGCTAACCATCCTGCCTTCCAAAAATACCTTAAGGTGAGATGCACACCTAGAAGGGTTAGCAGGAAGAAAGATAACCGAAATATAAAGACACATGTCTTATCAGTAGCCACAACCTATTGTCTCAAGAATCAGACTTTGCCAAAGAAAAAGAGAGACATGGGTGCTCACTATGTGGAGAGTCGTATTGACGACATTGCGTTTGCACGCACACTCTTAGATAACGGTTCTTCGATCAACTTACTTCCCTTAGCATTATATCAGAAATTGGAGTTAGGACCACTTCGCAAATCTAGAGCTTTACTCCAATTCGCAGATCGTTCAATGAAGAGACCTAAGGGAGAAGTGAAGAACGTCGTTATCTCGATTGAGGGACAGAACTATCAGGTGGACTTCACAGTCTTGGACATGGAGACCCCCAATCATTGGAGAGAATCTCAGATCATTCTCGGGCGACCCTTCCTTAGGACCGCAGGCGCAGCTTTCGACTATGGTACGGGAATGATGAAGTTCCGTTCTCCAGGCGGAGAGGTGAACCTTGAGATGAAGCAAACCAAGTGTCAGCGACCCGATTCAGAGAGTAGCACAGAGTACTCATCTTCAGAGGCAGACTGCAGTTTGATTAGCACAGTTGGGATTTGGGGACAGATTCCTTCAGGACGGAACGAGACCCTTTCATCTGGAGAGGATATAGTGCATGATGCAGTTTGCCAGGCGTTGTCTGATCTTACTAGAGATGCATCAACCTATTCTCATGATGACATAGAGATCCATCCGGATCTGTCAGTTCCATCCTCTTCGGAACAATCATGGGATATAGATGACGAGTCGGACGTGGATTTTGCCGACTGTTTGGATACTTTTGACGATCCGACTCCCGATACTTCTGATTTGGTGGCGAGTACTACTCAGATTAGCCCACCTTCATGCAGCACAGAACCAGATTCAGATTCAGTTCAGCCAGATCTGCTTGATGATACCACATTGCCAGAACTGAAATCACTACCTTCTACACTTAAGTATGCCTTTCTTGCGGGACCCAAAGAGAGATATCCTGTCATCATTAGCTCAGACTTGACTTTAAAACAGGAGTCTAGGTTGTTAGAGGTCTTAGAGAGGAACCGCAAAGCAATAGGCTGGACAGTGTCGGATCTCGTGGGCATCAATCCCGTTCTCTGCTCGCACCACATCTTTACTGAGGATAACGTGAGACCTTCCCGTGAGTTTCAGAGGAGACTTAACCCCAATCTACGGGAAGTGGTGAAGAATGAAATTGAGAAATGGTGCAAAGCAGGGTTTATATATCCTATTTCTGACTCCAATTGGGTGGCCCCACTTCATGTTGTCCCGAAGAAGTCGGGAATTCAGATGGTCACCAATGAGGAGGGGGTAGAGATCGCGATACGAGTACCTACGTCGTGGCGCGTCTGTGTCGACTACAGGCGTCTGAATGCCGCGACCAAGAAAGATCACTTTCCCTTGCCTTTTATTGATCAGATCTTGGAGAGACTTGTAGGGAAAGAGTTCTTCTGTTTTCTTGACGGGAACTCAGGCTACAACCAGGTGTCCATAGCCCCTGAGGACCAGGAAAAGACCACATTCACATGTCCATTCGGCACTTATGCTTTCAGGCGCATTCCATTCGGGCTCTGCAATGCCCCGGGCACATTTCAGCGGTGCATGATAGCCATATTTGCCGAGATGGTGGGAGATTTCCTGGAGGTGTTCATGGATGACTTCTCGGTCCATGGTGATTCTTTTGACACATGTTTAGCGCACTTGGACCGAGTCCTCACGAGGTGTAGAGAGGTGAATCTGGTACTCTCCTGGGAGAAGAGTCACTTTATGGTGACGGAGGGTATCGTGTTGGGGCATGTCATCTCCAGAAGGGGAATGGAGGTTGACCCTGCCAAGGTGGAGGTGATCAAGAAACTCGATCCACCTACCAACGTGAAGTCAGTGCGGTCATTCTTAGGGCATGTTGGATTCTATAGGAGATTCATTCAAGATTTTTCAAAGATCGCCCGCCCACTGACTGAGCTCTTAGGAAAAGACATAGAGTTCGTTGTAGATCACAGGTGTCTGGAGGCCTTTGAGCTCTTGAAAAGGAAGATTTGTACCTCGCCTATCCTACAAGCTCCTGACTGGTCTCTTCCCTTTGAGATCATGACCGACGCTTCAGATTTCGCTATAGGAGCTGTGCTAGGACAACGGCGAGAGGGGATTCCATTTGCGATTCACTATGCGAGTAAAGTTTTAGATCCTACACAGAAAAATTATACAGTGACTGAAAAGGAAATGCTCGCGGTAGTATGGGCCCTCGAGAAGTTCAGATCATATATTTTGGGCTCTAAGGTGACAATTTATACTGATCACACAGCCATTCGATACTTAATGGAAAAGAAGGACGCGAAGGCGCGTCTTCTTAGGTGGATTCTACTCCTCCAAGAATTTGATTTGGAGATTAAAGATAAACCTGGAGTGAAGAATGTTGTGGCTGATCACCTTTCTCGGATTGAACTTAAGGATTCTCCTGATCATGAGCGGATTAGAGAGACCTTCCCAGATGAGTCAATTTGTGTTATTGACTCCCTCCCGTGGTATGCCAATATGGTGAACTATCTTGTCTCCAAGCAGGTTCCCCATGGTTGGACTAGGAGCAGCATTGATCGACTGAAGTCAGATTCGAGGAGATACCACTGGGACGATCCTTTCCTTTTCTTCGAAGGACCGGATTGTGTTTGGAGAAGGTGTATTCCTCAGGAGGAATACCAAAGTGTCCTCACATATTGTCATTCACTTGAGGCTGGAGGACACCATTCGGGAAAGAGAACCGCTCACAAAGTACTTCAATGTGGATTGTATTGGCCGACCTTGTTTAGAGATGCCATTGATTTTGCACGGTCGTGCCCAATCTGTCAAAGGATGGGAGGGACAGTTGGACAGAGAGATGAGATGCCCATGCAACCGATGATTATTTGTGATGTTTTTGATGCATGGGGAATAGATTTTATGGGTCCCTTTCCCAACAGCCAAGGACATGAGTACATTTTGTTGGCGGTTGATTATTTATCTAGGTGGGTGGAGGCTATCCCAACCCGAACCGCAGACAGCAAAACTGTTTGTAAGTTTGTGAGAGATCATATTATTGCTAGGTTCGGGGTGCCAAAAGTTTTGATATCTGATGGGGGTAGCCACTTTGTGAATCGAGATATGAGATCTTTAGCTAAGGACTATGGATTTGAGCATAGAGTTACTAGTCCTTACCACCCACAGTCCAACGGCATGGCAGAGGTTTCGAACAGAGAGGTGAAGAGCATTTTGCAGAAATTGGTTCGTCCCGATAGGAAGAATTGGTCTCAACTTTTGGACCAAGTTCTGTGGGCCTATAGGACAGCCTACAAGACATCATTGGGTACTTCACCATTTAGAATGATATATGGCAAGCCATGTCATTTGCCCGCAGAATTGATTCATAAATCCGAATGGGCAATTAAGAAGATTAATTGGAGTTGTCACCTAGGGAAACTTTGCCGAGACTTGAACTTGAACGAGCTCGTGGAAATTCGAAACAGGGCATATGACAACAGTTTGATTTATAAGGACAAAGTAAAGAGATGGCATGATAAGCACATTAGGTGCAAAGACTTTGTCCCTGGACAAAAGGTATGGTTGTTCAATGCTAGGTTGAAGATGTTTCATGGAAAGCTCAAATCTAAATGGACGGGTCCCTTTGTGGTTAAGAAAGTGCACGAGAATGGAAGTGTAGAGATAGCTGATCTCACAGATGGTGCACAATCTCATGTGGTGAATGGACAACTGTTGAAGCATTTTGTTGATTCTAAAGAGCAGTTAGTCCAAGTCGAGGTCATCAACTTCATACAGAGTGAGCAAAGAGCAGATACATCATATTACTCGTCATGAAGATGCAGCATACAGATTCAACATCTTAGAAGATTCAATCACTCTTGTACATTCTCCCTTCCTTGTATATTCTCCAGATCACATCGGTTCTTACACTTACTCTTGCCCTATACTTAGGCTTACCAAAGCCTAAGTATAGGGGGGACCGATGCCCGCTATGTGTATATACTCATCATTTCTCCTCTTGACCTCGTCCGCCCCATTTTTTCTCTTCTTCTACACTTAGGCTGTCCAGAGCCTAAGTATAGGGGGGCGGGTCGACTTCTATACTTTTTATAATTTTAGCTTTCCTACGCTTAGTACGAGCTATGTCTTTTTGTCACCTAGTGCCATGAGGACATAGCACAAGCTAAGTATAGGGGGGCGTGTATATATTACATATATACTTTACCCATACCTCGTACTTTCACGTATTTTTTTATATATATTATATAATAATTATGGGGTGGGTAAAAAAACAAAACAACAAAACAAAAGTAACAACAAAAAAACTTCTTCCTAAAAAAAACTCTTTTTTCTTTATTTGTTTAAAAAAAACTTTTCAAAAAAAAAGTCTTTTCCTATTTACCTATCTTTTTCAAAAAAAAACTTCTTTGCCTTTGTTTGTCAAAAAAAACTAAAAAAAACAACAAAAACAAAAACTAAAAAAAAAACTAACTAATAAGTTGGTTTAATCCCTGACACAATTCACTTTCACACAAGACTAGTGATGTTCAAGAACACTTGGTTTATGAGGTCTTGAGATTTTGAGTTAACCAGCCTTAGTCATTAGGGTCCTTGACTTAATTATTCACATTTCCCTAGTTTGAAAGATTTGTGTGCTATATTGCATGCTTAGTCTCTACCTTAAGAATATGATCAGCACCTCACGTACACGACTGCAGTTATGATGAGATGAGTTGTAATTTCACTTGAGGAACTGGGATGAGGGATTTGAGTTTGGACTTGATTTAATGATGCTCGAGGATGGGATAAAATCAATGAAGGCTTCATGAAACCTGAGTGTCAGCACATTTAGCCAGTATGAGAACATGGTTCTTGTACTATCTCTTGATATTTACCTATGTGCCAGGGTGTGATAAAATTAAAAAAAATGTTGATCAGTGTGCGCCAACTCTTGGTAAAAGCAGTGGAGCTAGCCACAAATACTACAAAGCAATGAAATGTCAAAGAAAACCTCTCATTCCACAAAGTCAATTATCAAAAGAGCTTCCACCAAAGGCGAGCGCTCCCAACCATTTCAAAGTGTCCACTTGGACCACCGCTATTAGGACCAGGAGTCGGGCTTGCACCAAAAAAGGGCTCTGCATCGTAAATGCTACAAGTCTGGGTGTAGAAGGTACGATAGGTACTCAAAAAAGGCACACCCCGGTGTACTCCCAGGAAAACAAGTGCAGACGGCTCCAACTTCTCTTGACGGACGCACTGATCAACACCAAAAAAATGTGTTGCGTAATAAGGCACTTGAGAGGATCCTTGTTCCAATGAGAGGGAGAGAAGAAATGACACAATCCTATGCCCTCCATCAACTGGCCTTCCATCTACACTTTCAAGTCTGACAACTAAAGAGACGGTGGATTGGATGCAAGAAATGATTTATTCCCTAGTGTTGAGGATCGGGTCCATAGGAGAGTCCCTTGGACTGGAACCTTGGGTGACGTTGCGACTCTACTCTTATAACTGCAATCCACACTTAAAGTCATATCCCTTATATATACGTATACAAAGAGAGTCTGATGATTAGGGAAATTGGGTACCTTTTGACTAGAGCTTGGTTCAGCTTAGAATTTTAGGATCTCTAAAACCGAGAGTTCTTGAATGGATCAAGTCTTGTATTCACATGCACAGTCAGGGGTTAACCAAACTTATTCATTCTTTATTTGCTCGAGGACTAGCAAAGTTTAAGTATAGGGGGGTGATGAATCCACGATTCATCATCTTAATATCTTGATCTTAGCAAAATCCACGAGTAAATTCCCTAATAAATATCCATAAAATCAATAAATTAACAAAATAACTCTTGTAAATAAAACACACTAATTATTGTATATTAGATTGTACAAAATAAATTTCACATAAAATGCCGTAAAAATAAAGGAGTTTTTGTAAATAGCCCAAAACTTCATGTATTTTTCATAATTTCATTTCAACTCCTTTTTACCTAATTCTTTCTCTAACTTGTTTATAAAAATGTATATAAAAATACAAAAATACAAAATAAATTTTACCTCAAATAAATGCTCCTAGATCCCAAAGAGAAAAAGCCGTAAAGTCCAACTTCCAAGCTAAATTCCCGCTACGTATGAACTCCAAATTCACCAAACTCACTTTTAAAGTTCAAGTTAGAAAATTATCTATCCAACGGAAGTGGTTTCATTAAAATCGGAGCTCATTTGCAAAAGTTGGGTTTTGGGACCTAGATGTACATTGTACATTATGTATATATTCATACTTTCTTCATTTTTTATTATATCTTTCTTAATTATTAAAAATACAAAAAAACATACTTGTGTTGTATTTTAATTATACTATTTTATTATATTTTTCCGTTGTAAATATCTCTTATTAAAAAGATAAAAAATTATATATTAGAAAAGTAAAAAAAATGTGTACATGTTGTTTGTCTTCCCTTGTAAATTCTCCACCATTTCTCTTCTATTTTTATTTTATTGTAATTAAAGTAGCCAACTTTATTTTATTTATTTATTTATTTTATTTTACATTCTCTACAATAACCACCAATTCAACTCCATTATTCCATCATTTTTTCCCAACTTCCCATTCAACTCCATTAATAATACAACCTCCCATTCAACCCCACCACTTTAATAACCTCTCATCCCATTCTCTTTATATACATGTCAATTTCCTCATTTTTACCTTTGATCCATCTTTATGTGAGGAGAGCCTAGTTCCCTGAGTTGAATCGGTGACAGCGATGCAACCGCGGTCGAGCGACGACGGCCCTCTCTCCGGTGTGATCCGTTGGTTTTTTGGCCAACATCGCAGCCGCAACCGCGCGCTGCTCGAGCTCATCGCACGCCGACGATTCGAGCGAAGACCGTGCTCACGAGAGCACTCCATAGGCGTCCGCGTTCATCGTAGGTAATTTTATCATCTTGTCATTTTTTGCAATTTTTTTAGCACATCATATCACCCCCATCCTCCATTTGTTCCTACTCCATCTTATTACCATCATCATTTTTTTTCTTTTCTCATCATGTTCATTCCCTGTTTTAAACAAAATTAAAAAAATATATAAAAAAAATTTAAAACAAAAAAAAAGTCCTTTGTTATTTACAACAGTAAAAAGAATTAAAAAAAATCAAAAAAAATCAAAAAAAAAAAACCGCAGCAAGCAGCGGCGGTGGGAGAACCCACTGCCGCCGCCCCTCCTCCATCTCCAAGCGGCCCCCTTCCGCCGCCCGCCCGGTGGCCCGTCACCACCCTCGCGGCGCCGCCGCCCCAGCCGACCAGTGGCGGCCCGCATCGCCGCCCCTCTCCGCAGCCACGCCCCCGCGGCCGACCACCTCGCTGGAAGCAGCTCCCGCGCCGCCGAGCCCCGTTCAACTCCGCCGCACCTCCCCAGCGCAGGCCGCCGGCCGCCGCGCCTCCTCACGGTCGCGTGCGGCCCCCTCGTACCCGCTGACCCCCGCGCGCGACTGCCGCGCGGCCCCCTTCCGCCGCCGCCGACCTCATCTCCAGTGGGTCCTCCTTCTCCTGCGCACAAAGGGAAGAAGAAGGTCTTTTTCTTTCCAATTTTTTTTAATGTAAATATTGCACATATTTCCCGTCCAAGTTTCTGTAATTACAAATAGGTCCTCGCACATGTTTTGTTATGTTCTTGTTTAATTAATATTTGCATGGATAACCCTGTGTTTGTGCCTTAATTTGGACATCAATCTTGCATCGTTTTATGCAATAAAAAATGTTTATATGTTGAGCAACTTATCCTCTATAATGTGAGTATTTATTTGTATTTTTATGATAGTTGGGTAATTAATTAAAAATGGTTAACTGAAATTTTGCATAGTTTACCCATTCTGTACTCTCAAAATTATATCTCACACACGGTTGCTCCAAAAATTCCACAAAAAATATATGTGATGCCTTGAAGAGTGACAAAGTTACAGTACAAATTTCAAATCCATTGGTGTTGTCTTGTGCCTGAAATAAATTATAGAGTGTATTTAGTAATCGATTTTTAATTAAATCCACAAATATCTTTTTTGTGAAATTTCACCTCTACTGGATTGCTCATGAAAATATCTTTTTGGGATAATTCGCACTCTGATTAAATTTATAATGTGGATTTATTAGGAATTCTTTACTCGTTGTCACTATGATTTCACTAAAAAATTCATAAAAAAATCATAATTTGTCAGAAAAATCCAAAAAACTTACTGTAGTCTCCTTGCATCAAGTTTTCATTCCAGTAAATTTTTCATAATTTTTGCTTACTGTTTGTGTGAGAAATTGCGAAAAAAACCCATAAAAAGTGTGCATTTTTATTTATTGCATTTTAACCCTGAAAATTCTTAAAAAAATATGTTTTGCATTCATCATTGGATTAAGTTTACTGGAAAAATATAATTTGGCTTAATTGAATTAATCTCGCATTAAATTAAATTAGGCTCAGTTGTATGCTTTCGTAGTTTCTTAATTCAACCGCATCTATTGGCATTTCTTCTTGCATTAAAAAAAATCTAAAAAAATACGCATTGGATATCTAGATCCTAAGTTTTTGAATTAAAACCCAAGTTGTTCCTTTGCCTCCCTGAGTTCGACCCCGGACTTGCCCGGGATATAAATTAAAGCCGAGACACTCTTCACGGAGATCTTCTCTCGGTTCTGACCGAATCGCTAAGTACACGTGCTACAACGTACACAAATTATTCAATGTATTCAGCGATCCGTCAACCACCCACTCTGCTAATGGAGAATGTAGTTCCCTCGCTAAGAAGTAGCTACTCATTTTTAAGCTTAAGTAGTCAGAATCGTTGATAAAAAAAGTTTTGAAATTTTTCAGATTTTTTTGGAATTGTTGAATAAGGTTAGAAGAATACATATTAGTCTCATTTAATCCCTTATTTTTGAAATAATTTTGAAAATATTTTCCAAACCATGTCACATAATATATATGTTTTCAAAACATTTTTCAAATGATTTTCAAAATGAGTCAAACCCCATTTTTCAAAATATTGTCAAATATTTTACAAAACAATGTCATGCAATTAAGTGGTCCTCGTTCGCGAGTCCTCGAACTAGCTAGTGGTGAAAGTTACTTGAATCGTGCAAGCTATAGACGAATACATTGTAAGGAAGTAGAGGAGTCTTTGAAGGTTATGAGGCATGGGATAGGTGTAGGACATGATGACATTCCTATAGAAGTTTGGAGAGTTTTAGGTGCGCATGGATTGACTTAGCTTACACATTTATTCAATGTTATTTGGTGAAGTAAGAAAATACCTGAAGTCTGGAGGAGAAGCAATGTGGTGCCTCTTTATAAGAACAAAGGAGACATTCAAAATTATTCGAATTATAGAGGTATCAAGCTGATGAGTCACTCTACAAAAATTTGGGAACATGTGATCGAAAGAAGGTTGAGGCAAGTTTCCAAAGTAAAGAAAACCAATTGAGATTCATGCCAAGTCGCTCAACTATTGAAGCCATCCACTTGATAAGGAGAACAATGGAGATTTACAAAGCTAAAAGGAAGAACCTCCATATGATTTTTATTGATTTAGGGAATGCTTATGATTCTGTCCCATAAGAGGTATTGTGGAGAGTTTTGGAGAACAGACAAGTACATGTCCTATAAATTAGCCTCATAAAAGATATGTATGATAGGTCTTCATCTTGTGAAGGATACAGTTTGGGAAGATTGGCTATTTTGACATTAACATTGGTCTGCATCAAGGTTCAACTTTGAGTCCAGTCCTTTTTACTTTGATTATGGATGAGTTGACAAGTCACATTCAGGATGAGATACCTTGGTGTATATAAGTCATTGATGATATTGTGTTGATTGATGAGACTAGAGATGGAGTAAATGAGAAGCTTGAGGTCTGGAGACATGCATTGCAGACTAAAGGATTTCATATAAGTAGGATTAAGAGTGAATATATGGAGTATACTTCTGATGGAAGCAATGGTGAAGGAATTGAGGTTAAGATTAGTGGTGACAACATTCAGAAGAGAGATTCTTTTATATACTTGGGATCTATTTTGCAACATCATCGGGAAATTGATGGAGATGTTACAAATAGAATAAATGCAGGTTGGCTAAAGTAGAAAGGAGCCTCTACTGTTCTCTGTGACAAGAAAATTCCTTTGAAAATCAAAGGAAAGTTTTACAAAGCAGCTGTAAGACCTGCTATGCTCTATGGATATGAATGTTGTCCTGTGAACCATTGACATGTATAGAAAATGGCAGTAGCAGAAATGAAAATGCTAAGGTAGATGTATGGACACACATGTAAAGATCATATTCGGAACGATGCCATCAGAAGGGAAGTTGTTTAGCTCCGGTCGAGGATAAGGTGCGAGAAAATCTCTTAAGGTGGTTTGGTCATTTGCAAAGGAGGTCAGTTGATGCACCGGTGAGGAGATGTGAGTTTTGGAAGGTTGACCTGGCTAAAAGAGGGCGAGGAAGGCCCGAGAAGTGTTGGAATGAGACTATATAAAGGGATCTTAGTTTTTTAGATCTAAGCCTGAGAATGACCCAAGATAGATCTGAATGGAGATAAAGAATCCATGTAGCTGACCCTACTTAATGTGGGAAAAGGCTTTGGTGTTGTTGTTAGTGTCATATCATTAAGAAAATTTTCAAAGCTTTTACAAATATTTTTATGAAAATCATTTCACAAAATAATATACACTAGCCCAATGAATTTTTCAAAAATTTTAAAGCATGAGCTATGGCTAAAGTATATATGAAGTATATATGGTACACCACTCCATATTTAGCTTTTGCTATATCCTCATAGAACAAAAGTGATATGAATCCATAGCTCATGCCAAAATATAGAAGAGCATATATGAACTGACTCAGGATCAAATGAGTAGAGAAGGTGGACGGGGCTCGGGTCTCCCCTATGCTTAGGTTGAGAAGAGCCTAAGTAAAGAGATACGTAATGAGGATTGAGGTATCCGAGGCAAATAACTAGAGAATATACAAATTTCCTCCTATACTTAGGTTGAAAAGTAGCCTAGGTATATGGATGAAGAATTAAGGATGGGGAACTGGGGTACTAGTTAGAGTTAGTGGGGGATTGGATTTACAAAATGATTGAATCTGTGGAGAAGTGGGTGGAGCAACTAGGGTTACGAGAGGGTTGGGTGAAAAATATAATCAAGCTCAACCAAGCAAGCAATGATACCCATGAATTCACCAACTTCACGCATGAGGGCCATAAAGATTCGACCTTATTTATCTTGTATGTTTTAGTTAGTGATCATCCAAAAATTCAAGTTCATTACGTAGGATTTAAAGATAGGTTTTGGGCACTATCTTAGGGATACGTCCTCACCTCTCAGCATTCAATCACAAGCTACATACAATGCAGGTATTGCTCTCCCATAATCCAAGATTCATTTTATTCTGTTTCATTTTTGTCGATTTGCATTAACAGTCCCAATTTTATGCTTTAGGTTATCACTGTATTAAGGTGAGCACCGGTTAAGCATTTATCGTCTAATCGATCACTCCCAATTTCTTTTAATGTCCTAAGTGATAAATCAAGAGGAAGATCGAGAAAAAGATGCATTCGCAAAAACCATGATGCATGCTTGAGAGAAGACTTACAGTGCCTCCAGCATTGTCCATGCACGTGTGAGACTGTATTGAAAGTTTAGCACTATATGCATGCAAGTTGAGTGAAACCACTCCCTAAATATGATACTATTAACGGGAAGAATTTTGACTAAATTGATCGATGTTTATGTGTGTCTTAATGAATCAAGGAGAAGTGAATTCTCCCCGATCCTTATTTATGTGTATCCTAACCTATGAATCAAGCATATAATATATGAAATAAAGGAAGCTCGGAGAGCTACATGCCTGGTCCTAGGTTCGAACACTCAAGTGAAGCCCCACTCGGACTAGAGTGAAACATGCTCCATACAATACACGCAATGTCCAAGTTCATGTTACACACGCAAGTCCTCGAACGAGGATCATTGGAAATGCAATTATTACAAATATACATAAAAATGAAATGAAATGCGATGCTAATTAAACTCCTTGATTTCTCCTATGTTTCTCCTATTCAGGTCGCCTCAACAGTCAGGTCAGAGCAAGTCCTCATACACAAATTCTGATGACTAGGAATCTATTTGTATTGTGTATGTGAAATATTGCTCTCCCATCAGAAATGACAAAGACCAACCTTCTCTTAGCAAGGTAACCCTAATTCCCTTGTGTAGATACTCTTTCCTCGAGGAGTGGGGTGTTTCCTTCTAAGTTCAGGTACGTGGAGTGTCCACAATTGAAGGGGGAGAAGTAGAAGAATAAGAAGAGAACTGGAGTGTGGCCAGCGTAGCCACATCTTTTTGTGAAGTCGGTCGGTGTAGCCAAGTCTCCTCTAAGATCTGCAATCTCTTTGAAGTTGGACCAAAGTGGTCAAATATATACATGAATGATTTTTTATTGGAATACATATTGCTTCTATTTGGTGGAAATAATTATTGCACTGCATAGATCTTATTGTGCCCCTACGGATATCGAATCTTTCTTTATGCACATGTTTTGGGGTCTTAGAAAAATTGTGCCATTAGACCATCTGCAGCTTTATTTCAACCCCCAACTCCCATCTTTAGATGTACTTGCCACTAGACTAGGTTGGGGCGCACTTGCCACTCAAGGTGATTGCGTATGATTCCATTCACATGTGTCTCTTGCTAGAGGATTCTAACCCTCACCACCTCATCAATGAAGAGATACATGTAAAGTGCTTGTCCAAGTTAGGTCACTGTCTAAAAGAACCATGCATGTGTATGAAATATTCTACTTATACCAATCAAGATGACATGTGAACACAGTCAGCATCAATATCATTCTAAAAAATGCAAATGCAATTGCAAGAAATATATACAAAACATTTTTTAAAGAAAAGAAAAGAAATAAAAACAAAAGGAAAGGTAAATCATTTTTGAACGATTTTCGGAGAGTTTTTCAAATTTTTATGGATTTTAATTTTTCAATTTATAAAGTTTTTAATAGAGAGAATTATACACATTTACAAGAATTTACAAGGATTTTATACAAATTACAAAAAGTTTATACAAACATATATACAAGATTATACATTTTTATACATGATTTTACAAAAAAGAATATTTACAAGTTTTATGTATAAATTTTACAATAATTTTATCTACAAAGGATTTTATTTATGTGTTTTAATAAAGAAATTTATGTACAAATTAAACAAGTTTTATACAAGGTATTTTATTAAAGGAATTTTATTGACATATTTTCAAGGTGGTTACAAGTTCTATTTACAAACGTTTTAATACACTATTATAAACAAACAATATGTACGAACAAGTTATTTATATACAATGTGATAAAATAATTTACAAATAATTTTCCAAAAAAATTACAAATATTTACAAAATATTTTACAAAAATATTTTACAAAATTTTACAAAACCATTTACAACCATTTTGCAAAAGGTTTTCAAAACTAGTTTACAAACTTTTATAAATCAATTTTACAAACATTTTTACAATATACATAGCTGCGATATAAAATAATTTATAGAGATTTTACAAACAAAACAATTTTATAGCTATCTTTACAAAATAATTTTACAAAGATTTTTACAATAATTTTACAAAGAATTTTACAAATATTTTACAAAGCATTTATAAAAGAATTTTCAACGAATTTGTACAAAGTTTTTACAAACCATTTTATTCTAGTTTATTAGCCATATTATTCACAAACAAAAGTACGAGTTATGGCTAAAGTATATATACAATATATACGACACCCCCCTATAATTAGCTCAAACTATGTCCTCACATTGACTAAGAAGAGACAAAGGAAGATATAACTCGTGCTATGTATAGAAAAGTTAAAAGAATCCATACAACAATGACTCAAAGAATAAAGAATGAAGATAATAGAAGTCGATGATCTCCCCTATACTTAGGATCAAATAGTCCTAAGTATTGAGACTATACAAACTGGGAAGACTGAGGAAAAAAATGTACAAACTCAACGACTCTACTTGTCCTCCCCTATACTTAGGGTAAAAAAAACTCTAAGTATAGAAAAAGAATATCAACAAGTTGAAGAACACGCGAGATAACAAAAGAAAGAAAGAAAAAGAAAAGAAAATAAAATAAAATAAAAAAGAATGAAATGAACGACATCACTCCTCCTATACTTAGGGTAAAGGATCCCTGAGTATAGGCAAAGACAAGAGTGACAGAACGAAAAAAATAACTCATGTCATTCACCTCCACTATACTTAGAATAGAATGCATCCTAATTCCTAAGTATAGCATACACACACGGGAAAGAATTGAATGATAAAAATGGAAGAAGAAAGAATAAAAATAAAGGATATATACAAAAGGCGAAAAGAATATACAATGCTCAAGAAGGAAGAAGCTTGACCTTCTTTCGCATATGTTGAGTTATGGAGTCAATGAGGTGTATGTTGACATCGGGATCATCCTCATATGTGTCCATGTTTGAATCCATAAATCCCTTATCCGAGTCGATGTGGTGAAAGGGCTCAATGGAATGAAAATGATCAGGCACAGATAAATAATGTGGATGTGAATCATCATTACCCTTAGGAAACTCATGTCCATATACCATCATCATCTCATCAATAAAATATGGTGGTGCTGGCTCATCATCATCAATAGTACTCCCATGCTCAATGTGAAAACTACAAAGTAGTGTGCTCTCCAAATCTTCCGAGTGAGAAAAGAACTCTTGGACGAAAGTATCATTCAAAGATAGTGGCCTGATCTCAGCTATATGATCGCAGACCTTTGTATCCGATGGCTCGAGAACTCTCTCATTTGATGTGGCTTTGTCTCTCGACTTAGAGATCATCTCAACAACTACACTTTCAAGTGATCGTACCTACCCCACAATCAAACCGCTCTCGTTGTATGCTGAAAGGGTCATCCAAGAATAATTGGCGTATGATGTAATGGTATTGTAGGCTCCATATAAATGACAATAAAGTCAACAGTAAAGCTTATGCCATGTACCATCACGTCAACATTCTTTACTATGCCTTTTGGCCTTTTGACCGATCGGTCTACAAACTGAAGTATCATCCTGCTCTTTCTAAGAGGTCCAAGCTGAACATGCTCGAGCAGTGAAAAAGGCAATAGACTGATAAATGAACCGTTGTCCAGAAGGGTACGATCAAACTGGATATCTAAAATATGACATCTAACAATTGGTTCCCCCTTATTTCTCTTTTTATTTTGGAGTTGATGGTGTATGGCATTAGCTGTAGCCATGGTAACAATGTGACGCCCTATCCTGCTACGTTCTCTCTTCTTAGAGGAATGTCTAGATGTACAAGCTTCTTTCATCCATTTTTTATGGCAGACATATATTGCATGGATTTTAGGAGCGGCATCTCAAATAGGATGTTTTGTAGAATTTCTACCACTCCAGGATCAGAAAGTGTTGTTTTTAATTTTCGAATTTTTCGGTTTTTATTTATGGCATCAGAAAATGGCACAGAACAAATATCAACATCATTGTTTTTATTCAACTCAAAATCAGCATATACATATGGACAATTAGAATCAGTTTATACAACACCATCCATAACATGTATAGAAGAAACATAAATAAAAGGGAAAACATTATTGGTTGCTCAGTCTGTTGGTGCTAAAGAAGACTCCATGACGGGTATGTTATCCTTCATAGCTGACTCGGCACTACATCTTGCTTTATTATCTTTTTGGTATTTTCTAGATTATGGTGATGGTGGTGGAGAAAATGAGGATGATGATCCCCTATGCTCTAGAACTGCAACTCTAGATTGTTGCTCAACTTGTGAAGATGATGATGTAAGCGGTGAAGCTCTCTCAGCGGCTCTTTGTCCCTATCCCACCAATGCTAGTGAACGCACTCTCCTACCGCTTTTAAGAGAAGTGGCTTCAGATAAACATGTAAAATCAAATGCCATACTTGTCTCGGGTGTGGATGGATCATGAGCTACCTGCTCCTGATTACGGTGAAGAATATTGGGGCTTGGTTATCTTCAAATAATCTATCCTCTGAGTCAAATCATTCATGTTCTTCATCATAATAGCAAGCTGGTCTAACGATGGGTTCACAGAAGGGGCATCGGGGTGTGCTCAACAACAGACTATCGAGTCTGATAGTGTGGAGGTTGGTACCTAGAATACTACTGTTAATAATAAGGAGGAGAAGGATGTGAATAAAAATGCCCAGAATATGCAGGCTATTGATGATATGGCTGGTAAGAGTATGCAGGTTGCACCGGCTGATGGTATCC
This sequence comes from Ottelia alismoides, assembly GCA_037367405.1. NCBI lineage: Eukaryota > Viridiplantae > Streptophyta > Magnoliopsida > Alismatales > Hydrocharitaceae > Ottelia > Ottelia alismoides. The sequence continues at coordinate 1,055,864 of JAZKJV010006356.1, read as the reverse complement.
ATGTCTCCAAGTCTGGAACTGATGAAGAGATGAAAATGGTGAGGCTGTGAAGGTTGTTGGTGCTGGAGCGATGGTCTACCTCCCTAATGATAGTAAAGTGGCCTTTGACTCTGTTGGGAACTCGACTGACCCTGTCCTGATGGATGGGGATGGTTATGCTCGGTCAAACCAAATCACATTCACCTCCTGGATGTGAGGTGGAGGTGGAGAAAAATACTCAAGAATGTACTGATGCTCTGGGTAGTACGATACAACACATGACTAAGGAGACTATTGTGTAACCTAATTCGATGTATGTACATAGTAAATGTGTTGGACGGTAGAAGGAGGAACTCCAGTACTATGTGGTGTTGAAGATGTAGATGAACTCGGTTGTTCCACTGCATATGTATTGGATGTGGCAATCTGGCTCTGACATGAGTTGAAGGTACTAACTAGAAGCTCCAGATGATGGGTGATCTCATTTATCTTGGCCAACTACTTCGTCCTCCATTTGATCACTTGTAATTTATCTAGCTCTTGTGATCGCTTATCAATTATATCTACTTTGGATAGGTGGTTTCCAATAATGGTCAAATCAGTGTTGTCCACCCTATCCACATCATGATATGTCGTCATGTTGACGGTCTTATGGGGTGCTGAAGAAGAAGAAGGAGCGGGATGCCTCTGGAAAGCACATGAAGAAGAAAGAGTTGCAGAACTCTCTGCCATCTCCTCAAAAATATGATATAAGACATCCTCATCCTTGTTGAAATATGATCCCCTACAAGCTACGTCTACCAATCTCTGTTATATAATCTCAACCCCCCAAAAAAGTTCTGCACTAGGCTCGTCTTAGGAATATCATGATGGGGGCACTTCTCCATCAAATCTTTGAACCTTTCCCATACCTCTTGAATAGGCTCATGGGACAACTAGGAGAAGTTAGCTATAAATGATTGTATTTGATTCAAACGTCCAAGGGGATAGTATTTGCTCAGAAATACGGACCTCAACTCCTCCCAATACATGACAACCTTTCACAAATAATTAATCCAATAAAGGGCCTTGTCCATAAGACTGAACGGTAAGGTTGCCATCTTCACTACCTCTAACTGTATGTTAGGGTAGTGGATGGTGCTATATATGTGATCAAACTGCTGGAGGTGAATATACTTCTCCTCGTGAATGTGTCCATGGAATATCGAGAACAAAGGAAGAATAGTGGCCTTCAACTCGAAATGCCCATGAACCACAGGTATCTGTATCCATGTCATAATGTGTCCTGCACGTGAGTTATCGGCATCTCTAAGTGTAGACTTCGGTTCCACTACAAGTTGTTGATGATCAGCTCCCCCATTCCCACCTCCTCTAATCTTTCCATCCTCCTCTCCGCTCTCTCCTCTGTCCTATCTCAGCTCTAAGATCATATCACATAATCCGACCTGGATGTTGGCCTGCTCAGTAAGCTGGGTTTGGATGGCATGAATGGATGATAACATCGTCGAGTTGATCCCATGCTGCTCAATAATTGGTCCCTTTCCCTTCGGTGGTGCCATCGAGTCCTATGAATCAGTCTCAATTTCTATAAAAGTGCAAGGCACTTGATCAGTCCTCAGAAAATCAGGAGACTCAAATGATAGTTTGAGATTAGTGTCAATCTCAAACAAGGGATTTATTGGTGATAAAGTGGAGATGTAAAAAATAAAGTGAATTCAGGAAGATAGTCATCCCGAATCGGTGAAAATGGACAAATTGGAGTGTATAAAGATAATGTCGCAAAGTCCGAGCACAAAATACTCCAATCCGACGTCTTCGATGGCAAGAAGCAAGAGGCGAGAACAAGAAGTCAAATAAGAAGAAGAAAATGAAGTGAAGGTGTGAAGTGCATAGAGGGATTTCTAACACTAGCAAACAAACACAATACAAACCCCTGATTCACCAATTTAACACAAGTGAAGACTGTGAAGGTTCGTTCAATTATCTTTTTAATTTTAGTTTAGTGAATCTAAACAAAGTTTCTTACTACCAAACACAAAGGGTGAGTCACCCTATCGCCCAACATACGTCCTCAAACCTCCATAATCAATGATACCATCTACTCGAGATGTCGGGTTCAATATCAGACCCAAAGTGAGATAAGAGGTGGAGCACATCAAAATGATGTTCTAATGTCTTATGCAAGTGATTACATCTCAACCGTACACCAAAGTATAATGCATGGGAGTACAGGGCACAAGTCTAAGGATTTGGGCTTTAACCTTATAGCAACGTCCTCACCCACTTTGTCTGGAGGTAAGTACCTACAAACAATGAGGGGTTACTCTCCCCAAAATAATGATGATTTGTTCGTTACATTTTGTTTTATGCCAAGTAAATTTAGCAGTCCCTTTTTTATTGGGTTGTCACTTTTTTTATTTTTTTCAAAGTAGCGCTCTAACGATTTTTCCAATTCCTTTATTTCCTAAGTGAGAAAATCAAGGGAGGAAGTCGGGAAAGATGATGCAATGGAAATCAATGATGCATGCAAGAGATAAGAGATGTGTACCTTGCTCCAGAAGTCTAAGTGCAAAATGATCCTCGCATAACAATAAAGACAGAAAATAAACTAACCTAAAAGATGCAAGAGAAATGTCCTAAGTAGTAACTTCTATTAGCGGGCAAGAACCAATTATTTTACTAAGTCCAATCCTACGATCTAATCAATAGGAACATATATTCTTATTTAGGGGATGTGGACCTAATCAATTTCCTGGCCCATCCAAGATAATAGAATCAAATACTAAGGGATCAAGCGCAAGAAAATCGTGATAACATAAAGAAAATAAAAGCAAATAAAAGAAAATCTGGTAAGGTCCCCCAAGTGCACCGACACTTGGTGAAACAGATCCGAAATCCACAAGAGTCTAATGTCCAAATAAAAACAAAAAAGTGCAAGTGCCAACAATTACTACACATTATTACAGAAATAAAAATAAAAGACTAAAATAAAACAAAAAAATGTGTGCAAAAATAAAATGCTCCAATTATCCTCCAAATCTTCTGCTTCTCTTCTCTTATGCTCTCTTGTTGCTCGATGAAGAAACGAGCTGCCTCCGCTTTGCTCGGGTACACCTACACTCCTAAGAATGCTGCCCTCGCTCATCGGGCCCTCGCAAGAAAGAGAGAAACAAAAAATATGTCAGATCATAGTTATGAAAAGTATGAGCAAAATAAAAGAAGAAAATAAAAGTAGAAAATAAAACAAACAAATACAGAAACACAAATGTGTATAGCAGCAAAATGAGAAGAGCAAGAAATAATAATCTCATATGAATACTCAAAGTCTGATCTTGGGGGGCTTTCGGTGTTCGACAAATCGGATCCTGCAAGCGTTGTGTAAGCACCATCATGGCACGTGGTACTCGATCCGAGTGCTCACTCCTCAACACTAAACATATCCACAATGATATATACAGAAATATAGATAATAAATAAATGACAGAAAAAGAGACAAAAGTAAAAGAAATAGAAACAAGTATGTACAAACCAAGAATAGCATGCTAAGAGGAAAACCTAGCTACCCTTGGCATGCCTACCCAGAAACGATGCCATTTATTTTATCGACTTTTAATAGGTTTTATAATTATTAAGAGAAGATGTGGAAAATATTCACAAGTGTTGTCGCAATTAAAAGAAAGTTTCAACAAAAAAATTTATTGCTCTAATTACAACTCAAGCAAACACACAGAAAGGAATGTAAGCACGAGAAGGAATATGATTATTATTTATTTACCTGTATAGCATGTAGGATCAAACTCACAGAGGCTACAATAATCCCAAGGGTTATTTAAATCAGAGAAAAATCAATGAAATAAAAGAGAAGTTCCTTTTATGTAATTCTTGGTTTTTAGCGGATTTTTATCTTTTTAAATTTTTATGGATTTTTATTTTTTATATTTTTATGTTTTTCTAATTTTATATTTTTTTAATGAATTTTAATTTCTCAAATGTTTTTTTGTATTTTTTATTTTTTTAAAACAAAGAAAAAAAGAATTAAAAATAAAAGAAAAGGAATGGGTCTTTTGTATTTAAAAATAAGGAAAAATATGCAGAAAATTCAAGCAAAAATCTTTTTGAGTTTTTAGAAATATTTTACTATTTTGTGAATTTTTGATAATGTTTAGATTTTTAAATTTTTAAATCAAATAAAAATAGGAAAAAAACAATAAATAAAATATGCAACAAATGTTTTTGTGATTTTAAAATATAAAATAAAAGTAAAAATATGTAAAATATAAGAAACGGAGGTAATTTTTCAAAGTTTTCAAGAATTTATTTTTATGATTTTTTTGATTTTCTGTGATTTTATATGAATTTGTAGGTGTTCTTTGTGTTTTACAATTTTTTAGTTTTTATAAGGAATATAAAGATGAAATTTATACAAAAATTAAAAGAAATAAAAGAAATAAATAGAATTTTTTAGAATTTTTTAAATAATTTTTGTATTTTTAATTATTATTTATGCAAATAGGATGAAAATACAGTATTTTTTATTTATTAAAATAATAAAACTAATCAAAATTTAAAACAAAAATCAGTTTTAACAAAACTACTTAACAAGAGCTAATTATGAATTTTAAGGAATTAACAATAGTGATTAGGAATGTATTAATCAATATTAACAAACAAAATCAAAGAGTATTTCACAGGGGTATGTATGCAAAGAAAAACTATTTAAAAGACTGAATTAGGAATAAAATATAAAGTATAGGGGTATAACTTGTAATTTGCCCAAATGAGGTGCGTGCCAGCGCACGTAATATGTGTTGGCACAGACCATGAGGGAAATATTTTATTTCTAAGGACTGAAACGTAATAGAAAAGGACTAGATCTAACTTACAATTTCACCGCAAATAAAATGTTTATTAATTCAACAAGTACTTAATTGCAATTAAAATAAAAAGCAATGAATAAAATGCAATTATTCAAACATTCACATGATGACACGTGTCCATAAAAGATATATTTACAAAATAAGAAAAATGCAGGGGCTGGAGTGCAAGATTTCCACCGGTCCACATTGTTTAATGGATGATAGAGATGCGCCTCTTTATTTTGATATGATGGCTCAGCTTTGGGCGCACGCGGACGGCTCAATCCAAATCTGGAAGCATGATCAACGGATGGCAATTGGGGCTTCTTGGTCGACTGAGATGCAATTTGGAGCTCCTTGTTCTTGATCCGACTATGATGGAAGACATTGGAAGAACGACGATGAATGTCTGGCGAGGCAAATTTTGATAAGTTGGATCTCAGTCGATCTCAACTCGATCCGTCGTCTGATGGCCTGATCTCCTCTCCCTCGATCTTCTATGTCGTCCAGATGTGAAGTTGAAGCTCGATGGTGACAGATCGAGGATCTGGAAGTCTAGGCCACCTACAGGTGAAAGCTCGACTCCAAACCATGATTTCATGCTCCAGAACACTCCTAAGCACCTGCAATTGGACCCATATTGCTCGGAGAAGATCTTCATCCAAATTATTAGGCACAAAACGCAGAGAATGGAAGTGGATGAGTTGACTCCGGTGGAGGTGATCGGAGCTGAGTCGAAATCTCAGATCTTACTAGATCTGGGGATCATGTTATGTGAAGAAGGCGAATAAAGTGATGGCAAGTGTGATGGTGTGATCGGCAATGAAAATGGAGGATCAGACAGCTCCGATCATGCATATCGGAGCTTGGATGAAGGATGGTATAATTTGACTAATGTGGAAATTAAAACACAAAATTAAAGACGAAACTATATGAAACTATACCTAGGACTACCTATATTGAAGGAAAGGGTATTGTAACCTCAATTCGTGATGAGAAGCGAAGAAACTCGGCGTGGCGATGGAGCTCCGGGCACGTGCTGGATCGTGATCTTCGATGATCACCTCGTCCTCCCAAATGATGGAATGGACGCTCCATCATAGCCTCGATGTCCGAGAACTACCCTCAGGCAAAATAATCAAGGAAAACAGGCCAGGTTGGAAAAATGGATAGGAGGGGGTATCTGTTGGTGCTCAGAAGCAGTGAAATTTAAAACGAAGTTGCGTGCGAACTGGGGTCAGAAATCAAAAGTTATTGATTGGGCGATATAGAGAGATAATTGGGTAGCAAGATCCATGAAGAAATTGCGATGAAATGGTGAATGGATCAAAAAGGGAAAACCAAGAAAAATGCTCCGGCGAATGACTTGTTCCGGTAAGGCAGGTTGAGGGGAAGTTGACCCGTGTCAACAGACCCGGGTCCAACCAATGGGAGGAGGAGCTCGCTATAGGACAAAACGCGCTACGCGTCAAAATAGCCAAAATGTAAATAAATTATAAATGAATTTAATAAATAAATGAATAATGTTAATAAAAATGTTAATAAATAAATAATTTTAATTTTAGTGACTTTTAATCAATTAAATTAATAGGACAAAATAAATAATGACCTTTATTCATAAGTATTTTTACATTTATATACAACACCATGATTTTAAATTATTTATTTTTATAAATAATTACATAATTTAGTATTTTTTTATTTACAACATTTTACAAGTATTTTAAATATATATTTTATTTTTATGAAATAATTTATTAAGTTAAATAAATATGTATATTTATAATATATATTGTGGTATATATACAATATGTACCATAAATTTTTTTGTATATTTTGATTTTTATAATTTTATTTTCATTTTTCTTGGATAAAATACAATATGAATAAATATATAAATAAAATACATAAAATAATATATTCAGATAAGGGGGCAAGGAGCCTACATCAGGTGATGTAGGTAACTTACCTACATCGGGTCATTTTTTCATTGTTTTTTATGTTTTCGAGTGAAACCTCAGTGGGATTTACTTAATATATAGAGTGGATTATGTGTTTCAAATTTTGTGAAAAAAATATATCTAGCATGCCCATCTGAAAGGAGTCAATTACATTAATTTTGAGACCGTTAAAAATTTGACTATCTTGATGGATGGGATGGAATCTCGAATTAAGTTGAATTTGGAATGACACAATGGTGGTATATGGTGATGTAAATCCCCGAAGATTTCATTTCAAAAAAATAAAAAATTAACGAAAAAAACCTGATGTAGGTAAGTTACCTACATCACCCGATGTAGGCTCCTTTTTTCCTTCAGATAATATATAGTATAGGCACAATGTACAATAAACTCTTAAAGGCCATATTTTTTATCTTAGCTCTGGTTTTAGCGAAACTACTTTCATTTTGAAGCTTATTTTATTTAAAGTACAATAAAAGTGAGTTTACTTTATTTTAAATTTTTATGGAGAAGATATGGGTCTGGGAAGTTTAACTTTGCAGCCTTTTTCAAAGTGTCATTATTTTGCATAATGTACACTGATTCTTTTTGCAATTATTTTTAATATTTAAAACTTATTTTTATGTACAACTTTCAAGAAGGAAACACTTTTTATTTGGATTGAATTGAATGATAAATAAAATAGTAGAAGGATTTATATACAAAATAATGTTGTATGTACATTTGCTGAATAACGAATGGAATTGAATTTTCTTTATTTTTCTACAAGAGGCCTTATATCCCACTACTTTATTCCTTATTGATCAGGTCAAGTCTTGATCTTCTCTCGAGGTCAGAGTCAGCTTGTGTTTATTGCATATATACAATCTTCATTTGTCTTTTTTTCCTTTATTTCTTTATTTATTTATTGTAGGTTAAAAATAATGATTTTTATACAATATATACAAAAGAATAAAGAATAATAAAATCTTGATTTATTGGTATTTACAGGTGTTTAAGAAGGTATTTTAAGCTAAAATAAAGGAATAAAGATGATGAAATGCATATTCATCATCCCACTATACTTTACATTTGCTAGTACCTTAGTAAACACTTATTAGAAGAATAAGTGAGTAAAAAGAAAACGAAGAAAGGAAAAATAAAGAACTTAGAACAATTTTGATTTTTAAACTATCCTTCATAAAATCAAAGTATGGAGCTTGGTCAGACCTTTGGATTATTGGTTTGGCAAAACCTTATTGAGAAATGGTGTTAAAACCTAACAAACTCTAAGTTCCACAAGACTACTATTCAGGTCGCCTCAACAGTCATGTCAAAACAAGTCCTCATACGTAAATTCTGATGACTATGAATCTAATTGTACTTTGTATGTGAAATATAGCTCTCCACATCAGAAATGACAAAGACCAGCCTTCTCTTAGCATGGTAACCCTAATTCCCTTATCTAGCTACTCTTTCCTCGAGGAGCGAGGTATTTCCTTCTAAGTTCAGGTAAGTGTTGTTTATGAGAAAGCGTGCATGTAATATAATATATGGTAACACTAATATCCGACTTAAAGTATACGATACCTAAAATGAACTAATTAACAATAAAAAGTAAATTATTCTAGATCGCTAAACAAAAAGTTATGATCAATAAACTGATAATAATCAACACAGATAAGACAAGCAAGCCACTAACAAGAACAACGACAAGAGACAAGTATTTTAATGTGGAAACCCTACTGGGTAAAACCGACGACCTAAGTCGCATGACTTAAGATTTCTCGATTAACCAATTCAACAAACTATTATACTATCTCGAGTTATTTCTATGTGGATAACTCAACTGTTTACATGAGCTTTCAAAAATATAGCTGTTGAAAACAAGCCCGGACAGAAACCATCTAGATTTGATACAACAAGGAATGTGATCGATCATCTCAAGTTGATCAATCATGTAGATAAAGGTAATCGATTATGATATAGTCATTGGAGATTTCCATTCAAATTGTGATCAATCAGAAAAGGCAAATGATCGATCAAGGGTGATCGGTCAGGTCGAGTGGGTTGATCGATCAGTGATGGTCGATTATATCAATCAGGTTGATTGATTTAAGGTAGTTGATCAATCAACAGGGCTTCGACTTAATATTCCTCCATGATACACTTGAATATGTGTGTGGGGGGGTGTGGGTGTGTAGGTCTTTTTACATATACCTATTACTAAAGTCTTCTTTTTTCTTCTTCTTCTTCTTCTTCTTCACTTTATCCACCGCTTTCAGCTTGTCCACAGCTTTTGTGCTTTAAACTTTGGGTAACTTGTCATATCAATCAGGTTGATCGATCAGAGGCAGTTGACCGATCAATTAGGACATGGATTAATTTGCCTACATGATACACTTGCATATATATTTGAGACTTTTTACATATTCCGTTACTAAAGCATTCTTTCTTCTTCACTTTATCCACTGCTTTCAGCTTGTTCGCAGCTTTTATGCTAGAGAATTGTATGTACTCACAAAGGTTTGTTATCATCAAAATAATGATACAATCAGTATGCAATCAAGATACTAACATTCTCTCTTTTTTTATGATGACAAATAAATAAAACTTGTATATTAACAACTGCATATCTTCTTCCTCTTTTGGCATATCAAAAAGATTTCATAAAAATGTTTTTTCTTTAAAAATAATTTACTCCCCCTTTTAAAAATACAAAAATCTTTATACATTTTATTTTAAAAAGTATCTCTCCCTTAATTAAATTTCTCTTTGAAAATATTTTAAATTTTAAAAATTAACTCTCCCCATTTTAATGTACTATATTATGCATAACTATTAGTAAAAATCCTAAGGTGGAAAGATTGTTCCGCGACCAAGGAGGGTAGCCATGGTATGACGGCGGTGGCGGCGTCCATCCATTGAAATTGTGTCTAAATCCAAGGGGGTATCTTCTGTCTTCTTGCTCATAGTTTCTCCAAGTCGAAACTTTGCTTCTTGTTGCTCGATGTCTTCTTTTATACTGTCACACATACTTTGGTGTTCTATAGTTTTTTCCAACGACTCTTCTCTCATTGATCTCCATCTACATGCATAAAGTTTTTTGGTATCCTTTTTTTCTTTGGATCCAATATAGTTAGCTTTGTAATTTTCAACCTCACTTTTAGGAATTCAAACTTTTCTTTCTTTTGAAATAAAAAAACTAGATGCATGATGATGGTCAAGGGGTTATAAACTATTCTAAACTTAGAGGAGATTTGTGTGGGAGTGCCTAATAGTTTATCTAAATAAATCATATGTTAGTTTTTATGGTTATTTTCAAGCATGCTAACTTGATCTTTTAAAGAACAAGTTTCTTTCTAGTAAGATTCATTTTCTTCTTTACTAGATTTCATTAAAACTTTGTTTTTACTGATCAAATTTTCTACAATACCATGCAATTCTTGAAAAGCAATAAATAATCATAAGATAAATTAACCTCATTTGTGCCTTCTTCTTTTTTTGCTTGAATCAGAGTCATGAATGGCAACAAATCCGATATGTGTTTTTTCTTCATCGTTGATTGTATTAGAGTCCTCCTGAAATATTGTGAGAGGCTTTTCTATGTACGAACATCTCTTTTTGTTGCCTTGAGATGGGGACATTCCCATTTGATGTGTCCCTTTTTGTTGCAAGATTGACAAATAATTGTTTTTTCATCCTTTCTTTTTCTCTTAAATTGATTTTGCTGATGGGACATGACTCGATATCAACTCTTCTTTGATACCAGTTGTTGAGCACAACCCGCCGGTATCGTCTCCTCTTAGATATCGATTGTTGGGGATACATGCCACCTTATATTGATGTGAATGTGCAATCGACCACTCTCACGGAAGCACGTGAAGAAAAGAACAATTAGATATAACGGTGGTCGATCATCTCTCGCGACCAATGGAGAGAAAGATTACAATAAATTAGAACGAATACACCTCTTTCCGTTCCCTCGCTCTCCCATCTATTTCTTCTCTCCCTCTCTCTCCCCCCTCTCTAGGGGTTATGTTGTTCTTGTGGTGGTTTTTGAGACAATAACCCCACCCCCCTCTATATATAGCTCAGTTACAACCCTATAGTCCAATTTTCAATAGGACTATAAATAGAATATAACTCAAGTATTATTAGGATTAAGAGTCTCATCCCATTATGATTCCTAATCCTAACAATCTCCCCCTTGAGTTGAATTCCATCACAATCTCCTCATCTTCTTGAGTCTGCACTGGGCCATCCTCGTCATCTTCAAGTCTCGATAGCAGGGACTCACCGCCTCTGGGTGACATACCTATCGTTGGGTGCCCTCGACCTGGCATCTTGCGCAATCTCCTACCAGTCGCCGCTAACAGAATTCTGTGATGCCTTCAGTCAATTTCTCCAAGAGACCACCATATCACGGCTTGTGAGGATTGCACATATGTTGCATCGTGTCGTCTTGTCGAGGTCGAACTATAATCTGATCTATCGCATTGTGTCCCTTCAACAACACTAAACCCAGCTTTGATACTAGTTGATGGGACACGACCCGATACCAACTCTGCTTTGATACCAGTTATTGGGCACAACCCTGATGAATATGTGATCCATCACTCTAAAATTTGAAAATAGAGCCTTGTTCCTGAGTAATTAGAAGCATGTTTCCACCAATATTGCATAATTAGCATTCATGTATGCATTGATAACATTTGCATTTTAGCATTTGCATCTGCATTAAATAGGAAGCCAAAGCCATTTTTAAAAATTACCAATCTGTATATATTTTACACTAACCCTATAACCCATAAATTCACTCTATACTATATATTAGTAACAATAATACAAGAAAAATATCAAAAAGTTATTATTAACTTGTAAAATTGACCAATAAAACCCCAAACCAAGTTTGAGACCATGGACCTTAGAATGCACATAGCTCTCTCATACAGCCTTAGATTTAGGTCTACTCACTAGTAAATAATATACATTCATAGACCTTCAAAATGAGACCAATTCATTAAAATCAGAGCTCGTATGCAAAACTTGGGTTTTGGGCCCACATTGTATACTATATATATGTATATTCATACCTTTGTATTTTATTACTTTATTCGACCTCGTTTCTGTTTTTGGTCAACATGAAACTTGTAGATCTCATCGAGATCTACAACTTTCATGTTTTGAGTTTTTCCAAATTCAGCCATTTTCTCCCTCTTATTTTACATTCTTCCTCAGCCAATCTGATTGGGCCACATGTGCCCACTGGTTGCGCCATGCGGCCCACTCATTCACCCGCCACGCGCTCCCCTCTTGGTCAGTGGATTGGACCCATGCCTTCTAGATCTCAGCCGTCCACGGTCACGTCACCTTGTGGCCATCTGATCGAGGCCCAGATCACATACACGTTGTTCGCCAGCGTCGTAACCTCAGAGCGCCACGTGGCTACGTCTTCACCGCTAGATCTCCTCTAGTACGCCTCCATCCGTGCCGCTCATTCCTGCTAAATTTGAACCCTTGGATCATCATCCCAGATCTCATCTACGTCGCCCTTCAGCGTCGCATCCCCATTCTGCCATGTGGCACGACCGACGCCCTTCGATTGCATCACCCGGATCTGATCCAGACCCTTTCCTGGCGCCTCGCTCAGAGCAGTTGGATCATTAGATCTAACGATCGAGGTGTTGTCTTCTTCCTCCCGAGGAAGCCTCACCCATGTCACCCACCTTGCATCGCCTCCTCCCCTTTCTATTTTCATCACCATCTCCACCACCTTCTCAGCCCATCGACACCCCCACGACGTAGCCCTAACATCCCTCATCCTCGCCAACACCCACGCGCACCATGATCTCCTTCTCCTATGCTCCACCAACTCCACGAACATCATGCCTCCATCGCCTGGACCTCCACCATCTTCCTATAAATACCCCACCTCTGGCCATCTTCCACCCTATCCGCCCTAGCAAGAGGTACCGTAGAGCTCCTAGCTACCCAACGGTGACAGCGATTGAGAGTGAAAGTGAGCGACGACAGCTTTTCACCTCTGGTGAGATCCATGACGTAGCCACGTCATTCCACGGCTTCTTCGATGAGATGCACGAGCTCAGGCCCCTACCGATCCTCAAGCGATGACCGAAGCCTCTTCTGTGAGCCTCCATCCCCAAGTAGCTTCATCCATTCTCCTTCGATCTTCTTTCTCTTTTCATCTCGATCTTCTCCCAATTTTCTCACCGTCTCCGCTCGATTCCACTCTCCATCGATCATTGCTTGAGCTCCGCCTTGGAGCTTTGATCTTTGCAGCATCTTCAGATCGCCCCCATGACCCGTCACACCACTTCCGACCACAGCTCCACTGGTCACGGTAGACGAACACCGTCATCCGATCACCACTTTGCTTCGTAGGCCTCACCGCACTCACAGTATTCCCACGAACACGGGCACCCTCTTTTTGGCACCCACTAATGCTACAGGTCAATCTCCGTCATTGATCAGAGTCATCGCCGGAGCTCCTTCGAGCTTCATCGTCTCCGATCTACAGACATACCAAACTTCTTCCAGAGCCTCTAGTGGCTCCGCCACACCTCCACGACCGTTCCAAGGTATCCAAGAGCCGCCAGCAACCTTCACCGACCTCAGGGGAAAGCGGTGAAGCCAGGAGGACCTTGCCGGAGCCCCGCCAAGTCCGCCGCAGGAGGCACCGGCCTGGAGGAGCAAGAAGCCCAGCCACCATCTGATCGCCTTGATCTAACGGTCCTCGTCCGCCCACGTCGTCCGCATCAGCCCTCGTTGGATCAGGAGGATCTAACGGTCTACAATCTGCCACGTAGCCATTGCCTTCGAGCTCTAGATACCGCCCGATCATGCGAAGATCTGACGACCCGCATCACGCCATGTCGACCACATTAGCCTTCGTTGGATCTCTCTTGATCTGATGGATCCTAGGCACGCCACGCATTCAACTCTATCAATCGTTGGATCTCTCCAGATCGAACGGTCCAGCACTCGCCACGTAGCGCCCTCCGAGCCTCTTCCCCGGCCCTAGGCTCGGAGCATCCGAAGCAAGATTTGAAGCACGCCCGAGCCTCCAGAGCATCCGAGCCTCCGTGTTAGCCTCTAAGGCCTCTCGAGCCTAGCACCTCACGTGTCTGTCACGTGCGGATGGGCAAATTGCACTGAGGCCCCTACAAGTTTCCAGAATTGCAAATCAGTCCCTACTAGGCGCATCATGTGAGGAGCACGTGTTCTCATGGAAATTTTGTACGCATACCCCCAGCATTATAGGTATTTGCATTTTAGTCTCTGTAGGAATATTTTCAATTAATTAGTTTTATTTTCTGTGTGCATTTTAGTCTCTGTGTTTGCATGCATATTTAGACATCCATTTATCATCATTTTTAAATTCCAAAAATTGCATGTTGTAGTTCAACTTGTGCTTTACCTTTGTGAACACGTATCATATTTTTGTGAGCTTCATAGAATTTAATATTATTATTTTTGTGGAATTTGACATAGTTTGCCCACTATGTGCTTTAAATTCAGTATTAAATTATTTCTTGCTCCAAAAATCACCATAAAATCACATTAGGTTTAGTTTAAGTTGTTCTACACTATGCCCAAAAATCAAACCATTTGCACGCATCATAAGGCCTGAATAAATTAATTATTCTTTTTCCTAATGATTTTTAATAGGACTAATTTACATCACTTTTTAGGTTAATCAATTTTCTGGATTCCTCTCACATAGATATATCTAGGATAATTTTTATATCTAAAAATAAAATGCTTTGGTATTTATTAAATTTAATTTTGCAAAAACTACCCTGCATCCATATTAAATTCATATTTAATTCATTTAGAGTCTAAAAATTCCAAAGAAAATGCAGTAGCTTAGTTTCATTACATTTCATATTGTGGCCAAGTTTCATTAATTTTGGACTTCATTTGACTATCATTTGTAAATTAACTTAAAATTTGGCTTGAACTTGCATTTTATTTTCCTTAATTGCAAAAAAGACCAAAAATATTCTCTTGAAAATCTAACGTCAAAATTAACTTAAAATTCACCTAAGGAGAAAGTTGTTTCCCTGAGTTTGACCTTGGGCTTGCCTAAGTAAAATAAAATTTCCGCTTGTGTTTAATTGAATATTAATCGAAGTGGTTTTTGATCAGTCTCGATTTGCCCAACTACAATGAACGACAAATTTAATTCGATCATTAATCTGGTTGAATTAGGAAGGGTAACTAGAGGTTTTTCAAATGGTGTTGTTGCCGGGGAGGCACGGCTTAGGTTAATTTTTGGAAAACTTTGATTTTAGATTTTCCATCCCCGGGTAGTCTGATTCCCGGCTTTTCTTGTGAATGTTTTTCTATCATTTTTTATTTCTTTATTTTGTGTCGTCCTTTATCTGACCTCCATTTATTTTTGTGCGAGGAATATGAGGAGTCGAAGGTGTTTCGCCAAGTGAGCCGAGGAACTTGCATTAAAATATTTTGAGAGTTTTTGTGACTTGTATTTTTTATTTTATTTTATTTTTCCATTTTTCCAGTGGTTCTCGTTCGAGTTCTCGTACGTATAAGTCATAGTAAAAACGTATCCCCGTGTGTTGTGTGGATTACTTACGTAGAATAGGACCTGCACTTGTGGCTCTTAGAGCTATTTTAGGACATGTTTGTGCTCGTAAAATTCTAGGACCACACTTCACACTTAAAAGACGCACTTAGACCGCAGATCTTAGCCAAATTTAATCTGTTCTTTACTCGCTAATAGAACTTTCTGTCTAGGAGCGGCTTTTTCGCTTGCATTCATATAGTTTAAAAATTTCAATTCTGTTTTGCATCCTGCATAAAAAGGGAAAGTATCACTGTAAGTCTTCTCTACTTGGCATTCATCATTGTTTTATTGTGCATCGGCTTTTCTCGACTCCTTCCCCCTTGGTTTTCAAACTTAGATTTAAAAGGAAATTGGGACTAGAAGATAGGCATACCTTGTGGTTGTACTAATCAAGTGATCACCTAACTTAAAATCGGGACTGCTAAACAAAATTGACAAAAAAATTCAATAAAATCGGAAATTCTTTTTGCGGGAGATTAACCCCGACCTTGTTTTCAGGTTGGGTGAGGGTACTAGAGAGTGTGTGCACACGCTAAGGCAGAGCCAAAAATCCCCGCCTTCCATATCACGTACCCCGATTCGAGCAAATATCACAGGCTAAACTACGGGTTCAACTGACCAGCGCCAAGTAGCCTCCGCCTACTTCGGTAGGTAGATAGGGGCGAAATTACGGTGCACCGTGACAAGTTGCTAGTAGCCTCTGCCTGTTCCGGCAGGTAGATAGGGGGAAGTTACAGCCTTGTCAGCCTCCGCCTACTCTGTAGGTAGATAGGATCCTTGAACTTTCAGCTGGTGATAGAAGCGGAGAAAGGAAGGGTGTTGGTATCTTAGGCGACAGGTTAAACAGGGGAGACGCATTCGGCTTTGAGCGACTCCCCTATAGGCCACGTAACCTTTGCTACTTGCTTAAAAAATCACCCTTAAAATCAACAAGACTAATCGGACTAGGTTTCGGGTCCTTCACCGTGTTGAGTGTGAAAATCAGGGTTTGGATTCACTTGCTTGCTTCAGGTAGGAGTAAAATCCTATCTTACATTTTTCTCCCGATTCTTCTTGTCTCCATCCAAGATGACTAACTGGGGGGATATCTACTCCTGATTCGCAAATCTTTACTTAAGCCCCTCACGAAGTTCATCTTCAACGGCCCAAGTACAACTTGGGCCTACCCGAGCTCATGACCCTCTTGAGTTCGGGATCCATTACTCCCAGGGTGGTTACCCTCAAACCAACCCTTTTCTCTCCTCTAATCTCACCGAGGAAGACCATCGCCTCAGTGAGAATGTCATCATTGATACATCCTCTAACAGAGGCCACTTTCTTTACCCAAGTAAAGAGGACAAGATGCCTCATAAGAAACTCCCTGAAGAAGAGGATGATCCTATGCACCAAGTCTTCGCCCGATTGGCTAGAGCCGAGAAACTCAATACAGAAGTTATGGCTCGGATGGGATATGTGATCGAGGCAGAGGGAATTGACCAAACCATGGTAGATGCCTACAACATAGCAGAAAATGAGATGCATAGCTGGCTTGTACATGTGGTTCCCCCTAAAGCGTTCGAGCTAAAGCCCCACTTTCTGAGTCTGTTACCGAAGTTCAATGGGAATGCCAATGAAGAACATTATGCTTTACTGAGAGACTTTGAGCTAGTTTGCAACAACCTTAGTCACCCTAGGGTTGGGAAAGACTACATCAAGCTGAAGGCCACCCCGTTTGCCTTAGGAGATAAGGCTGCTCATTGGCTGAAAAATCTCGGGGTGAGATGTACGACTTGGATGCAGTTCAAGGATTTATTCTTGAAGAAGATCTACCCACTCAGTAGGACTAACCAGATGAGAACCAAGATCACGAGTTTTTCCGAGGGACCCAACGAACCATTCCATGAAGCCAGGCAATGATTACATTATATATAGGTATAACATGCTTAAATTATGTGAAGAACAATATTAATCTGTGATGTTTAAACTTCAAATTCACACAATTTACATCATATACACATAAGCACATAAAAACAACAAATCATCTGAAGAAAATATCCTCACAAATCTCTATTCACATTTAAAGATCATATTCTAAAACTGAGATTAATTATCATTTATAAAATTCAGATTTGTTGTTATCGGAGAGAATGAAGAATTATTGGGAATACTTATATAACATTAAATGTAACAACATCCAACACATTTCACCTTACATTTTGTTGGAAAGAAATGAGAAAGGGGGATAGTGTAAAAGTCTCATTCTTTATTCTCATAAATAGAGCCACCAACATATGCCTTCCCCATGCAAATAATAAAAGTCCCTCTCCCATTCCCAAGCATTGTAGCCGTCCACACCTCATCCTTCCCCATGCAAAAATTAATTCCCCATGCATTCATGATGATATTTTGTCTTTATTTGCATGGGATGTCTCCCTATAAAATAATGCCTCCCCTCCCATCCATTCTCAACTCACGCACACCCTCTCCCTCTCATTTTTCTCTCTCGCACACTCTCTCTCCCATTTTTCTCTTCTCTCTCGCACCCTCTCCCTCACGCCTCTCTCCCTCACGCCTCCTTTCTCTCTTATTTCCATCTCCCTCCCTCTCGTTTTTTTTCTCTTGCAGGCACAGGTGTAGCGCCAACAGCCCCCTTCCTCGACGCGGTCTCCTCCTCGCGGTTTACTCTAGCCATGCACCTTCACGACAACTCCAGCTCGCAGCCACCATGCACCAGCAATCGTCCAGCAACCGGCATACGCGCAACCAACTCTAGCGAGTTATCTTCTAGCGACCATCAACATCCCGTCACTCGTGCAACGACAATTTTTTGTGCGGTGTTCCTCTCCCCATATAGCTGCTCGTGCATCTGTGATAGTCGCCGTCGCCATCGTCATCTAGATAGAGAAGCATTTCCTTTCTTATTTGTATATCTCTCATGCATTTTGTTATATTAGTTGCTCTTGTTTAAGATGGAAAAACATGTTTGGTAATGTCTTTTATTTATTATAGTTTGTTTCTAATATGCATTACAACTCTCAAATATTTTATTACATCTTGAATTGTTGCAAGTAATCCCCAATTCATCCTTATTAATTTGCGAGTTAAACCCCATTCCTTCACTTAGTTGCACTCACATCCATATTTAGTCAATATAAGCTCTTGGAAATACTTTCTCCATAGATCGCAATTTTCCATCATTTGTCTTTTATCGCAAAGGATTTAAGATTTGATTTAAATTTGAAAGAAGAACAAATATCGCAAATTTGCTTGGTCCTTGTGGATTCGATCCTCTACTTGCTGCATACTTTTTGCATACTTTCATCGTGCTCGTAGTTGTAATATTATTTGTTTGATTACAGTTTTTCGTGGAACAACAACGACGGGGTAAAACCAACTTTTTAAACCGCGAAGAATCGTGTCAATATTTTGGCGCCGTTGTCGAGGACTAGGCAACATTTGCAATTTTTTCTTCATTCCTAACTTATTTTCGAAATTTTAATCCGTGCAATTTTTTTATTTCAGGTACTTGAACTCCAAAAAAAGAAAAAATTGAAGATCCATGCATTTTTTTAGCGAACTTGTAATTTGTTTTAGGTAGAAAATTTTTGTAATCTTAATTTCTTCCCCCTCTTCTTGGAAAAGCTCGCCATCAGCAGGACAAAACATTACGGATTAGCGCCAGAAGTGCAGACACTGTGAGTCCCTCTTTCTCTTAGGCATCTTAGGTTTTTAAAATTTCTTGCATTTGTTTGTGCTCCGAACTTAAGCCGAAAAAAAATTAAAAAATACTTCTTGATTGCATCATCTCTGTGGTCTTCTCCCTCTGATAATCTAATTCAAAGACCACCAAATCGTGTGTTGATCATTTAAAAAGATAAGCTTGAAAGGCCACCGCAGTGGCCCGAGCAGAAAGCGGAAAAATTCTGAATGCTTATTTTGATGCACATGTATGACATAAAAATCATGAGCACATAGAACCCTTGGATAGAGACAAAAATCCCCGGTGCTACGTGGGATTGCAGAGAGAAATCGTAACTCCTCGACGCGTTGGGCACAGGTTCTTGTGGGAAGAAGCAGATCCTCGATCTGAGTACCGCACCCTGGATCCCCCAGCCGGATTAGGACATCGATTTCTCACAATCTTCCACACCCACCTCATCATTAAGGACTCTAATTTCTCTGAAAGCTTTTGTTGAATCACTAAACTAAAATCGAAAAGATAACCGCTTCCGCGGTAAATTTTTGTGTGAGTTGGTGAATCAACAAATTGTCTGGTGTATTGTGTTGTGTATGCTAGGTCTTAGGTTTCTGAAAAATCCATTGCAACAATCTTTAGATTACGACCTAGTCTGTAAATCCTACCTGTCTCCTTCGACTGAGAAATCTGAAAATTCACCTAACCTAGGAGACAGGGGAGCAGAGAAACCGAACATCATGGACCTCATTTTCCAACAGCTACAACTTTTGAGAGAAGAGAATGCGACAATCCGACATACCATAGCTCCTCTCATCCGACCACCACCCATCAGCACATGTTATTTCTCTGCAGCAGAGGACACAGTCCATTGGGTCCAAAATCACACCCAGCCCAAATAGTTGATTGATCCCTTACTGACACAACCAACCTCAGCTGTAGATTTTGATGCTTTGACCCAGGCCATCCGGCAACTGGCTGCAACACAACAAAAGTCCAATCAAGCCAATACACTAAGTGAGAGACCCAACACACTTGAACGACCGTTCTTGGCCACTGCCAAGGCACATTTTGACTGTGAAGATGAGAAAGTGGAATTGAAAATCAATGATGAAAATATTCCTGTGGATCATGTCACCCCTACTTCTGGTGACTCTAAAATTGAGGAATGTGGATGGATAGAGAACTGTGTTATTCTTGATGATTTTACCCCCATCCATCTCAGCAAAGATCCTCTGGAGGTTAGTCTGAACACCTCACAACTCACTCATAAGGACATGTCTCATCTAGACTCTGCACTTGAAGCCCCACCATGTCCTCTCATTGATCGGAAAATTTTTGAATTAGATGAAGCCTAGGAAACACTAAATACTGATCTCAAATTAACTTCAGCCCTGGGTAAGCCAAAGATGAAGACATGTTTTGATGATAGCATTGATCCTTTCCTCAGACGATTTTGAAAGTTATGAACCTCGGTGTATTAATGATATTGATTGGTCTGAGACAAAAGTTGAAATTGAGGATGACACTTATGTTGAGTGGGAAGAAGAAACAGAAGGAGACATACCATTTGATGTTGATTCCGGATGTGATTTTTCAATTAAGGAAAGTACAGATTTTGAGTTGGAATCTGAGGACATATCAGGCAATGAATTGGCTTCTTCATGCACCAAAACTCCCTTCCAACCAACACATGATGATATGCTGAAGATTTGTTGTGACTCGTTAAAAGATCAAATTTCCAATTCCATTACCCCCACCACAAGGAAAGAAGACCAAATCAATTTAGTCGATGACAATATGGATACATCTTCTACTACCGAGTATGATCAGAGTGATTTTCTATTCTCTGATCCTTTTTGGGATGATACCGAGGAACTACTCAAAACAATCGAAGAAAATCATCCATTAGCCAATATTACCCCGCTCCTGGCCTCTGAATCTCCTAATCATATGTCTTGGAAAGAATCATCTTTGTGGTTCACGAAGAGAACTGAAATGAAATTCACAATTGATGCCACTGAGGATAGCCATGATGATTATTTGAGGGAAAATGATGATTTATCACAATATACAGAGGACCTCATGGAGGAATCAATTCTTTATCATGTAGAGCTTGACTTCAATACGTCATATCTGGTCCATGAGCCCTTTACCGGTCCACCTATTTCCCTCCCATCACATCCAATCCAAGATCAAATTGATTCATCTCTCATTCTGATTCATCAACCAATTAATGTCTTCACTGTATTAATGAGAGCACACATTTATCAAATTCATCAACCGCACTCTCACATCTGGGTCAGGATATCCGTATCATATCAAGAGTTTCATTTGGGTTTTCTGAATACAGCTTCTGCACGTACACGCAACACTGGATACTCTTGATAAGCTGAATCGTCGAGTTGGGACGTTAAACCAACAACATTTTGTGGGTCCACACCCATAGGTATCTTTTCCTTTCTTTGTATCCTTCTCTTTACTGCATTGCATTAGATAAGTATGGGGGTCCACCTCCACACTTCACAAAAAAACCAAAAATACTTTTCACAATCACGCATCCCTTCTGATCCTCCTATTACACATTGTCTTCACCATGAGGACATGGTTACTGTTAAGTATGGGGGGGTGTCTGCATAGTTTTTCAAAATTGCATACTCTTTGAAAAAAAATCTCTCTTGCAAAAATTCTCCTAAAAATATTTTCAAAAAACAAGAAAACCACAAAAAAACAATCCTTCCTAGTTTTATCCTATTTTGAGAAATCAGATCTTCACTGCATAAATCATAGACTGAGGTTGAGTTGACCCTAATCCACTTAACTTCATCAGAATTTCACTAGGCATGAGTTTTTAAGCTTTCTTCAGGTCCATATGGACTTTATTCTCTCAGTTCCACTGACTCTACTGGTGAATGAACTTCTGTATCTAACTAGATCACCTGAGAAACTAGTAGCACTCTTAAACTCTTCAGTGGATATTAAGCATCTGCACATTGCGCTTAGCTTGATTGAGTTTATTTTACAAGATACAATTGCAATCTAGTTGAGGTGAGGAGTTGTCCTCTTGGTTGTGCCAATGCCTGAACCTTATCTATAGTCAGTGAGGGAACCTGACTCAGGAGCAACATGATCTCTCTAGTCTAAGTGTGTCAGCAATTAAGCCAGTATCGTGCCTCCAAAGACAACATTAAGCTGATACTACCTCTTGATGCCAAAACCCAAGACAAGAACACCACAAAAAGGCATATTACAATACAAATACCAAAAATCACCAATCATGCAATGATACGCAAAGCAAAAGCAAAGAAGACCATCAAATAACCCTCCTCCACCAAAAAGCCATGGTAGTAGCCCAATGATGCTACCCAAATTCTTAAAAGAGGCCCAAAGAGGCCCAGGGTTATGCTCTGCAAAAGGGAAAAAATGAGAGCAACGGACCTAAGCGGTCTACGGAAAACCCCAAAAATTAAGTCCCATTCTCCAAAAACTATGGCATATTTTTTTTATGCTGACATACTTGGGTGAAAGGAGAATATGCCTGAATCAAGGTGAGGACTGAGGCTATATGTATAGGGAATCATTCGGTACCTCGATAGATTGTGTTGTTAGATCGTTCTCTTGACTCATGAAAGCTAAAACTATCACTAACACTGTTTATATCCACTTAAGGTCAAAGAGAATACATGTTTCTTAGGGATGAGCTGACTTGATCGACCTTCTGAAATCATGTCTGATTTTGTTGGAACTGAGAGGTTGTTGAAACTATAAACTCGAGTCAAGTCAATAATTCGAACAAATATTTAATCCATGGGTCGACTCTACTGAAGTTTGTGTTGTTGTGTGGTTAGGAACTGAAAACTCAAAGACTTTGTGGGAGTGTCTGCTGCAAACCCTCGCCAAATCTATCTTGACTATTCTCCTTGTCCTTCATTATTACTTATATTACTCTTGCTCGGGACTAGAAAGACTTAAGTATGGGGGTGTGATGATTACATTATATATAGGTATAACATGCTTAAATTATGTGAAGAACAATATTAATCTGTGATGTGTAAACTTCAAATTCACACAATTTGCATCATATACACATAAGCACATAAAATCAACAAATCATCTGAAGAAAATATCCTCACAAATCTCTATTCACATTTAAAGATCATATTCTAAAACTGAGATTAATTATCATTTATAAAATTCAGATTTGTTGTTATCAGAGAGAATGAAGAATTATTGGGAATACTTATATAACATTAAATGTAACAACATCCAACACATTTCACCTTACATTTTGTTGGAAAGAAATGAGGAAGGGGGATAGTGTAAAAGTCTCATTCTTTATTCTCATAAATAGAGCCACCAACATATGCGTTCCCCATGCAAATAATAAAAGTCCCTCTCCCATTCTCATGCATTGTAGCCGTCCACACCTCACCCTTCATCATACAAAAATTAATTCTTCATGCATTCATGATGATATTTTGTTTTTATTTGCATGGGATGTCTCCCTATAAAATAATGCCTCCCCTCCCATCCATTCTCAACTCACGCACACCCTCTCCCTCTCATTTTTCTCTCTCGCACACTCTCTCCCATTTTTCTCCTCTCTCGCGCCCTCTCCCTCAAGCCTCTCTCCCTCACGCCTCCTTTCTCTCTTATTTCCATCTCCCTCCCTCTCATTTTTTTTCTCTTGCAGGCACAGGTGTAGCGCCAACAGCCCCCTTCCTCACCGCGGTCTCCTCCTCACGGTTTACTCTAGCCGTGCACCTTCACGACAACTCCAGCTCGCAGCCACCGCGCACCAGAAATCGTCCAACAACCGGCATACGCGCAACCAACTCTAGCGTGTTATCTTGTAGCGACCATCAACATCCCATCACTCGTGCAACGACAATTTTTTGTGCGGTGTTCCCCTCCCCATATAGCAGCTCGTGCATCTGTGGTAGTCGTCGTCGCCGTCGCCATCGTCATCTGGATAGAGAAGAATTTCCTTTCTTATTTTTATATCTCTCATGCATTTTGTTATATTAGTTGCTCTTGTTTAAGATGGAAAAACTTGTTTAGTAATGTTTTTTATTTACTATAGTTTGTTTCTAATATGCATTACAACTCTCAAATATTTTATTACATCTTGAATTGTTGCAAGTAATCCTCAATTCATCCTTATTAATTTGCAAGTTAAACCCCATTCCTTCACTTAGTTGCACTCACATCCATATTTAGTGAATATAAGCTCTTGAAAATACTTTCTCCATAGATCGCAATTTTCCATCATTTGTCTTTCGTCGCAAAGGATTTAAGATTTGATTTAAGTTTGAAAGAAGAACAAATATCGCAAATTTGCTTGGTCCTTGTGGATTTGATTCTCTACTTGCTGCATACTTTTTGCATACTTTCATCGTGCTCGTAGTTGTAATATTATTTGTTTGATTACGGTTTTTCATGGAACAACAACGAGAGGGTAAAACCAACTTTTTAAACCGCGAAGAATCATGTCAACACAACCCCATGGTCCTATTTCCAATAGGACTATAAATAGAATACAATTCAACTATTATTAGGGTTAAGAGTCTCATCCCATTAGGATTCTAACCGAACAATTGCCTCTGTAAATAATTCTTGAAATGATGAGTAATGAAAGCTATTTCTTCCTCTTTATCTTCACTGGAGTTTGAAGCTGCTACATCATGAATACATATTGGCTTCCATTTTCTGTACCTTCTCAACTTCGTAGGTAAGGAGATTTCCGATTACCTCATCCGAAGGAAGAGTGTCTGTGGTGTTTCCTTCCTTGATAACTATGGTTGTGGTCATACATTTGTTAGTAAGCAATCTAAGGAGCTTCTTGACTAATATTTATTCCTTTATCTCCATATCTAAATTTTGGAGTGAGTTTACAATTTTCATAAAACGAGCATACATCTCCTTCACATTTCTCTTTCTTTCATCATGAAAAGCTCATGTATTCGTTGTAATAAACTGAATCTACTTTCTTTCAACTTTGACATACCTTCATATGTTGTGGTGAGTCGGTTCCAGATTTCATAAGCGAATGTGCATGCAGATATTCTATTGAATTCTTCCATGCTCAATCTGTAGAATTAACTGTTTACCATCTTGAAGTTGTTTGTTGCCAGCTTTCACCTTGGAGTTATTTGATGTCAGCTTCCACTTTGGAGTTGTTTGTTGTCAACTTCTTCTCCTTGTTAATGGTAATGGTTTCCATGGGTCTTTGTTATTTACTCTTGATGGCATCCCATATCTCGTATCCCATACTTTTCTAAGTGAATATGCATAGGGATCTTTCAATAAAAAAAGTTAGTACCTTCAGACTATGGAGGTCTCGTCGTGCATTGTCCTTCATTGGTGTAGGTAATGGCAGCTATAACATGGATTTCAGTTACGTCCTCTGCGCAAAACATGCTCTGATACCAAATGTGAGTTATTCTGGATCGTTAAACAAAAAGTTATGGGCTAATAATCTGATAATAATCACCACATATAAAACAAACAAGCCAGACAGGTATATTAACGTGGAAATCCCACTGGGTAAAAAGCAAGACTTGAGTCACCTGACTCGGGATTCCTCGATTGACCGAGTGAATTAACTATCCCACTATCTCAACGTATTTCTCCATGAATAACTCAACTGTTTACAGATGCTTTGGATCACACACCAAAGTCTTTCCGACCATTCAGATCAAACACCAAGTCATTTGCACATCTTGGATCAAACACCAAGTGTTATAATACAACAGTAAAGTAAAATTAAAACAATCTATAAAGCCTCAACTTTAAATATGTAATGTGAATAATGAATCTAAGAAATTGCACAGTGTAATAAATAACTAAATTGTAAAACAAACATGTCGATGACTGGCTCTCAAGATGTGATCTTGAAGTAGAGAGTGGGAGAAATGACATCGAATAGAGCTTTAAGAGAGAGAGGCTTTTGCCTCGGAATGTGTGTTCTCAGCAATGGGTCTAGGGTCCTATTTATAGTGGCGGGGATAAGCTTTCAAAAATATATCCGTTAAAAATAAATATTGACAAAAATCATCAAGATTAAATACACATGATTGATCATACAAGGAAGGTGATCGATCATGTCAAGTAGGTTGATTGATCAGTGATTATTGATCAGGTCAATTAGGTTGATCGATCAGAGGCAGTTGATCGATTAGATTAGGAAGGTTGATAAATCAATAGAGCATGGACTTAATATGGCTATACGATACACATGCATATATATTTGAGACTTTTTACATACGCCTACTATAAAAGTCCTCATTTTATTCTTCACTTCATCTACACCTTTCAGCTTGTCCACAACCACTACTAAAAAATATAGAACAGGCCACGGTTGAGTATCGTGGCTTAATGTCATATTATCGTTGCCTAAGAATATTGGCCACGGTAATATTACCGTGGTTTATATCACCGTGGCTTATAGTTTACCGTGGCCAAAGAGGTTACTTTTTCGCCACAGTGGACGTACTGTGGCTATATTATTTTGGCCACGGTAATTTTATCGATGAAAAAACTTTCAAGCCACAGTTTAATAGCATGACAAATATATTTAAGCCACGGTAATCAAAATGTGGTAAAAAAACATCTTGCCAAAGTGCATAGGCTTTGACAACGGTTTAATAGTTGTGACGACAGAGATTTGGCCATGGAAGTTGTACCGTGGCAAAAAAAACAGACTTTAAAAAAAATCAATGCATGTATCAATTACTCATTTAACAAAATCCCCTATGATATGCATATGGTATTCGATGTTCATTCCCTGTACTGCCATAATCACATGGTGAACATGCATACACATGATAAATCTACATACAAGGTAACAAACAAACTTATGATAAGCATAAACACACAAGTTGAAAAAGTGCATAATCTTCATGTCAACATAAGGTTTTACCAAAATAAGAGCTAATTAAGGTTCAATTAGCTAATAAAACATTAAAATGTATATGACCTTTGACATCTAATAAGATTAGATGTAACGTAAAGATCGATCTAAAATTAAATGCTATTCATCTAAAGCAAAATCACTAAAATCTGCATCATCTTCTGGATTTTCATCATCATCTCTTCTTGCACCCATGCCTTTGTTCATTGCAGATGATGAACACTCTCTTTGTGATGAACGACTGCCCTTCGATGATGACGCCTCTTGTGCTTTGGCAATGATAGCAACTGATTTTGCTATCTCTTCTAGCAAGACCTCTAATCTTGTGACTCGATCATGTAAGTTACTATCTGGTTGGTCTCTACGTCCATAGTACTTGGATGGATTAACCCCTCCGCCCACTCCCCTCACGCGTCCTGGATGTTCAGGTCCAGTAGCTTCTAGATATGCTGCGTCTGGAGAGATAGGAGACCCGTCATCTGGGTGTTGAAGTGCCATCATTTGCTCCTGATGCAATGAAATAAAAAGAATTTGAATTAATATATATAATTGAATTTGGAACATAAGTAAATTAACTTACATGTTGCTTTTGCAATTTCTTATCATGCCACATTCTTGAGCCATCTTTTCCTTCTCTACTTTTTGAGTATATAAAAAGATTGCAACGATCAGCATCAATACCCTTTTTCACCTGAATGTAATTATATAAATAAATATATGAGGTAATGCATAAAAATTACTTAAATTGAAAAAAATAAAAATTACGTACCAACTCGTGCTTTAACTGCTTGGTATTTTTTCTACCCATGCGATGAGCTGCATGTGTTAAATTTGATCGATTATGTGCATTCCTGCATTGCATTGCCTACAACAATATAAATTCCATAATTAGCACCTATTACTTTCGAACTGAAATCTAAACTAAACAATATCTAGCAGATCTAGTTGAATGGAATGTTAACAATATCTAGCAATATCATCGATAGGAAACATGGCCTAATATAAAGCATAGATTATATGGACGGAAACTCTTTATCACAAACATAAATATAACTTCATGATATATCTTGTCAAATAGTTTTATGGTCATATATTCATGAACACTATTGAACTAACCACTAAATGTTTGAATCTATACCTTATATTCTTTGGATGTCCAATAATCAACCAAAGTTCTCCAATCTTCTTCAGTTATACCTTCCGGTACATTAGCAAGTAGTTGACTTATTGGGATGTTCTCATCAAAGTGCTGCAAATATAGATAACAAGTCTGGATTATAATTCTATACAAGAATTCATTCCAATGATAAACCTATAATGATTAAATAAATTGATTTTCTTACATCTCTCTTAATCCGAAATCGCCAACTTCGATGCAACTCTGAAGCATGTGAAAGAATCATCTTGTCCAACTCATCATTGACTTCCCATGAAAATGATTCCTGTAATATATTCTGATTAAAAATTTCATATAAAAAATATGAACAATGTTCCTAAGGTATATATTAACATTACCCTCAATCTCTTCATAAGTAGATCATGCATCTCTTTTGTGGCATCTCTTCGAAAATCCCAGATCGTAATTGGGATAATACTACGAGTGAGTATACCTAAATGACTTTGAAAAAGGTCACTATTGATTCCAACAGCATAGCCGTCCACAATATCTACAAAAAAAGTCTCTCCTGGTCTAAGGCGGTTGAGAGCAACTCCTTGAGCAACACCCCCTACTCGTGGTCTTTTGGACTCATGTGTACTTGGAGTCCCTACATCCTCGTCAGATGGAGTAGATGATGTAGATGATGGTCTCATGGTAGGAGATGGCGAATGATGCTCATCTGGTGTGTTCTGATCATGTACTCTACGATCAATTGCCCGTCGACGAGAGGCTACCTGATGATAAACAATAGATATTAGTCATATTATAAAAATGATGGAATTTACTGACAAATACGATTTTTATGTTGATACAGCCTTAAAAAACACAACTTTACCGATGCAGATGATGGCCTCATAGGAAGAGAAGGAGATCGGTGATCATCTGCTGTGTTGCGATCATGAACTCTATGATCTATTATTTGTCGAAGAGAGGCCACCTGGTGTAAAACAATATAAGTTAATCATATTTTAAAAATAACAACCTTTACAAAAAAAATACAATTATCTTATTCATACATCCTTTAATAACAAAACATTACCGCTGTAAAAGATGGCCTTGAAGGAGGAGATGGCGAACGATGTACATCTGGTCTGTTGCAATCATGTACAATATCATCGCTCGTCCGTCGATGGGAGACCACCTTTGTTACAACATGGAAGACAATAATTTATACAAAAGTTCATATTAAAGTGAATGATTAAATATAAAGATTTACCAATGATGGTCGTGCAACTGGAGAGGGTGAATGTTGCTCTTCTTGTGTGTTGTGATCATGTACTCTTCGATCAACTGCCCGTCGACGAGGAGGCATCTGCATTACAACAATCATGACATTATATTGAAAAGAGTCTGCAAAGCATATCTCATATATTGTAGCAAGCAAAGCAATAATAATTAGACATAGAAATAATAATTGCATATATTATTACCTTTACTAGTTTAAATTATCTTCTTGATATGCTTCACTTTCCTCATCGGAATCATTTATATCTCTTTCATGCATATTGTAATAGGCTCGCGGTATTGTTCTAACCGGAATTACCCATCCCGGTCTTTCAATATCGTCAACAAAAAAAACTTGTTCAACCTGACTTGCAAGTGCAAATGGTTCCTCTGTCCCCAATATACGACTTCGATTTAAACTAATACTACCATCTTTATTTTTTACAAAACCTCTATCTTTATTGAATACATCAAACCATATACATTTGAAAACGACAACACGCTTATCGTGTGTGAAACTGATGTCGATGATTTCAATTACCTCTCCATAGTAGCCATCCAAGCCTGATTGAAGATGAGATTTCACAATTACACCACACATCTGTGTTCTTCTATGTAAGTCAACAGATTTGATTCGAAACTTAAATCCATTATCTGTATAAGTAGTATATGTGTGGACAAATGAAAATGGTCTTTCAGCTATAATCTGCAACTCAGGAGTCCATCTACTATCTTGACAATCTTTGAGCTGGTTTAGTTTAGACCTAAACCACTGCAAGAAACTATGCGCATAGATAGACTTTCGCCGTTCAAGATTTTGAAACATATCATTGTACTCTTTGAAAAACATATCAAGTTGTTTAATCTGCATTAATATGTAATAATGAGCCAAATTCATCTCATCAACATCTAAAAACTTTCGAGTTGTACCACTTGCTGGCTTTCCATAATCTGAAAGGATAGATAAAATACCATCATCATCATTGTCAACGTCTATGTCATCTTTACTATCTTCTACATAGGTGAAAATATCATTTTCATTGTCAAGATATAATGATGAAAAATTAACACGTTCTTCGAAGAGATAACCCTCTACTATAGAACCTTCTGGATGCGCCATATTAAATACATGGTCTTTTAACTTCTTAAGAAATCTCTCTACTGGATACATCCATTTGTACTGTACCGATCCTGCAATTCGAGCCTCGTTGGCCAAGTGGACTACTAAGTGAACCATCACATCAAAGAATGATGGTGGGAAAATCTGCTCCAACTTGCATAATGTCTCTACAATATCAGTCTCCCACCTTACTAAAATAGTAGGATCAAGAACTTTAGAACAAATAGCTTTGAAATAAAAACTGAGCTCCATCAATGGTTCTAGTACATTGTCAGGTAGACTTCCACGTAGAGCTAATGGCATAAATACTTGCATATATACGTGGTTATCATGACTCTTTAGGGCGGAAATTTTTCTATCAGCTATATTAACACATTTTGATAAATTTGCCGCATAACCTTCAAGAACTCGAATCGCTTTCAAAAACCTTAAAATAGTTTCTCATTTTTCAAGTGACAATGTATAGCATGCATTTGGTAATTCAAATGTATTTGCTCCGACCTCAATTGGATGCAAGTCACTTCTGATACGTAATAGTTGAAGATCTTGTCTACTTCTAAGTGTATCCTGAGATGTGCCTGATAAATTTAAAATGCATAGAATGTTTTCCATGACATTCTTTTCAATATGCATGACATCTAAATTGTGTCTAATTTTTAAATCTTTCCAATATGGTAATTCTTTAAAGAATATACTCTTTTTCCTCTAACCGCCTGTTCTAATTTGTTTAAACGGACGCCCAAGTAGAACTTCCTCTAAACATTGTTGCCGATTCCATATTTCTGCTCCACTGTAACGGATGCTTCCCAGGTTCAAACATTCCCCGGCTGAATTACCATCAAACTTCTTATTGAACCGACGATCCCTCCGTTTATGTGTTTCTGGAAGAAAACGACGATGACCCATGTAACATAGTTTTAAACTGCCACTCAGACGTAAACTATGTGTTCGATCCATACAAATAGACATGCAGTATATCCTTTTATACTCCATCCGGATAAATTTGCGTATGCAGGAAAATCATTAATGGTCCATAAAATTGCTGCTCACATACAAAAAGTTTCATTTTTTCCTGCATCATATGTTTCAACACAATTGATCCACAGAACCTTCAACTCTTCAAGTAATGGTTGTAGATATACATCAATTGCATTTCCAAGACCTTTACTTCCAGGTATTAATAATGTCATCATTGTAAACATACATTTCATGCACATCCACGGTGGTAAATTGTATGTGAATACGACAACTGGCCATATAGAGTAGCTATTGTTCATGTTACCGAAAGGATTGAAACCGTCACTTGCAATCCCAAGTCTAACATTATGCATCTCACTTGCAAAATCTGGATGGATCAAATCAAATCTTTTCCACTCCTCGGTATCAGCTGGATGGCGCATAAGACCATTACAATCATCTTTTTGTATCTTCTTATGCCATGACATCCATTTTCTAGTTTTTTGTGATTGATAGAGGCGTTGCAACCTAGGAATTAAAGGAAAATATCGCAGAATCTTTGCCGGCTTCTGTCTTCTCTTGTTGTTGACTACAGAATCACAAACGTCTTTGTATCTAGAACTTTTACAATGTGGACAAAATTCAAGGTCGTTATTTTCTTTCCAAAATAAAATACAATCATTTGGACATGCGTCAATCTTCACACAATTCGTTCCTAATGTATGAAGAGTCTTCTTAGCCTCATACCAACTTTGCGGATAATTTGGTGGATTCTCTAATACCTCAGAAATAAACTGCATCATATCTGACATTAAGGCGGTTGTAGCTCGATGCTTAACTTTCAATTTGAATAGTTTTAAGATGAACTTGAATCGAGACATCTTCAACCCTTTGGCAATAGGTTCTTCAGCTTTCATAAAAGCTTTGAGAAATTGATCCCTTCCATTGTCAACCTTCTCAACATTATCCAAATTACCTTCGAATTCAATAGATTCATCTGCTACCATATTCCGGTCGCTCTTCGACTTCTGCAACTTCTGATGTTGTTTGTAGACATTCCTCCTCTCCATGCAAATTCCAAATAATATATCTTTGCCACCACCCATTCAAAATAATGTGATCATATACTTCCTTTCGTTTATATCTCTTGTTATTCATACACTTTCGACAAGGGCAATAAATACAATCCTTGTTAGATCCATATCTGAAACGTGCTCTATCATAATGAAATGCCCAGTCTAAAAAATCATGAACTCCTCGATTATATATTTCTATATCTGACAACCGCTTAGTCAACCAAGTCTTGTCCATCTACATAAAGTATATCAATCCATCAGCTAGATATATACAACAGGAGAATCTATAAATATATTTTCATTCCAAACATATTTTCCACAAGAAAAACTACATGGCATCACAAATATATTTTTCACTGGTCAACAAAAATTTTTCATTCTGAGCATTTCCTCGAGAAGACAGCAAAATAGATGTGGGGAAGTAATCAGACCTGTCAGAGAGGGCTTGATGGTATTAATACTCGATCACTCATCACTGGCCAATGGACACCCCAACCTGCCTTGCAATACCCCCTACCCACCTACATCCCCCCTTCCCCATTGCCTTGGATCTTGTTCTTTGTAATAAGTGGGTTGCCGTGAAACGTTCGATCAAGATAGAGCGGTTCACACGGTAGTGGCTCAAAAATACCCTGATTTCGTGTGAACCACTCGATCTTGATCGAGCGACTCACGATGCCCACTTATTACAGCCGACCTCTGCAGTACTGCAGAGGATCCAACCCCGTAAAATTATGTCACAAGGTCTGATTTTTATGCACAAGGTCCTTGATACATCATTTTATTCTTCACTTCATCTACACCTTTCAGCTTCATTTTATTCTTCACTTCATCTACACCTTTCAGCTTGTCCACAAACTTTTGTTCTTTAAAATTGGAGCGACCTGTGATGAAATTTACAGAGCTATCTGTACTCACAAAGATTTGTTATCATTAAAATAATGATAAAGTATTATACAATCAAGATACTAAAAATAGTCTAAAAGCCATAATTATTATAAAATACTAGTATGAATTAAATGAAAACATGAATAATTATTTCTTATTCTAGTAGATAACTTATTCTAGTAGGTATAAAGACACCGATCCGGAAATAGTCCATCAATAAACTCGTACCAATTTGAGTTCTCAAAGACGAAACGAGCATCACCTATCTCCAAACAAACGCACTCCTCAACTTCCATTATAATAAAAGCAATCAATGTACAACCAATATATGTTACGAACCTAAATTTCAGTATATGTCGATATGAGGTCATGCCATCTATACACGAAAATTTAGATCTTAATTAAGTTACTTGAAAAAAAATCCACGGTATAGTTAGTAAGGGTAACTAATCTCGTTG
The DNA here is from genome assembly GCA_037367405.1 of Ottelia alismoides. NCBI lineage: Eukaryota > Viridiplantae > Streptophyta > Magnoliopsida > Alismatales > Hydrocharitaceae > Ottelia > Ottelia alismoides. The sequence goes on along the minus strand of JAZKJV010006356.1, from coordinate 1,022,008 downwards.
ATGTCACTGTTGGAACATAGCTTAATTACAACGGACAAAAGCTGCTGCTACTAATCCTCATCCACTGCTACTGTGGCACGCTAAGTTAAGCGTCGTTTTGCTATTCGTGATGGTTCTAGCTGATTGTCGTAAATATTGACTTTCGTATTCAACATAGCCGTCGTGAAATGGTAAATATATATACGGTGATTACTTGATCGCCGTATATAATCTTTATATGAACAATGGCCATGTTACCCGCCGTATATATAAGTGACTTATTACATGTGACATTCGCTCCGACCTCTGTATATGAAGGGACTGTGAAAAAAATAGCAGCTGCTAGCAGCTGTTGTTCTCCCATGTGTTCCACAAAGTCACATGTAAAATGAAATATATAAAGGACTAAAATGCTCATGTAGCACTCAAGAGCACCATGGCTCATAACCACAATTTTAAATCCAAATTACATTATAGGAACCATCAAATTCAATTACATATCGTACATTAAAGATTAAAATGTATGTTACAACATATATATCGATACATTCTTATCTAAAATTCTAACATATTTATACTATGCTAATACAACTAACATCGTAAATCCTAAGCATAGGTAGGGGACAAGTCATCATTGTCGTCTCGATGTGGAAGGGTTGGAACCGAACTACATGTGCTCCTCCCAGATAACTCAGCAATCAGTTTATACTTCTCATGCATCGTATGTGCATTCTGCTGCATAGTATGGGTATTCTGTTGCACGATCTATCACAACTGATCTTCCCTCTCATGTGACCTATCAAAGTCGTGTTGCCTTTCTGTCATAATTTGCTTTAGCTGGTCAAACTCTTGTTATTATGGATCGTTGCCTCGTCCATAAAAGCTCGACTTGGCAACAGTTGAGCCACCCAATAGGACTCGTCTAGCGATGATGGAGGGAAGATATGAGGAAATGCCTCCTCACTCAGATGTCTGGGTTCCAAAGAGCCTTGATCCGAATGTGGTTGGTGGTTGATGAAATCCATCATTCGTCACTACGTACATTAACATTTTGATTATGTAAGATATATATATATATATATATATAAAGTTATAAGAATCGAATAAATCAATGATGATGTACGCGACCTTCCACGTAGGCTCTAATGAGCGTGAAAATTGCCTCTTTAATAATTGATAATTGTAGTATAGGAGACGAAATTCAGTCGATCGAAAATCACAATCTGTGAATGTTGTGGAATATTTTAACTTGACAAGATACCAAGATCGAACACAGGGAACGAACTATTTCTAGTTATGTGGTTTTAAATTAATTTAAATAATTAATTAGTTATAATATTAATTTCTATGTCGGAGAATAAAAAGGAAAGATGATGATGCAGTGCAATGATGAAGATGCAATGCGAAGAAAATAAACAGAGAGAACAAAAGTGAAGCACTAGATCTATGACTTTGATTTGTAATACAAACAATATAAATCAATATCCTCGAAATAAAATCACAGATCGAAAGATATAAATTTCAAGAGATATAATCAATTGGAATTCAAGCTGCAGGTGAGATTGCGGAATAATCCTATAAATAATCATGCAATTAATTAGATCAAAAATAATCCTCGAACAGTGACGGTATTCACGAAAATTCTCTTTAATATTAGTCCCCAGATAAATAGAATTTTATAAGATACACTATCGAGGCTTAAATTAATTCTATCTCAATTGAGACATTACAAAGATTAGATCGTCATAGAATATGATCTATAATTCCTTTTCCTTAAACAAGACCCTGCACAGGTTATTTCCTCAATTTAATATGTTCCAATTATCACAAGAAGATTAAGCAATTTTAAATATCGTTTATCGCGTACCTACAAAATATATCATTGATCTTCTCAATCAAGTACTACATAAAATGTCTATAAATCGGCTTGGAAATGTCAACAAAGATCTTCAAATAATACACATCAATATCAAGCCTCGGATATGTCCTCAAGAAATATAATATGAAAGGACACAAAACAAGCTTCAAAATGACATATCGTGCATTAAAAATTGAGTTCGTATGAGAAATTTATATAATAAACAACTTCCAAAGACTGAAATGTAATGAAAATAAATACTTCCTTCTCAAAGAGGTCCCTGGAGGACTTATCAGTAATTTACAAAACCCGTAGGGGTTTTGACACAATATGCCTAGGGCATCACGTGCAGGACACATAACTCAAGGCTTGAAGGGCCCGCTTACAATTTGTTGAACTAGAAGGGGGACTGATGTAATTTTTCCACTGTAGCACGGGCTAAGCATGAGTTGCTGACGTCATCCAAAGTCTGGACCCCCTCGTAATTTTAGAAAGTAGTGGGGGCCTTGTTGCAAATTCCCACGGCCACATGTGTTATGTGATAACGCGAATCTGACTTATGGTTAATTAAGTTGTCAGTGTAAAAAACCGTGAAGACAGATTCGATTTATCAAACAAAATCTGGATAAAATAAGAGAGAGAGGAAAGATGAAGATAAACAGCTTCTCTCCTATTTTAATTCTTTAAACCAATTTTTATCCAGATAAGTTTCCCTAGGTCAAACTCGAGGAGGCATAATAACCGTACTGTGGTTTTCGAGGAATAAAAGAATTTCGGGAATTTATTCTTCTTCTTGAAATACAACAAAGTACAAGAAAACACTCAAAATTAACACGGTTTTACAAAAATCAAAGCGAGAAAAATATGCGACAGAAATCAATGAAAAATAGCAAGAAACTTTGTTTGGGTAGTTGTGTAACTACCTTAGAAAATTCGATGAAAAATACACCAAAATTAAGGTTCAAAACTACCCTATAGTTCAGGGGTATAAGTGTAAAGAAAATAAAATTGTTCTACTACAAAAAGGTCTCTAGTAGGGACTGAAATGCAAGAAAAAATAAAAGATTTGCATTTAGGTCCATGCATAGGGACCTAAATGCAAATACTGGAAACTTGCTGGAGCGGGAGTGACTTCCTGGAACTTGGCAGGTTTATTATGCAATTTTTCCACCCCTTCGTCTTAAACGGGTGAGATTATAAGGTATCATGTGATCCATGCCGTACAATAAGGACACGTGTCGCATAATTCTGCACGTAGGTTGTTCGTGGTGTTCTTCACTCTCCCCTCACAGGTGCAGGCGGTGACATCTTCTCCTCTTTCTCTCTGGCGATTGGTTGCGTGCTTTGGCCTCCTGCAGGGCCACCGGTGTGTCTCCTACACCCCTCGAGCTTGCCTGTGGGTGAGTGGGCTTCGAGGTGGAGAGCTACGGCAGTTGGGCATTGAAGAAGATGACTATTCAGCTCTGACGATCACACGAAAGGGGTATGTCTTGAGTTGAATTTATTCGAAGAATTTAGCTCCAGATGATGGATTAATGGCTCCTGACGTGATGAGTACCTGCAAGAGAATGGTTGCTACTCGATTCACGATGGAATCGGCCAAAGAAATTAATAAATTTGTAGATGATAATATGTTTCCAGAAAATAGGATAAACGAGAAAATGGAGGATAAAAGGAGTGCGAATTTGAATGGTTTTGAAACAGATTTGAAGGTTAGAAGTAGTGTGCGTCAAAGAAGGAGGATTGTAGATCCTAATGACGTGCTTTAAGACGCTAATCATGGCACAGAGATTGAAAATTAAAAACAGCAAAGAATGGATTAATGGCCTGGGGTAGCAGGGTATACGACCCTCTGCTGATTGCTTGACAGGCGGCCTTCTCGGAGCTGGACGCAGCGACGCCGCGATGCAAGGCGGAGCTTCAGCCTTGGAATGTCTCCTTCGGTCAACCTTCTTCCACGTGGGGCGGACCTCGGGCTCTGTCACAGCCGGATTGAGGTGGGGCATGGCGGGGAAGATGGGTGACGGCTACTGGAAGTTAGTATCTGGAGAGAGTTAGTTGGAGATGGAGAGTTCGTGGGTTTTTATAGATCGATTGGAGAGGAGTTAGGTGTGAATCAATGGCGGGTGTGTGTTAGGGTAGTTAGGAGTAGAATATGGAGGGTGTAGATCAAAGTTGGGAGTTAGGAGGCGACGGGTAGAAATTGTTGAAGTCTGATGGTTAAAACAGCTCAAACGGCCTGAGTTCTTGAGAAGAAGACACCATATGCTGACACGTGTCAGCACCTGGTTGGCCAGATGCTGAAATATCTTTAATAAATTGTAAATAAATAGTAATTAATGGAATTTTAAATAGATATAAAATGAAAAATATATATATAATTAAATTATCTAAATTATGGTATAATTAGTTTTGATAAATAATAAATATGTCACTAAATATAAATATTATACTAATAAATAAGTAAAAATAATACATAATAAATAGATTTTGGATTTTTAATTTAATAAATTAATAAATAGTATATTATTTTTATGATTTATTACTTATTAGGATAATAAATAAGTATATGATAATTTTTATGGATTTTAAAAAATAAATTAAGTATATTACTAAATATGGATATAAGTGATGTAGTTTAAATTTACCTATAGATTAGGGTTTTGATTTATTTAAAATAATAAATAAGCTCCAAAAATTATGAAATAAATTAAGGTTAAAATACAATATCAATAAAATAATTAAAAATTATAAAATCATTAAAATAATCAATAATAAGTTCTAGATAAAGTAAATAGCCCAGAAACCCAGTTGTGGTTCGGTCCCAAAATCGACTTTTTGCAAACGGACTCCGATTTTAGTGAAATCAAATTCATTAATTAGATAATATTATTTTATGAACTTTAAAGGTGTGTAGAGTGAAATTGGATTTCGTATAAGAAAGTTATGATGTTAGGAAGTTGGGATTCTGATAACTTACAAGTTGGATTTCTTGGTATATATACAAGATAATATTTTTACCTTAAGTTTATATTTTTCTATACATTTTTAGAAGTAATTAAGAAAAGAGTTTAATGAGAATATGTTAATATGAATTAATTATAAATTATTGAAGTTTTGGCATTTATTGGATAATTAATGAAGAGTGAGTAGAATGAGAAATTAATTATTTTTTATTTGTTTTCTTCCTTATCTCCCCCTACTTATTTATTTGTCGACCAATCCATACTGATTTGGTCACGGAGATTAGGTTATAAATATATCTTTCCGCTATATTTATTTTTATAAGTCATGTTGTATATATATATATATATACATATCTACAATTTGCCTTTCTTTTATTTTCTTTATTTTTATTCTTTTATTTATTTACATGATTTTAATGCATAAAAGTGCATTTTTATTCATGAATAGGGTTTTGTTAAAATTTTGAAATTAATGGATCTTTACATGTATTCGTTAAGGGTTTTAAGACAAAATACATACATAATGTTAATGAACCATGGATTCATCAACCCTCTATACTTAAACTTTGCTAGTCCCTTAGCAAACACTTATTTGAAAAATAAGAGAAAAAGAAAGAAAGTTGGAATGAATTTATTTTCCTAAACCAATTCATGAGAACAGACAAAGAACAGATCTCGATCGGGCCTGAATCAAGCATTTTGTCAGATACTTAACTAGGATTAGGCTTTCAGTCTCAACAGTCCTCAAGTTCCACAAATCCTTGTTTAAGTTTACCTCAACAGTCAGTTCAGATCCACTCATTCATATCACAAACTCTATCAACCTTGAAATCAATATGTACAGTGTGTGAGTTGTTTTAGCTCTTCCTGCTTGAAAGAAGCGAAGAAACTGCCCATCCCAGTTATACACTCTCATTGTTTCCTCATCCAGCTACTCTTTCCTCGAGGAGGGGGGTATTCCCTTCTAATGTCAGTTCATGGTGTGTCTATAATCGAATATAGAGAGAAAGTAGAAGAATGAGAAAAGAACTTGAGTGCGACTAGTATAGACGCATCTCCTTGTGAAGCCCAACTGTTGTAGCTAAGTCTCCACTAAGATGTGCAAGCTTTTTGGTGGAATCTTGGACCATTGTGGTCGTATTTGTATTTGGAGGCTTCTTCTTTGAATTGACTTTGTAATGTTGCATCAATCTTTTTTTGCCTCGAAGGATATAGTGATGAATACCCATTCATCACTCTTTATTCTTATATTTTAGCTACAAAAACCTATGCAAATGCATGTAGATATGTGTAAATAGGAAAAGTTAGCAAAAGCATGCATGTTTGTAAATATAGATAATTAGCATGTTTTTGTGCAAAAATAAAAGAATAAAGATGAAAAAGAAAAAGAGGGAAATATTTAGAATAAATATTGAGCAACCTAACCCAAGGGAGGGCTCAGCATGGGCCTGACCGCATAAAAGCCAAGTAGAGGGAGATAGGGGCTCACATATGTATATATTTGTAAATAAATAAATTATACATTTTCCTCACCCAAAAATATGTTGTAAATATTTGTACATATTTTGTACATATTTATAAGCTATTAAAAACAAAATAAAAATCTTAAAAATCAAAAATCCAAAAAGAACCTTTCACCATGTACATAGATCATGACTCTTTACTTATTTCACCTTGTAAATAAAGTTATTTATTTTCAAAACTTTTTGTAAATATCCTATGCTATATATTGTAAACAAAATAAATAAAAAGAAACAAAACAAAAATCAAATAAAAATTACAAAAAAATTAAAAATACAAAAATATGTGTACATATACCATGTATATAGTTGTATATAACTAATTATTTCACCTATGTATATAAATAATAAAAATAAAATAAAAATAGCCTTTTATTCCTCATTTTATCCTATAAATAAATAAAATATAAAATAGGAATAAAAATGTATAAAAATAACTAATTAAAAATCAAAATTAAAAATCATATATTGTATATATACCTATGTATAGCTATATATTGTATATACTCTATTTTTATTTCCAAAAATTAATTAAAAATCACAAAAAAATAGAAAAAATTAAAACAAATATTTTTTATGTTTTAAGTTTTTGAAAATTCGGCCATTTAAGGCCCCAAATAAATCAAATAAAAAATTAAGCCTTGGCGGGCTCTGATTGGTCCACGGGGGACTGTTGACCCCCGGTCAACACCTCCCCCAGGACCACCAGAGCCCGGGTCTGTTCACCCGACCCATCTTCTCGGATTTTTCTTTTGATGACCCGAATCCCTTTCGCCCCAAATCCGGGTCCGCATTGATCACGTCACATCCGAGAAGCTCGCCGGAGCTTTCGCCTCGGGATCCGCGCATCAGCTCGCCCTACCCGCAACCTTCTTGCCGGACCCTCCACACTATATAGTATGAGCTCAGCCGCCTCCTCTCACCATCTTTGGCTCCCTACCTTCACTCCCGTGACCTCCATCGTAACCACCGAGGTGACAGCTCGCGTTGGCCCTTGTTGCAGCGAGGAGGAGGTGGCCGGTCACTGATCCGGCAGCTTCGCGCCGCCGTGCTCCGCCACTCGACCGGAGCTCGAGCCTCAAGCCTTGACGCCCTTCGAGGCGACGACCAGGAGCTAGCTAAGCTCCAGCATAGTCTCCCGCATCACCCAGGTATCCATTTAGCTCGCCCATTTAGTGTAATTTCTCATTTCCCCCAAATCGCATCTCCGCCGTGTTCCGCTGATTCCGGCCACATCGAGTACCATTTCGATCATCGGGACCCACCATCATCTTCGCCATCCACCCACGCACGTTCTTCGCCCAGTCATTCAACCCAGCTCGCCCCGGAGCTGGGAGTCGAGCTCCCCCATCCTCCGCTCGCCGGAGCTCATTCGCCCCGACGCCCCGTTCACCCTCACGCCGCTTCCTTGGGTCGAGGCACTTTGCCCTCGACCCGCGAAGCTTCTGGTTTGCTTTGCAGGTACCAAGGAGGCCATCTGAGGCTTCCCAACTTCAGTCCAGGAGCTCGTTCGCCGCTGACCTCGCCGGAGCCCCTCCAGGGCTCGGCTGGGCCATCGGATAGCACCCACAGCTGCGGCACACCGAGGCGGACCTGCTCCGATCTTCAGAGGCAGCTGAGGAGGTCCCCAGCTCGCGCACGAGGCCGGGGAACCTCGCCGGACACCTGTTCTTCGAGGAGCCTCCAGCACCGTCCGATCGCCCCTTCGCTCCAGTCTCGATCGCAGCCGTCCATTCACTGAGGAGCAGCTACCGTCGATCACCTGGAGGGGCTGATCAGGACCGTTAGCAGCAGAGAGAGGAACCATCAGCACCTGAGGCCGTTCGATCTCCCACGTGTCCTCTCCTGCACCGTCGCTCTGGCCCAAGAGCTGAAGAAGAAGAGTGTCGCCCATCCAGAGCCGTCGGATCCTCCACGTGGCGCCTATCGAGCCGTCGACATAATAAGGGGTAAATTACTTAGGCCCCCTCGTAGTTTGAGTCTTTTATTTCTAGTCCTGTAAATATTTTAGTTATTTTATTTACGTAGGGTAATTTGCACTGAGGACCTTGTGCTTGTTTTTATTTGCATATATACCCCTGTGTATGTGAGCTCACGTGCTTCGTCACGTGCTTGTTTGGGTTATTTGCAGTATTAGTCCTGTAGTTCTGGCTGGTTTGTTAATGAATGATAACTTTTTGGTAATTGCATTTATGCCCCTGTGAGCCTTTTATTCACGCATGTGCGGATTTTAGTGGGATTTTTGCATCCAAGCCCCTGGACTTTTGGTACGAGTTACCAAAAGGTCCAGGAACTTGGTTTTTATTACCAAAAGGCCCCTGAGTGCCCCAGGCACGCGCCACGCGCGTGTTTAGCTGGTATTTTTGCACCTTGGCCCCCAGACTTGCGGGTATTTGCACTTACGTCCCTGTGCACAGTGCCCCCTCTTTGATTTTTGAATAAATATCAAACCACCTCCAAATTCGATGAAAATTTGACACTTGACTTCTGCCATGTTGTTGGATTTTTGAGAATTTTTGAGGACATTTTTGATTCCATTTAGTATTTTTAAAAATTCAAAAACATCCTTTTTAGCTACTGTCTAGGTTTAAAAATACCAAAAAAATATAAAAACACCTTCAAAAATTCCAAAAAAATTATTTACTGTTTCTTGTGTGTTGTTTGATTTTCTAGCCAATTTTGGCTATTTTTCATCACTTAAAAACCCTAAAAATTGAAAAACTCCTAAAAACTCATAAAAATTATAATAAATAATATAAAAATCCAAAAACAATAATTTAGGTGCTCAAATTTTCCTTATTCTTTCTAGATTACAGGAAAATTACCTCCAGGGCTTGTTGAGATCCATAAATATTTTATTTTTGGGTTTCAAGCCTTGCTGGACAGTACCTAGGCCTTTGAGCACTGTTTGATTTTTATAAAATAAAATATACATTAGAAAAATACCAAAAATTCACCAAAAACACTTAAAAACCAAAAAAACATAAAAACAATTTTTCTTTAATTTTTGCTTAATTTTTGGTGTGTTAAATAAATTGCTTAAGTTGGCTTGATTTTACTTTCTTTTATTTTCTTTATAATTCAAAAATCCAAAAAAATATAAAAATTATTAAAAACCACTAAAAATCCTTGTTTTTTTTATTTTATTTTCTTTTTACTACTTCGTAGGCCCTAGGCCAACCCGTGCTCCTTGTGTTCGACCCTGGGAGCTATACCAGGTTAATCTTATAGCTAGACCGCTCGCTTTCGTGCTTGATTATTTTTATCTGTTTGAGTGGTTGATTTTTCTTGATACACGCATTCGAGTGACTGAGGTCGCAACGACCTCATTTCCATACCTTCAACTCAGTTGTTCGAGATTTCCCGTGCCATCAGAATGGCGCCGTTGCCGGGGAGCACGGCTTAGTAGTATTTTTGTTTTTATTTTCATTTTTATTTTCGCGGCTTTTCGCGGCTCTTCGGAGCTCGCGGCTTTTTCGCGGCTTTTGTATTTAGTTTCTTTTTGTTTTATTTTTGTTTTATTTTGATTTTCTTTTATTTTTATTTTTGTTTTCTATTGAGTGTTTATTTTATTTCCATTTTTGCACATATACCCTTGCTTTTATTTTCATTCATTATTTGATTATTGTTTATTGGTCTGACCACTCTTCTGTCTTTCTTGCGAGGGCCCGAGGACCGCGGAGGCGACTTTCGAGGAGCCGGTGCAGCCGCGGAGTTCGGAGGCGGCTTCTTTCTCTACGAAGCCGCAGGAGAGAGCGAGAGAGAGAGAGTGAGTGGGCGAGGCATTAGGATAGTTTTATTCATTCATTATTAATTGTAATAATACAGGCCTTTCTGTTTGGACACTTAGACCGTAGCGGGTCTGTTTCGCCGAGCACCGGCGTGCTCGGGGGACCCATTAGGACCTGCGGCTTTTTCGCGGCTTTTCTCGCGGATTTCTTTTTCCTTTCTTACTGTCATTTTCCGGATTTTTCGCGGTTTTTGCTCGAGCCCCTAGACTTAGGACTTTCTGGTGACTGTGACGTAACTGAGTAGGATCCACACACCTAAGGCTTATCTGTTCCTATAGACCGTATTGGACCTACTTAAAATCAATAATAAAAATAACCGACTCGCTAGCCTCCGTAGCCTACGTGCCGTAGCTCGTCCTGTAAAGCGCTTACTCCTACCCCCGATTTGTCGGGCGGGGGAGGGACGAGCCAAGACCGGACCCTTTGGCTTGGAGGTCGGTGACCGGTTAGACGGTTCTTCGCTAGAAGTTGCTCGTCTAGGACTCGGCTTTCACCGTTGCATCATATAGCTTAGTTTACATTTCTGTCTTTATTTTATGCGCGGATCATTTTGCATGTAGAGAGCTGGAGACAGGTACGCATTTCTGACTTTGCATGCATCATTGATTTTTCGTGCATCGGCTTTTTCGACTTCTCCCCCCGATTTTGGACTTAATAACCAGGAGAATCGAAAAATTCGTTAGGCGCTTTTGTTTGATTTGAAAAATACCTAAAAAAGTGTAACCATAAAATTGGGACTGCTAAGACTATTGACCTTAAAACTCGCTCACCCTAAAAATTCTGTCTTGGGGAGAGCAACCCCCTCATTGCTTGGTTTGTATGCGCGAGAGAGTGACCCCGCACACTAGGTAGAGCCCCCCGTTGCTAAACTCGACTGACTACCGACTCTTCCGTGCGGGCCAGTCGGTTGGGGTTAGCAGCGGATATCCCAACAGGTCACGTAAGCGCTCTGATATTTGTGTGTTCACCAAAATAAAATCGACAAGATAATTTGACCGAACTTTCATGGTCTTCAGCTCGCGTTGCGTTGGTGAACCGGGGGTTTGTTTTCAGATCATAGTTTTTCCAGATCTCATCCGCCCTACTCGCCAGATCGAGATGATGGGTAGACGATCTCTTAGGCAGCCTCTGGCTGCACCGCTTTCGGGCGCGTCTACCTCATCATCTAGGTTGGCTCGCGAGAGCTCAGACCAGCTCTCCGAGCCCGAGTACGACTCCACCCTGTTCCCCCTCGATCCCCTTTCTGACCTTCCTGAGAGACATGAGCCCGAGGAGAGACTGATTCATTTGACGGCACCTGAGTTGGGCTCATTTGGTTTTGCAGACGTCGAGATGGCAGGCGCAGGCAGTTCAGATGATCACTCCCGTAGACCAGAGCATATCGTACTAGACCAGGGAGCGATCAACTCCACCCTGATCGCATCGCTTGATACAGTTCAGCAGCAGCTCCGCGATCAGGGAGCATTCATGATGGAGATGAGGCGTGAGTTGGAGAGGCTCAGAGCAGAGAGAGACCAGCAGAGCGAGCCCGAGGAGATCCCAGATGCAGATGCACATGCACGAGCCGCAGCAGCAGCAGCAGCAGCCGCGGCCGCCGCCGCAGCGGCAGCAGCCGCAGGAGGAGCAGGACCACCGAGACCGATGCGGGATTTACACAATCCCGGATCTACACTGATGCACCACTGGGTGGTGGTTCCAGCTATCGTGGGGGACTTCAAGTTCCCCCCGAACACCTTGCAGATGCTTCCTCGGTTCCATGGACTTGCTACAGAGGAGCCCCACCTCCACCTCCAGGAGTTTCTTATGATATGCAGCACTGTCCACGACAGACATGTGGACCAGGACACGATCAGGATGATCGCTTTCTCCTTCTCACTGGCAGATAGAGCAGCCACTTGGCTGAAGCATTTGGGGAGATTTGTATATACCTGGGAGCAGCTCCGCACCGAGTACTTGAATAAGTACTATCCACTCGGGCGGACGAATGCAGCGAGGGCCCTGATCAGCAACTTCTCCATGTTCCCCAACGAGCAGTTTCACGAGGCTTGGGAGAGGTTCAGAGAGCTCCTGGACAGATGCCCGCACCATGATATCACGAAGCCGAACCTAGTTCAGAGCTTCTTCAGCGGACTGTCACCAGAGCTACAGGGCCTGGTGAATGCTTCTTGTGGCGGGTCCTACTTCGCCAAGGACCACGACCAGGTCTGGGCTATTTTTGAGGAGATGGCAGAGAACTACATGGTCATGTCCCAGACCCGGCTCTATACCCAGAAGACCCAGCCACATCAGCCAGGACCCGTGCAGTACCAGAGGATAGCACGGGTAGATGCAGGTCCTTCCAGTTCGTCCGCAGCCACAGCAGCAGCACAGTTAGAGTCGTCAGCTGCGGACATGGGCATCATCAGCGAGAAGTTGGACCGCATGGAGCTGATAGAGAAGAAGCAGTGCCAGAGCATAGCACAGATGGATCAGATGGCACAGGTCTTGAGCGACCTGAAGACACAGCTCATGTGTCTCCAGGAGACACAGACGGCTTCTCAGCCCCGTCTTCAGTCGCGAGGCGACGCCGGCAGCAGCAGCAGCTCGTCCCAGCGCTCCAGCACCCCAGTGCAGCCTAGACAGGTTCACCTTGTACAGGCGGAGCCGTACCAGCAGCCGCAGCACACCTACCAGTCTCCACCATCTCCAGAGATGCAGATGGTGGTTTACCAGCCGGACCAGCCTCTGGCAGTACTCCCGCCAGCCCCCTTGGATGCAGAGCCGTTGATGGATGTCAACGGGATCTGGTACGACCGTCCCCAGCCTGGGATCCGACGAGACCATCCCGGATTCAGGTGGGGGAGTGGTGGTGCCCAGGCCCAGCAGCAGCCGTCAGGACAGGGAGGGCAGTACTCCCAGCCGAGAGACCATCACCAGCCGCAGCAGCAGCCCCCAGTCTACCAGCAGCAGTCATCCTACGGTCCGCGTCCCTATCAGCAGCAGGGACAGTATTGGAGACGTGAGCAGCAGGCTCACCAGGGATACCAGCACCAGCAGCAGCCTCCATCCTACCCCTCTCACCCACAGCAGTTTCAGCAGCCTCACCCACAGAGAGGCCACCCGTCGGGCTCCCACGAGAGCCCCGCTTTGGATGACATCGCCCGCCTCCTCACGGACCAGCAGGCTACATTCCGACGGGAGATGGACGAGTTCCGCCAGGAGATGCGGGACCTGGTGAGAGGGAAGGCCGCCATACCAGCCCAGATAGAGCCCAATCCGAACAGCCTCAAGCGGAAGTCTGAGCAGGTAGTACATACTGAGTCAGCCACTCCTAGTGACCCATTTGATGATACATCTTCGGATTTATTTGATGCTGATTTTGTCACACTTAGGAGCGGTAGGACCCCAGCAGGCGGCGGCGCCTCATCTGAGCACCATCCCGAGGCGCCACAGGAGGAGGAGGAGAGCGGTACTGAGACCGCTCCAGATGATGACGGTGGTACTGAGGCCACCAAGGATGCTGATCCCACCGGCGGTACTGAGGCCGCCACTTCACCAGAGCTAGGAGGTGGTACTGATGCCACCCATGCAGCCGAGCCAGCCCGCAATACTGATGTCGCGCGACGTCTTCCTTCAGCAGCAGCAGAGCAGCCAGCCCGTGGTGGTACTGAGGCCACCGGTGTTTGTATAGACAGTCCTGTTGTTTTCCCTCGCACTCATGTATCTCGGAACTCTGCTATGAATAAAGGAAAAGGTTTACATTCTTCTGGTCCCACTGTGGTGCGTGATGTATGTGTGGATCCGGTCCTTGAATCGCTTAGACCTTTTCCTAGTCCTTCATCTGAGAAGGACCCAGTGATCCCCTTCCCTAGAGCCCTTCAGATGGGGAAGGGGAAGAAAAATGATCCAAAAAAGAGAGAGCTTGAGGAGTTCAGCCAGAGCATGATAGATCGGTTTCACATTCAGCTGACCCTCCAGGAGGCTTTGCAGCACATCCCCCTTCTCCAGAGATCTTTGAGAGAGAGGACTACAGTCAGGAGGAGGAGGAGGAACCACACCTCAGAGATCCATGTGCTGACCAAAGCCACGTGCTATGCGATCCAGAACCGACTGCCAGCCAAGAGGCCAGATTCAGGAGCCCCGTATGTCAGATGCCAGATTAGTGAGCAGTGGTTCGACCGTACTCTTCTAGATAGCGGATCGTCGATCAACCTTCTTCCGGTAGCTCTTCTCGACCGCTTCGAGTTGGGCACTCTTCGACAGAGCAGGACAGTCCTTCAGTTCGCTGATCGATCTGTCAAGAGGCCGAAGGGGTTATTACGAGACGTTATCGTCACGATTCAGGGTCTGCAATTCCCCGTGAACTTCGTAGTGTTGGACATGGAGACCCCTGAGTCAGTGACCGATACCCCCATCATACTCGGTCGTCCGTTCTTGGCCACAGCCAAGGCGGTGACTGATCATGATAGCGGGAAGGTGTACTTTCGCGTCCAGGGCGAGAGTATACAAATAGAGACGGTCGAGGACTATAGAGCCAGATTCAGATCCCGCTCAGATGCGAGTACCGATTCAGAGCAGCTGACAGACGCAGAGCCAGACATCCACCAGGACTGTGATTTTGTGATCACAGATGATGAGGCAGCTTGGGCAGACCTTGAGACACAGACCACCCTCTCACTTTCAGACACAGCTGAGGCAGAGATGATAGCAGAGGAGAGTCTGGAGAGCACAGACCTGGTTCAGGATACCATTGCGGCAGCAGAGCCGGTCCTTGATCGCAGCACGATGAGTCGTGATGGTGGTGCTGATGCCACCTTGTTTCCCGGTGGTACTGATGCCACCGATTCTGATGCAGATCCCTCGGATTCAGAGTCTGATTGGGCCGATTGCTATGATCAGATGCCAGACTTGAGTCCAGTTGAGCCTATTGATGAGGAGGAGGTAGATGCAGAGCCGAGCAGAGACAGTGCAGTTGAGCCGCCTTCTCCCGATCCAGTTTGCGAGAGTACGCTTTCACTTTCCCAAGCAGATTTGGCCGATCTTGCAGCTTTCACTCAGTTTCTTCCACAACCAGATTTGTCGGCACCCAGCATTCCAGAGCTGAAGCCGCTCCCTACTTCGCTGAAGTATCGATTCCTTGCGGGCGATCCAGAGATGTACCCAGTCATCATCTCCGCCGAGTTGACTGGAGAGCAGGAATCCCGTTTGATGGGGGTTCTTGAAAAGAACCGCAAGGCGATCGGATGGAGCGTAGCAGATCTCCATGGGATTAGTCCATCAGTGTGCTCCCACCACATCTATCTCGAGGATGGGGCGAAGCCGTCGCGTGAGTTCCAGCGGCGTCTGAACCCCAACCTGAGAGAGGTTGTCATGAAGGAAATATCGAAGTGGTGGGGTGCAGGTTTTATTTATCCCATTTCCGACTCCAAGTGGGTCAGCCCCTTGCATGTGGTGCCCAAGAAGACGGGCATCACGACTGTGATCAGTGAGTCGGGAGAGGAGATTGCTACACGAGTACCCACCTCTTGGAGGGTTTGTGTTGACTACAGGAGACTCAACCAAGCCACCAAGAAGGACCATTTCCCCCTGCCTTTTATTGACCAGATCATTGAGAGACTGGCAGGGAAGAGCCATTATTGCTTCCTGGATGGGTACTCGGGCTACAACCAAGTGGCCATCGCTCCTGAGGACCAGGAGAAGACCACCTTTACCTGTCCCTTCGGCACATATGCTTTTCGACGCATGCCATTTGGGTTATGCAACGCCCCTGCGACTTTTCAGAGATGCATGCTGTCGATCTTTTCGGACATGGTAGGGGAGTGCTTAGAGGTCTTCATGGATGATTTCTCGATCTACGGCGACGGATTTGATTCTTGTCTTGACTGCCTAGATCGAGTACTTCAGCGATGTATTGAGTATCACTTGGTGCTATCTTGGGAGAAGAGTCACTTCATGGTGACTCAAGGGACGGTGCTTGGCCACATCATCTCCAACAGGGGCATGGAGGTTGATCCGGCCAAGGTTGATGTCATTAGGAAACTCACACCGCCGTCCAATTTGAGGCAGTTACGGTCATTTCTGGGGCACGTTGGATTTTACAGGAGATTCATTTATGATTTTAGCAGGATTGCCCGACCGTTGACCGACCTCTTGACGAAAGACACCGAGTTCCTTGTCGATGACAAGTGTCTTTCGTCATTTGCTACTCTCCAGCAGTGCGTGATTGAGGCTCCTGTCCTCCAGCCACCTGATTGGTCTCTCCCATTCGAGATCATGACGGACGCCTCCGATTTTGCCGTAGGGGCAGTGCTGGGACAGAGGAGGGATGGAGTACTATTTGCTATACACTATGCTAGCCGCACATTGGATTCCGCCCAGCGGAATTATACAGTCACAGAAAAGGAGATGCTAGCAGTAGTGTTTGCCCTGGATAAGTTTAGATCATATATCATTGGATCTAGAGTGACTTTGTTTACAGATCATACCGCCATCAGGTACCTCATGGCAAAGAAGGATGCCAAGGCCAGACTGACTAGATGGATCCTTCTACTCCAGGAGTTCGACATTGAGATTAAGGATAAGCCTGGAGTCAAGAATGTGGTGGCGGATCACCTCTCCCGATTAGAGCAGCCTGAGGAGACTGAGCAGATTGATCCTATCAGAGATACCTTCCCAGATGAGGCGATCCTTGCTATCGCCTCACTCCCATGGTATGCCGATATTGTGAACTTTCTCGTTGCTGGGAAAGTCCCACAAGATTGGCCCAGGCAGAGGCTTGAGACCTTCCTTACGAAGGCCAAGTCTTACCATTGGGAGGATCCCATCCTTTACCACGAAGGAGGGGATAGCGTTTGGCGTCGGTGTATTCCTCAGGAGGAACACCATAGCGTCCTCACTTACTGCCACAAGCTTGAGGCAGGAGGACATCATTCTGGGAGGAGAACGGCACAGAAAGTGCTCCAATCCGGCTTGTGGTGGCCTACCCTCTTCAAGGACTCAGATGAGTTCGTGAAGAGGTGTACTGACTGTCAGAGGATGGGCACTTGTGGACAGCGTGATATGATGCCGATGCAGCCCATTCACTTCTGTGAGGTTTTTGACGCATGGGGCATCGATTTCATGGGTCCATTCCCTAAGAGTCAGGGATTCGAGTACATTCTGTTGGCCGTAGATTATGTGAGTCGTGGGTGGAGGCTATCCCCGCCCGAGCCGCTGATGCGAGGACAGTTTGCAGATTTTTGAGGAAGCATATCATCACGCGGTTCGGGGTTCCACGAGTTCTTATTTCTGATGGGGGATCTCGCTTCATCAATGACCAGGTGAAGGCACTTGCTAGCGAGTTCGGCATAGATCATCGCGTTGCTACACCATACCATCCACAGACGAATGGTCTAGCCGAAGTGTCGAATAGGGAGATCAAGACTATTCTGCAGAAAGTCGTCCGCCCTGACCGAAAGGATTGGTCACAGCTATTGGACTCGGTCTTGTGGGCATATAGGACGTCTTTCAAGACACCTTTGGGCACATCTCCCTTTCGCCTCGTGTATGGCAAGCCCTGTCACCTACCAGTTGAGCTGAGGCACAAGTCACTTTGGGCAGTTACAGACATACTTATGGATCCAGATGGTATAGGAGACCAGAGGAGGGCAGAGCTAGCTGCCCTGGAGGAGCTTAGAGATTCAGCTTTCTCAAGCAGCCTACATTATAAGGAGAGAGTCAAGGAGTGGCATGATTCTCATATCAGCCACAAGCATTTTGAGATTGGACAGAGAGTATGGCTGTTTGATGCGAGGCTTAGATTATTTCCAGGGAAGCTACAGAGCAAATGGAAAGGACCTTATCTGGTTCGGAAGGTACACGACAACGGTAGCATCGACATATCTGAGTTGTCTTCTGAGAGTACCTTCCGAGTGAACGGCCAGCGGCTCAAACCATTTCTAGATCATGAGCCGCGAGTCGTTGATCTTGCCCCTATTCATTTCGCGTGAGATGTGGTCTTTGACTCACATCTAATGCATCTCACGCCTGAGCTTTACTGATCCTCCGCTGTATATAGATCCAGATGTCCATACCACCACTTTCTTTAGTCCCACATCCCTTTCTTCATCTTGTGATTATGCTATACTTAGGGTGCACTTTACCCTAAGTATAGGGGGGATGTGAGACCTTTCGGGTATTTCTTTTGTTTCTGTCTACCCCTGTTTTGCTGCCTATACTTAGGGGCATTTCACCCTAAGTATAGGGGGGGTAGACCCTGTACATTCTCCACTCGGTTTTCCCTTCGTATACAGCCTGCTATACTTAGGATTACTTGATCCTAAGTATAGGGGGAAGACCCGAGTCCCTCTTGACTTTTCATCTCCTTTTTGTATAGCATTCCTTTTCACTTCCCTATACATAGCACGAGTTATGTCTTCTTCATCGCTCTTGACTCTGAGGACATCGTTCGAGCTAAGTATAGGGGGGGTGTATATATTTCATATATACTTTAGCCATAACTCGTACTTTGTGTGAGTGTGTTAATAAATAAAAATGGCTAAAAACCACAAAAATTAAAAATTTTTCATGTACATAATCTTCTTTTATTTGCACATAAATAGCTAGTGTACAAATTATTTTTGTAAAAGTGATTTCAAAAATCTTTTGTGTAAAGCCTGTGTAAATATTTTCTGTATCAAAATTATGTATATAGTACAAAATTTTTCCAAAATGTTTTGAAAAATCAAAAGTTTGCAAAAATCTTGTGTAAATGTGTGTAAATATCTTTTTGCAAAACTTGCACTTCATGCATCATCATTCATGATTTCAAAACATTTTTCAAAAATTTTGCATGATTGTAAAATAGTGTGTAAATATGCATCTTTTTGTACATATGTATATAGTTTTCTGGATGATAGTTGACATTTAAACTAGCCTGGAATCAAATTGAGAAATGGAGCTTGATTAAGATCTTAATCCACCTAATTTCTAAGAGGAACCTTATAGGGCTTAGGTTTAAGGCTTTTCAGGTCTATTGTGACTTAATTCTTTGAGTCCACTAGGCTATGATCACATGTCATCTCAATGAGCCTAAGTAGAGCACTTAACAACAACACATGACTCATATAGATTATGGCTTTACTTGGACAACCGCACTATGCACCGAGCTCTCTTCGGATGAGGTGGTGAGGAGGCAGTCTTCCTTGGCTTGGGGTAGCATATGAGGGTAGTACTTCTAGGCAGAACCTCTCTTCTTCATTTAGTGAAGGAAGTGCGTCTCAACTTGGTCTGGTTGCCATGAGGTCTAACGACGGGAGTTGTGGGTTGCAATAAAGCTTCAAAAGAGGGATAGTCTACTGGCTCAAGAGGAAAAACTCCTTGTATATATGCTGCACATGTACATGTTGTATAGATGCACTCGAAAAAAAATGCAAAAAGAAAAGAACTCCAAAAAAGTGGTGGGTCTGAGAGAAAATGATAATCCCACCGGAGTATGTATATAAGTGCAATAAGCAAAGCTTGGTTTCATGATCCACCTGTTGTAGCTTGCAGCAGGGAGACTTGGCTACACTGGTCAAGCTCCCAAGGGTACTTGGCTACACTGGCCTTGACCCATTCTCTTCTTCCCCCTCTTCTTGAGCCGGTTGCACTTGAACTTAGAAGGGAATACCCCGCTCCTCGAGGAAAGAGTGGCCAGATTGAGGTCATAGAGTTACCTTGTTAGGGAGGGTTGTCAAGTTGCCATTTCTGAGGTGGAGAGCTTAGACCTCACTTTCACAGGACAAGAAAAGATTCATGGTCTTCAGGGTTTGTGATTGGTGACTTGTTCTGATCTGGAGCATTGAGGAGTTTTGGTTATAAATATATCTTTCCGCTATATTTATTTTTATAAGTCATGTTGTATATATATATATACATATCTACAATTTGCCTTTCTTTTATTTTCTTTATTTTTATTCTTTTATTTATTTACATGATTTTAATGCATAAAAGTGCATTTTTATTCATGAATAGGGTTTTGTTAAAATTTTGAAATTAATGGATCTTTACATGTATTCGTTAAGGGTTTTAAGACAAAATACAGACATAATGTTAATGAACCATGGATTCATCAACCCTCTATACTTAAACTTTGCTAGTCCCTTAGCAAACACTTATTTGAAAAATAAGAGAAAAAGAAAGAAAGTTGGAATGAATTTATTTTCCTAAACCAATTCATGAGAACAGACAAAGAACAGATCTCGATCGGGCCTGAATCAAGCATTTTGTCAGATACTTAACTAGGATTAGGCTTTCAGTCTCAACAGTCCTCAAGTTCCACAAATCCTTGTTTAAGTTTACCTCAACAGTCAGTTCAGATCCACTCATTCATATCGCAAACTCTATCAACCTTGAAATCAATATGTACAGTGTGTGAGTTGTTTTAGCTCTTCCTGCTTGAAAGAAGCGAAGAAACTGCCCATCCCAGTTATACACTCTCATTGTTTCCTCATCCAGCTACTCTTTCCTCGAGGAGGGGGGTATTCCCTTCTAATGTCAGTTCATGGTGTGTCTACAATCGAATATAGAGAGAAAGTAGAAGAATGAGAAAAGAACTTGAGTGCGACTAGTATAGACGCATCTCCTTGTGAAGCCCAACTGTTGTAGCTAAGTCTCCACTAAGATGTGCAAGCTTTTTGGTGGAATCTTGGACCATTGTGGTCGTATTTGTATTTGGAGGCTTCTTCTTTGAATTGACTTTGTAATGTTGCATCAATCTTTTTTTGCCTCGAAGGATATAGTGATGAATACCCATTCATCACTCTTTATTCTTATATTTTAGCTACAAAAACCTATGCAAATGCATGTAGATATGTGTAAATAGGAAAAGTTAGCAAAAGCATGCATGTTTGTAAATATAGATAATTAGCATGTTTTTGTGCAAAAATAAAAGAATAAAGATGAAAAAGAAAAAGAGGGAAATATTTAGAATAAATATTGAGCAACCTAACCCAAGGGAGGGCTCAGCATGGGCCTGACCGCATAAAAGCCAAGTAGAGGGAGATAGGGGCTCACATATGTATATATTTGTAAATAAATAAATTATACATTTTCCTCACCCAAAAATATGTTGTAAATATTTGTACATATTTTGTACATATTTATAAGCTATTAAAAACAAAATAAAAATCTTAAAAATCAAAAATCCAAAAAGAACCTTTCACCATGTACATAGATCATGACTCTTTACTTATTTCACCTTGTAAATAAAGTTATTTATTTTCAAAACTTTTTGTAAATATCCTATGCTATATATTGTAAACAAAATAAATAAAAAGAAACAAAACAAAAATCAAATAAAAATTACAAAAAAATTAAAAATACAAAAATATGTGTACATATACCATGTATATAGTTGTATATAACTAATTATTTCACCTATGTATATAAATAATAAAAATAAAATAAAAATAGCCTTTTATTCCTCATTTTATCCTATAAATAAATAAAATATAAAATAGGAATAAAAATGTATAAAAATAACTAATTAAAAATCAAAATTAAAAATCATATATTGTATATATACCTATGTATAGCTATATATTGTATATACTCTATTTTTATTTCCAAAAATTAATTAAAAATCACAAAAAAATAGAAAAAATTAAAACAAATATTTTTTATGTTTTAAGTTTTTGAAAATTCGGCCATTTAAGGCCCCAAAAAAATCAAATAAAAAATTAAGCCTTGGCGGGCTCTGATTGGTCCACGGGGGACTGTTGACCCCCGGTCAACACCTCCCCCAGGACCACCAGAGCCCGGGTCTGTTCACCCGACCCATCTTCTCTGATTTTTCTTTTGATGACCAGAATCCCTTTCGCCCCAAATCCGGGTCCGCATTGATCACGTCACATCCGAGAAGCTCGCCGGAGCTTTCGCCTCGGGATCCGCGCATCAGCTCGCCCTACCCGCAACCTTCTTGCCGGACCCTCCACACTATATAGTCTGAGCTCAGCCGCCTCCTCTCACCATCTTTGGCTCCCTACCTTCACTCCCGTGACCTCCATCGTAACCACCGAGGTGACAGCTCGCGTTGGCCCTTGTTGCAGCGAGGAGGAGGTGGCCGGTCACTGATCCGGCAGCTTCGCGCCGCCGTGCTCCGCCACTCGACCGGAGCTCGAGCCTCAGGCCTTGAAGCCCTTCGAGGCGACGACCAGGAGCTAGCTAAGCTCCAGCATAGTCTCCCGCATCACCCAGGTATCCATTTAGCTCGCCCATTTAGTGTAATTTCTCATTTCCCCCAAATCGCATCTCCGCCGTGTTCCGCTGATTCCGGCCACATCGAGTACCATTTCGATCATCGGGACCCACCATCATCTTCGCCATCCACCCACGCACGTTCTTCGCCCAGTCATTCAACCCAGCTCGCCCCGGAGCTGGGAGTCGAGCTCCCCCATCCTCCGCTCGCCGGAGCTCATTCGCCCCGACGCCCCGTTCACCCTCACGCCGCTTCCTTGGGTCGAGGCACTTTGCCCTCGACCCGCGAAGCTTCTGGTTTGCTTTGCAGGTACCAAGGAGGCCATCTGAGGCTTCCCAACTTCAGTCCAGGAGCTCGTTCGCCGCTGACCTCGCCGGAGCCCCTCCAGGGCTCGGCTGGGCCATCGGATAGCACCCACAGCTGCGGCACACCGAGGCGGACCTGCTCCGATCTTCAGAGGCAGCTGAGGAGGTCCCCAGCTCGCGCACGAGGCCGGCGAACCTCGCCGGCCACCTGTTCTTCGAGGAGCCTCCAGCACCGTCCGATCGCCCCTTCACTCCAGTCTCGATCGCAGCCGTCCATTCACTGAGGAGCAGCTACCGTCGATCACCTGGAGGGGCTGATCAGGACCGTTAGCAGCAGAGAGAGGAACCATCAGCACCTGAGGCTGTTCGATCTCCCACGTGTCCTCTCCTGCACCGTCGATCTGGCCCAAGAGCTGAAGAAGAAGAGCGCCGCCCATCCAGAGCCGTCGGATCCTCCACGTGGCGCCTATCGAGCCGTCGACATAATAAGGGGTAAATTACTTAGGCCCCCTCGTAGTTTGAGTCTTTTATTTCTAGTCCTGTAAATATTTTAGTTATTTTATTTACGTAGGGTAATTTGCACTGAGGACCTTGTGCTAGTTTTTATTTGCATATATACCCCTGTGTATGTGAGCTCACGTGCTTCGTCACGTGCTTGTTTGGGTTATTTGCAGTATTAGTCCTGTAGTTCTGGATGGTTTGTTAATGAATGATAACTTTTTGGTAATTGCATTTATGCCCCTGTGAGCCTTTTATTCACGCATGTGCGGATTTTAGTGGGATTTTTGCATCCAAGCCCCTGGACTTTTGGTACGAGTTACCAAAAGGTCCAGGAACTTGGTTTTTATTACCAAAAGGCCCCTGAGTGCCCCAGGCACGCGCCACGCGCGTGTTTAGCTGGGATTTTTGCACCTTGGCCCCCAGACTTGCGGGTATTTGCACTTACGTCCCTGTGCACAGTGCCCCCTCTTTGATTTTTGAATAAATATCAAACCACCTCCAAATTCGATGAAAATTTGATACATGGCTCCTGCCATGTTGTTGGATTTTTGAGAATTTTTGAGGACATTTTTTATTCCATTTAGTATTTTTAAAAATTCAAAAACATCCTTTTTAGCTACTGTCTAGGTTTAAAAATACCAAAAAAATATAAAAAAACCTTCAAAAATTCCAAAAAAATTAGTTACTGTTTCTTGTGTGTTGTTTGATTTTCTAGCCAATTTTGGCTATTTTTCATCACTTAAAAACCCTAAAAATTGAAAAACTCCTAAAAACTCATAAAAATTATAATAAATAATATAAAAATCCAAAAACAATAATTTAGGTGCCCAAATTTTCCTTATTCTTTCTAGATTACAGGAAAATTACCTCCAGGGCTTGTTGAGATCCATAAATATTTTATTTTTGGGTTTCAAGCCTTGCTGGACAGTACCTAGGCCTTTGAGCACTGTTTGATTTTTATAAAATAAAATATACATTAGAAAAATACCAAAAATTCACCAAAAACACTTAAAAACCTAATAAACATAAAAACAATTTTTCTTTAATTTTTGCTTAATTTTTGGTGTGTTAAATAAATTGCTTAAGTTGGCTTGATTTTACTTTCTTTTATTTTCTTTATAATTCAAAAATCCAAAAAAATATAAAAATTATTAAAAACCACTAAAAATCCTTGTTTTTTTTATTTTATTTTCTTTTTACTACTTTGTAGGCCCTAGGCCAACCCGTGCTCCTTGTGTTCGACCCTGGGAGCTATACCAGGTTAATCTTATAGCTAGACCGCTCGCTTTCGTGCTTGATTATTTTTATCTGTTTGAGTGGTTGATTTTTCTTGATACACGCATTCGAGTGACTGAGGTCGCAACGACCTCATTTCCATACCTTCACCTCAGTTGTTTGAGATTTCCCGTGTCATCATATAGCATCTTTTCATTCCGTCCATTTTTTGAGGTCTTGGAAAAATTGTACCAGCAGATCCTTCCCTCATCCGAAGCAATTATTGCAACCCCAAACTCTCCCGTCTTTAGACGTCAGCACCACTAGACAAGGATGAAAATGCACCACTAAAATTGATTGCCCTTCGCATCCCCATGCAAGTCGAGCTAAGTGTAAAGTGCATGTGTCCAAAATTGGTTCACTAATGAAGAGTTACACGGATGACACCAAGTGTTCTACTTAAGCATTTTCGAGTTGACTTCCCAAACATGGTCTCATGGAACCCAAAGATTTAAATCAAAGACCTGAAGAGTCTAAATTCCACTTTCTAACTAGGCTCCTTACAACGAAAGTTAAAGGTCGTGATCAAGCTCCATCCTTTAGACTTTTCCCAATCTTTAGTTCTAGAAATCAAACTTATCCTGAAAAATATTAATGCAAATGCAACCATGTTTTTTATGTGAAGTATATTTTCTGAATTTTACTCATTTTTATGGATTTTAAGGATTTTGTTATTTTTATGGATTTTAGACTTTGCATTTTTTATGGATTTTGTAATTTTTATAAATAAGTTTATGTACAAGAATTTTTACAAGATAAATTACTCATATTTTATTTGGATTAAATAACTAATGTATTTTACAAATTTTATATAAAAAGAATTTTACAAGGATTAAATGAATTTTATACATATTTTAATAGGTAGAGTTTTAAATAAGTATTATACAAATTTTAAATACACATTTTAAATTTAATTAAGAATTTTAAATAAGGAGTTAGGCATATTTTACTTATTTACAAGGATTTTATAAATAATAAATAAATGGATTTTAAATTAACCTTTATCCACTTTTATGGATTTTATAGATATAGAAAATACATAAAAGTACGAGTTATGGATAAAAGTATATATACAATATATACGCATCCCCCTATACTTAGCTTGTGCTATGTCCTCATAGCGTCAAAAGACAAAAAGGAGGACATAACTCGTGCTAAGTAAAAGTGAGTGAAAAATAACGAAAGAATAGAAGTCAATCGACCCCCTATACTTACGATCAAGCCATCGTAAGTATAGTGGAACAAAAATGAGGTGACTGTGGAAAAAGAATATACAAACAAAGAAACAAAAGGAGAAGAAGAACGAAATCAACGAAATCACTCGGTCCCCCCTATACTTAGGATAAGGCATCCTAAGTATAGAAAAGAGTGTGGCCAAAATTAGGGACTAGTGGCTACTGTAAAAGAAAAGATATACAAAAGAAAAGTAAAAAGAACAAAATACAAAGTCGAGAATCAGCGGGCAATCGATCCCCCTTATACTTAGGATCCGGTATCCTAAGCATATAAGACGAACAAAAATGGGGACGATTATGGTTTATGAATAATATACAGGTGTGTACTCCAGGAAAGATCGAAAGGCTTCATAGGTCTCTGTACAGGATGGAATGAAGTGGAAGAGTAGTCATGCATCCTGTACAAAGTGGATCACTTCAACTCGGGCTAGATGATCAGCAGTATCTACGAAGTGCTTCAGCATATGCCCATTCACTACAAACGGCTCTTCGCCAGGTGACACATCTGATATAGAAATACTACCATTGTCGTTCACCATTCTGCTATATACGGCCCTTCCCATTTTCTCTTCAATTTGCCAGGAAAAATTTGCAATCGCGCATTGAACAACCATACTTTCTGCCCAGGGACAAAGGTCTTGTGTCGAATATGTCTATCATGCCATCTCTTTACTTTGTCCTTATAAATGAGGGTGTTCTCGTATGCTTGATTTCGAATCTCCACTAGCTCATTCAGATCTAGCTTCCTCTTGGCTCCTGCTTTCTGCATCTCTAATGAAATCTCTCTGATAGCCCATTCGGATTTGTGCATGATCTCTACGGAAAATAGCATGACTTAAGGGAGTCTTATATGCAATATGATATGCCCAAAGAACTTGGCTCTGTGATCAATGCCATAGTTTTTCACTAGCTTTTTCACCTCCTTATTAACGAAATGGCTACCCCCGTCTGAAATGAGAAAATGTAGAATACCGAACCGAGAAATAATGTGTTCCTTAGGAACCTGCACATTGTCTTGATGTCGGTGGTTCATATGGGTATAGCCTCCACCCATCTACTAACATAATCTACAATGAGAATAATGTACTCAAAGCCATTGTTGGAGGGAAACGGCTATGCTCCGTGCGTCAAAGATCTCGCAAATGATAACAGGTCGCATAGGCATCACATCTCTAGCACTGATTGTCCCTATGACTCTCTGACAATCCGGGCAACTCTTCACAAATGTGCAAGCATCTCTAGTAAGAGTCGGCCACCAAAATCCGCTCTGAAGTACCTCCTGCACTGTCCTCTTCCCTGAATGATGTCCTCCAGCCTCTAAGGAGTGGTACAGAGTGAGGACACTATTATATTCCTCTTGAGGAATACATCACCTGCAAACACAATCTGGTCCTTCTTGAAAAAGAATCGGATCTTCCCAATAGTAGTATCGTGCCTCGGACACTAGCATGTCGACTTGGTCTTTCAGCCAACCCTGTGGACTTTTCTGTGTAACCAGAAAGTTCACTATATCTACATACCATGGAAGTTTTGTAACTGCAAAGATGCTCTCATCTGGAAATCTCTCTCAATCTCTAGCGTGTATTCATCTGAAGGCTGCTCTGTAATCGGGAGAGATGATTGATGAATCCCTGATTCTCACGCTTTATTCTTTTATTTTAGCTACTTATCTTGGCAAAACATCATGTAAATAAGTGTAAATACAATAACATAGCAATCAACATGCATGTGTTAACATTGCATAGTTATCATGCATTTGTGCAAAAATAAAAGAATAAAGGAAAAGAAAAAGGAAGGAGGTATTTAGAATAAATACAGAGTGACCCAAATCCTAAGATAAGGTCAAGCCTTGACCTGATTGCCCAATAAAATAAGTAGAGAGAGATAGGGCCTACTCTATGGTGTACATATTACCTATATATGTAAGTAACTATTTTTTTACAAAATAAAATTAAAATGATATTTTTACCTCCTTGTATATATTCCTAATAATAAAAACAAAAATAAAATAAAATCAGAAAAATTAAATAAAAATACAATCCTCTTTCCTTGTTCTAAGAACATGTATATATCACATCCCTTATTTATTTTAAATCTGTAAATAACCTCTAAAAATAAAATAAAAATTATTTTAAACTCCTAAAATTATGTTGGAAATAAATAAGATATAAAATTGGGGTATTTATGTAAAAATAATAAAAAAATATTGTACAGAATACATAGGTATATTATACATGTATATAACACCATATACTGTATATACACTAGAATATTTTTCATAAAAATAATTAAAAATCATAGAAAACTTCTTCAAAAAATAATAAATATTTTTTACTTTATACACTTTTTATTTTGAATTCGGTTACTATTTTTTTATTTTATAAATAATTTGTAAATTCTAATTTCCTGATTGGTCCAGCCGGATGTTGACCTCAAGTCAACGCCTTCGTCCAAGGCTGACCTAACTCGATTCCTTCCACCGGAGCTTTTTCTCCCTTTTTTCCCGGTCGAGTCATGCCTCCTCTCGATCCGATTCTTCACCCAAGCCTTCTCCTAGGATCCATCACCTTCGTGGATCCTTAGGAAGGCGCAGATCTTCCTAGGTTTGCGCGCTCTCGCCCGATCTTTCCATCCTCCTGGAAAGCATATAAAATATCTCCTCCGCATCCCCGGTCATGCATCTCGTACCTCGCTCCTTCTTCTACCCCTAGACACCTTTGGTTGAGTGACAGTTGCCGGAGAGCGTCTTCGGATTGGAGTTTGGTAGCGTAATCACGCGGCTCAGCTACGTGGTCGGAGTGCTCCGCCGCATCTAGCCTCTCACCCTTCCGTAGCTCGGTTGAGGCCATCACCTCGACGCTCGCCTCCGCCCGAAGCTTAGGAACATGTTCCGACCTTCAGGTATCTATCCTATCCCCCACATTTCCCTTTTGATTCCATCCATTACATTTAGTTCCACCGCACATCCACTTGCTCCGACCAGCCGGTTGGAGCCACGTTACCCAGCTCCATCTGTTCGGACCGACCCCTCATTCCATCGCTCAACTTCGTGTGCAACCTGATCCCCGTTAGCGTCGACACCCAGGTCGAGATTAAGGTTGTGACTCCTTCCCTTCATCTCCTTGGTTGTTAACATCCATTCCCCTCTGCTTCTCCTATCTTTATTTGCAATAAAGCCTCGTCAGAGCTACGCCTCCGAGCGGACTTCCCGTTGCAAGTACTGGTTCGCAAAGAAGACCCCCATTTGACCCCCGGCTGCTCAGGCAGAGAAGCTCCAGGTGCACCTCCACCTCGACGGCCATCCGACCGTACCTCTTCACATTGGAGTCGCCCACCTGACACATAGAGCATAGCTGATGATGACGAGACCTTCAAATCCTTCATTGGGCCGACGAATTCTTCTCCTCGCTCGATTGAAGGTCATCTGGAGGTTGTTCTTCCAACATCCTCGTCTACCGTTGGATCGGCCTCCATCTGCCAGATCGCATCACAGCTGCCGATAGCAGTAGCCTTTTTGGTTGTTGGATCTGACGCCACCAGATGCATCAGGTCGCACGTCCCCGACATCATTTGGACTGCCAGATCTGCATCCGCCAGATGATCAGAGCCATACACCCACGACGCCTCCCACGCATGCCACGTGCCTCCTCGGGGTATATTGCTCTTTTACTCCCTACACTTTTATATTTTACTATATGGTTCTATAAATAAAGTGGTAGCTTAAAGATTTTGTAATTCGTACCTAATAGTTTCAGTATTTGCATTCTAGTCCTCCCGAACCTGAGACACGTGCATGTTCACGTGACTTCGTGGGTTATTTGCATGTTTTATCCCAAACTTCATGGATGTTATGTTTTGAGTTGAACTTTTCTGGCAATTGCAAATATACCCATGTGCGTGAGTTTTTGAGCATGTATGTGGATATCTTGGATAATTTGCAAGATTCACCCTGAGAATTTTATACATGTTATTGATGAATACCCATTCATCACTCTTTATTCTTATATTTTAGCTACAAAAACCTTTGCAAATGCATGTAGATATGTGTAAATAGGGATAATTAGCAAAAGCATGCATTGTGTAAAAACCTATAATTAGCATGTTTTTGTGCAAAAATAAAAGAATAAAGATTAAAAAGAAAAAGAGGGAAATATTTAGAATAAATATTGAGCAACCTAACCCAAGGGAGGGCTCAGCATGGGCTTGACCGCATAAAAGCCAAGTAGAGGGAGATAGGGGCTCATGTGTATATATTTATGTAAATAAAATAAAAATGTTTTCCTCACCCAAAAATATGCTTATAAATACTTGTATATACTTATAAAAGATGAAAACAAAATAAAAAGTTAAAAATCAAAAAGATTAAAAATACCCTTTCATCATGTACATAGACCATGCCTTTATATATTTATTTAACCTTGTAAATAAATAAAGTTATTTTTCCAAACTTTTTGTAAATATTCTTTGTTATATTTTGTAAATAAATAAAATAAAAAGAATCAAAACAAAAATGTAAAATAAAATAAACAAACAAAAGAAAACAAAAACAAAAATAAAAGAAAAAGAAAAATAAACAGAAGTAAAACAAACAGAAAATATAAACAAAAACCGTGAAAAGTCGCGAGCTCTGAAAGAGCCGCGAAAAGCCGCGAAAATAAAAACTAAAGGAAAAAGAAAACTACTAAGCCGTGCTCCCCGGCAACGGCGCCATTCTGTTGACCGGGGAAGCGACTTTCGAGGAGCCGGTGCAACCGAGGAACTCGGAGGCGACTTTCGAGGAGCCGGTGCAACCGAGGAACTCGGAGGCGGCTTCCTTCTCTACGAAGCCGCAGGAGAGAGCGAGAGGGAGAGAGTTGAGTGGGTGAGGTTAGATTAGGTCTTTATTATTATTGTAATAATACAGGGACAGGACTTGGACACTTGTGACTTGCCGTAGCGGGTCTGTTTCGCCGAGCACCGGTGTGCTCGGGGGACCCTTAGGACTTGCGCGGTTTTTCGCGGTTTTATTTTCTTTTCTTTCTGCCTTTTCCGGTGTTTACGCGGTTTTTGCTCGAGCCACTAGACTTAGGATTTTCTGGTGATTGTGCCGTAATTAGTAGGATCCACACACCTAACTGCTTATCTGTTCTCATAGATCGATAATTGGACCTACTTAAAAATCATTAATAAAAATAACCGATTCATTTGCCTTCGTAGCCTACGTGCCGCAGCCCGTCCTGTAAAGCGCTTACTCCTACCCTCGATTTGTCGGACAGAGGAGGGACGGGCCAAGACCGGACTCTTTGGCTTGGAGGTCGGTGACCGGTTAGACGGTTCTTCGCTAGAAGTTGCTCGTTTAGGACTCGGCTTTACCGCTGCATCATTTAGGTTAGTTTCTTTTCAGTCTTTACTTTTATGCGCGGATCATTTTGCATGTAGAGTGCTGGAGGCAAGGTACGCATTTCTTACTCAGCATGCATCATTGATTTATCGTGCATCGGTTTTTTCGTCTTCTCCCCCCTATTTTTGGACTTAATAACCAGGAGAACCGAAAAATTCGTTAGGCCTTTTGTTTGCTTTGAAAAAGATTAAAAAAGTGAAACCATAAAATTGGGACTGCTAAGAATTATTGATCTTAAAACTCGCTCACCCTAAAAACTTTGTCTTGGGGAGAGCAACCCCCTCATTGTGTGGTTTGGATGCACGAGAGAGTGACCCGCACCCTAGGTAGAGCCCTCTGTTGCTAGTCCCGACTGATTACCGACTTTTCTGTGCGGGCCAGTTGGTTGGCTTAGCATCGGATATCCCAACAGGTCACGTAAGCGCTCTGATATTCTGTGTGTTCACCAAATAAAATTGACAAGATAATCTGACCGAACTTTCACGGTCTTCAGCTCGCGTTGCGTTGGTGAACCGGGGGTTTGTTTTCTGATCATAATTTTTCCAGATCTCATCCGCACTACTCGCCAGATCAAGATGATGGGTAGACGGTCTCTTAGGCAGCCTCTGGCTGCACCGCTTTTGGGCGCGTCTACCTCATCATCTAGGTTGGCTCGCGAGAGCTCAGACCCGCTCTCCGAGCCCGAGTACGATTCCACCCTGTTCCCCCTCAACCCCCTTTCTATTCTACCTGAGAGACACGAGCCCGAGGAGAGACTGATTGATTTGACAGCACCTGAGTTGGGCTCGTTTGGTTTTGCATACGTCGCCATGGCCGGTAGTTCTGAGGATCGTTCCCGCACAGAGCACGTTGTGATGGATCAGGGAGCGATCAACTCCACCTTGATCGCCTCATTAGAGACAGTTCAGCAGCAGTTACGCGATCAGGGAGCATTTATGATTGAGATGAGGAGAGAGTTGGAGAGCCTCCGATTAGAGCGAGATGAGCAGAGCGAGCCTGAGGACGGACCAGATGCAGAGGCACGAGCAGCAGCAGCAGCAGCAGCCGCAGCCGCCGCCGCATCAGCAGCCGCGGGAGGAGGACCACCTAGACCGATGCGGGAGTTGCACAACCCCGGATCTACACTGATGCACCATTGGGTGGTGGTACCTGCTATCGTGGGGGACTTCAAGTTCCCCCCGAACACCCTGCAGATGCTTCCTCGTTTTCACGGACTCGCCACTGAGGAGCCCCACCTCTACCTCCAGGAGTTCCTGATGATTTGCAGCACTGTCCACGATCGCCACGTGGACCAGGACAC
The DNA here is from genome assembly GCA_037367405.1 of Ottelia alismoides. NCBI lineage: Eukaryota > Viridiplantae > Streptophyta > Magnoliopsida > Alismatales > Hydrocharitaceae > Ottelia > Ottelia alismoides. The sequence goes on along the minus strand of JAZKJV010006356.1, from coordinate 989,702 downwards.
GATCCGGATGATAGCCTTCCCGTTTTCACTGGCAGATAGAGCAGCCACCTGGCTGAAGCATCTTGGGAGGTTTGTCTATACCTGGGAGCAGCTCCGCACCGAGTACTTGAACAAGTACTATCCACTCGGGCGGACGAATGCAGCGAGGGCCCTGATCAGCAACTTCTCCATGTTCCCCAACGAGCAGTTTCACGAGGCATGGGAGAGGTTCCGAGAGCTCCTGGACAGATGCCTGCACCACTACATCACGAAGCCGAACCTTGTGCAGAGCTTCTTCAGCGGGTTGACACCAGAGCTACAGGGCCTGGTGAATGCTTCTTGCGGCGGGTCCTACTTCGCCAAGGACCACGACCAGGTCTGGGCCATCTTCGAGGAGATGGCTGAGAACTATATGGTGATGTCTCAGACCAGGTTGTATACTCAGAAGACCCAGCCACATCAGCCAGGACCCGTGCAGTACCAGCGGATAGCACGGGTAGATGCAGGTCCATCCAGTTCGTCCGCAGCCGCAGCAGCACAGGCAGAGTCGTCAGCTGCGGACATGGGCATTATCAGCGAGAAGCTGGACAGCATGGAGCTGATCGAGAAGAAGCAGTGCCAGAGTATCACGCAGATGGAGCAGATGGCACAGTTTCTGAGCGACATGAAGACACAGCTCATGTGTCTCCAGGAGGCACAAACGGCTCCTCAGCCCCGTCTTCAGTCGCGAGGCGACGCCGGCAGCAGCAGCAGCTCGTCCCAGCGCTCCAGCACCCACGTGCAGCCTAGACAGGTCCATCTTGTACAGGCGGAGCCGTACCAGCAGCCGCAGCCCTTCTACCAGTCGGACCAGCCTCTGGCAGTACTCCCGCCAGCCCCCTACGATGCAGAGCCGTTGATGGATGTCAACGGGATTTGGTGTGACCGCCCCCAGCCTGGGATCCGACGAGACCATCCCGGATTCAGGTGGGGGAGTGGTGGTACCCAGCCCCAGCAGCAGTCGTCAGGACAGGGAGGGCAGTACTCCCAGCAGAGAGATCACCACCAGCCACAGCAGCAGCAGCCCCCAGCATATCAGCAGCACCAGCCATCCTTCGGTCCTCGTCCCTATCATCAGCAGGGACAGTCGTGGAGACGTGAGCAGCAGGCTCACCCGGTTCAGCAGCAGCACCCGTCCTCATACCCCTCTTACCAGCACCACCAGCAGCAGTTCCAGCAGCCTCACCCCCAGAGAGGCTACCCGTCGGGCTCCCACGAGAGCCCCGCTTTGGATGACATTGCCTGCCTCCTCACGGACCAGCAGGCCACATTCCGACGGGAGATGGACGAGTTGAGATGCGGGACTTGGTGAGAGGGAAGGCCGCCATTCCAGCCCAGATTGAGCCGAACCCGAACAACCTCAAGAGAAAATCTGAGCAGGTAGTACATACTGAGTTTGCCACTCCTAGTGACCCATTTGATGATACATCTTCGGATCTATTTGATGCTGATTTTGTCACACTTAGGAGCGGTAGGACCCCAGCAGGCGGCGGCGCCTCAGCTGAGCTTCACCACGAGGACACTTCAGAGGCGCCACATGAGGAGGAGGAGAGCGGTATTGAGGCCGCTCCAGATGATGACGGTGGCATTGAAGCCACCAAGGATGCTGATCCCACCGGCGGTACTAAGGTCACCGCTTCACCAGATCTAGGAGGTGGTACTGACGCCACCAGTTCAGCCGAGCCAGCCCGCGGTATTGATGCCGCGAGACGTCTACCAGCAGCATCAGCACAGCCAGCCCACGGTGGTACTGAGGCCACCGGTGTTAGTATAGAGAGAGATGTTGTTTTTCCTCGCCGTGTTGTATCTCAGAACTTTGGTGTGAATAAAGGAAAAGGTTTAGTTTCTTCTGGTCCCACTGTGGTGCATGATGTATGTGTGGATCCGGTCATCGAACCGTCTAGGCCTTTTCCTAGTCCTTCATCTGAGAAGGACCCTGTGATCCTCTTCCCTAGAGCCCTTCAGATGGGGAAGGGGAAGAAAAATGATCCAAAAAAGAGAGAGCTTGAGGAGTTCAGCCAGAGCATGATCGATCGATTCCATATCCAGCTGACCCTCCAGGAGGCTTTGCAGCACATCCCCCTTCTCCAGCGATCTTTGAGAGAGAGGACTACAGTCAGGAGGAGGAGGAGGAACCACACTTCAGAGATCCATGTGCTGACCAAGGCCACGTGTTTTGCGATCCAGAATCGCCTGCCAGCCAAGAGGCCAGATTCAGGGGCCCCATATGTCAGATGCCAGATTAGTGAGCAGAGGTTCGACCGTACTCTACTAGATAGCGGATCGTCGATCAACCTTCTTCCGGCAGCCCTTCTCGACCGCTTTGAGTTGGGCACTCTTCGACAGAGCAGGACAGTCCTTCAGTTCACTGATCGATCTGTCAAGAGGCCGAAGGGATTATTACGAGACGTTATCGTCACGATTCAGGGCCTGAAATTCCCCGTGGACTTCATAGTGTTGGACATGGAGATCCCTGAGTCAGTGGCCGATACCCCCATCATCCTTGGTCGTCCGTTCTTGGCCACAGCCAAGGCGGTGACTGATCATGATAGCGGGAAGGTGTACTTTCACGTCGAGGGCGAGAGTATACAAATAGAGATGGTCGAGGACTACAGAGCTAGATTCAGAGTCCGCTCAGATGCGAGTACAGATTCAGAGCAGCTGACAGACGCAGAGCCAGACGTCCACCAGGACTGTGATTTTGTGATCACAGATGATGAGGCAGCTTGGGCAGACCTTGAGACACAGACCATCCTCTCACTTTCAGATACAGCTGATGCCGAGATGATAGCAGAGGAGAGTCTGGAGAGCACAGCCCTGGTCCCGGATACCATTGAGGCAGCAGAGCCGGTCCTTGATCGCAGCACGATGTTTAGTGATGGTGGTGCTGAGGCCACCTTGTTTTCCGGTGGTACTGATGCCACCGCGGTTGATACAGATCCCTCGGATTCAGAGTCTAATTGGGCCGATTGTTATGATTAGATGCCAGACCTGAGTTCACCTGAGCCTATAGATGAGGAGGAGGTAGATGCAGAGCCGAGCAGAGACAGTGCAGTTGAGCAGCCTTCTCCCGATCCAGTTTGCGAGAGTACGCTTTCACTTTCCCAGGCAGATTTGGCCGACTTAGCAGCTTTCACTCAGTTTCTTCCACAGCCAGATCTGCCAGCACCCAGCATTCCAGAGCCGAAGCCGCTCCCTACTTCGTTGAAGTATCGATTCCTTGCGGGCGAGCCAGAGATGTACCCAGTCATCATCTCCGCTGAGTTGACTGGAGAGCAGGAATCCCGTTTGATGGGGGTTCTTGAAAAGAACCGCAAGGCTATCGGATGGAGCGTAGCAGATCTCCATGGGATTAGTCCATCAGTGTGCTCCCACCATATCTATCTCGAGGAAGGGGCGAAGCCGTCGCGTGAGTTCCAGCGGCGACTGAACCCCAACCTGAGAGAGGTCGTGATGAAGGAAATATCGAAATGGTGGAGTGCAGATTTTATTTATCCCATTTCCGACTCCAAGTGGGTCAGCCCCTTGTATGTGGTGCCCAAGAAGACGGGCATCACGACTGTGATCGGTGAGTCGGGAGAGGAGATTGCTGCACGAGTACCCACCTCTTGGAGGGTTTGTGTTGACTACAGGAGACTCAACCAAGCCACCAAGAAGGACCATTTCCCCCTGCCTTTTATTGATCAGATCATTGAGAGACTGGCAGGGAAGAGCCATTATTGCTTCCTGGATGGGCACTCGGGCTACAACCAAGTGGCCATCGCTCCTGAGGATCAGGAGAAGACCACCTTTACCTGTCCCTTCGGCACATATGCTTTCCGACGCATGCCATTTGGGCTATGCAATGCCCCTGCGACTTTTCAGAGGTGCATGTTGTCGATCTTCTCGGACATGGTAGGGGAGTGTTTGGAGGTCTTCATGGACGATTTCTCGGTCTACGGCGACGGATTCGATTCTTGTCTTGACTGCCTAGACCGGGTACTCCAGCGATGTATCGAGTTTCATTTGGTTTTATCTTGGGAGAAGAGTCACTTCATGGTGACTCAAGGGACGGTGCTTGGCCACATCATCTCCAACAGGGGCATGGAGGTTGATCCGGCCAAGGTTGATGTCATTAGGAAACTCGCACCGCCGTCCAATCTGAGGCAGCTACGGTCATTCCTGGGGCACGTTGGATTTTATAGGAGGTTCATTCAGGATTTCAGCAGGATTGCCTGACCATTGACTGACCTCTTGACGAAAGACACCGAGTTCCTTGTCGATGACAAGTGTCTTTCGTCATTCACGACTCTCCAGCAGTGTGTCATTGAGGCTCCTGTCCTCCAGCCGCCTGACTGGTCTCTCCCATTCGAGATCATGACGGATGCCTCCGATTTTGCCGTGGGGGCAGTGCTGGGACAGAGGAGGGATGGAGTTCCATTTGCCATACACTATGCTAGCCGCACATTGGATTCCGCCCAGCGGAATTACACAGTCACAGAGAAGGAGATGCTAGCCGTAGTGTTTGCCCTGGATAAGTTCAGATCGTATATCATCGGATCTAGAGTGACTTTGTTTACATATCACACCGCCATCAGGTACCTCATGGCAAAGAAGGATGCCAAGGCCAGACTGACTAGATGGATCCTTCTACTACAGGAGTTCGACATTGAGATCAAGGATAAGCCTGGAGTCAAGAATGTGGTGGCGGATCATCTCTCCCGACTAGAGCAGCCTGAGGATTCTGAGCAGATTGACCCTATTAGAGATACCTTCCCAGATGAGGCGATCCTTGCTATCGCCTCACTTCCATGGTACGCCGATATTGTGAACTTTCTCGTTGTTGGGAAAGTCCCACAAGATTGGCCCAGACAGAGACTTGAGACCTTCCTTGTGAAGGCCAAGTCCTACCATTGGGAGGATCCCATCCTTTACCACGAAGGAGGGGATAGCGTCTGGCGTCGGTGTATTCCTCAGGAGGAACACCATAGCGTCCTCACTTACTGCCACAAGCTTGAGGCAGGAGGACATCATTCTGGGAGGAGAACGGCACAGAAAGTGCTCCAATCCGGCTTGTGGTGGCCTACCCTCTTCAAGGACTCAGATGAGTTTGTGAAGAGGTGTACTGACTGTCAGAGGATGGGCACTTGTGGACAGCGTGATATGATGCCGATGCAGCCCATTCACTTCTGTGAGGTTTTTGACGCATGGGGCATCGATTTCATGGGTCCATTCCCTAAGAGTCAGGGATTTGAGTACATTCTGTGGGCCGTTGATTATGTGAGTCGTTGGGTGGAGGCTATCCCCGCCCGAGCCGCTGATGCGAGGACAGTTTGCAGATTTTTGAGGAAGCACATCATCACGCGGTTCGGGGTTCCACGAGTTCTGATTTCTGATGGGAGATCTCACTTCATCAACGACCAGGTGAAGGCACTTGCTAGCGAGTTCGGCATAGATCATCGTGTTGCTACACCTTACCATCCATAGACGAATGGTCTAGCCGAAGTGTCGAATAGGGAGATCAAGACTATTCTGCAGAAAGTCGTCCGCCCTGACCGAAAGGATTGGTCACAGCTTTTGGACTCGGTCTTGTGGGCATATAGGACGTCTTTCAAGACACCTTTGGGCACATCTCCCTTTCGCCTCGTATATGGCAAGCCATGCCATTTACCTGTTGAGCTGAGGCACAAGTCACTTTGGGCAGTTACAGATATTTTGATGGATCCAGATGGTATGGGAGACCAGAGGAGGGCAGAGCTAGATGCCCTGGAGGAGCTTAGAGATGCAGCTTTCTCAAGCAGCCTACATTATAAGGAGAAAGTCAAGGAGTGGCATGATTCTCATATCAGCCACAAGCATTTTGAGATTGGACAGAGAGTATGGCTGTTTGATGCGAGGCTACGATTATTTCCAGGGAAGCTTCAGAGCAAATGGAAAGGACCTTATCTGGTTAGAAAGGTATACGACAACGGTAGCATCGACATATCTGAGTTGTCTTCTGAGAGTACCTTTCGAGTGAACAGCCAGCGGCTCAAGCCATTTCTAGATCATGAGCCGAGAGTCGTTGATCTTTCCCCTATTCTTTTTGCGTGAGATGTGGTCTTCGACTCACATCTAATGCATCTCACGCCTGAGTTTCATTGATCTCCCGTTGTATATAGATCCAGATGTCCATATCATCACATACTTTAGTCCCACATCCCTTCCTTCATCTTGTGATTATGTTATACTTAGGGTGCACTTTACCCTAAGTATAGGGGGGATGTGAGGCCTTTCGGGTATTTCTTTTGTTTCCATCTACCCCTGTTTTTGTTGCCTATACTTAGGGATATTTCACCCTAAGTATAGGGGGGGTAGACCCTGTACATTCTGCATTCAGGTTTTCCCTTAGTATACAGCATGTTATACTTAGGATTTCTTGATCCTAAGTATAGGGGGGAGACCTGGGTCCCTCTTGACTTTTCATTTCTTTTTGTATAGCCTTTCTTTTCACTTCCCTATACCTAGCACGAGTTATGTCTTCTTCATCGCTCTTGACTCTGAGGACATCGTTCGAGCTAAGTATAGGGGGGTGTGTATATTTCATATATACTTTAGCCATAACTCGTACTTTGTGTGAGTGTGTTAATAAATAAAATGGCTAAAAACCACAAAAATTAAAATTTTTCATGTACATAATCTTCTTTTATTTTGCACATACATAGCTAGTGCACAAATTATTTTTGTAAAAATGATTTCAAAAATCTTTTGTGTAAAGCTTGTGTAAATATTTTCGTATCAAAATTATGTATATAGTACAAAATTTTTCCAAAATGTTTTGAAAATCAAAAGTTTGCAAAAATCTTGTGTAAATATGTGTAAATATCTTTTTGCAAAACTTGCACTTCATGCATCATCCATTCATGATTTCAAAACATTTTTCAAAAATTTTGCATGATTGAAAAATTTGTGAAAATAAGCATTTTTTTGTACATATGTATATAGTTTTTCTGGATGATAGTTGACATTTAAGCTAGCCTGGAATCAAATTGAGAAATGGAGCTTGATTAAGATCTTAATCCACCTAATTTCTAAGAGGAACCTTATAGGACTTAGGTTTAAGGCTTTTCAGGTCCATGGTGACTTAATTCTTTGAGTTCACTAGGCTATGATCACATGTCATCTCAATGAGCCTAAGTAGAGCACTTAACAACAACACATGACTCATATAGATTATGGCTTTACTTGGACAACCGCACTATGCACCGAGCTCTCTACGGATGAGGTGGTGAGGAGGCAGTCTTCCTTGACTTGGGGTAGCATATGAGGGTAGTACTTCTAGGCGGAACCTCTCTTCTTCTTATAGTGAAGGAAGTACGTCTCAACTTGGTCCGGTTGCCATGAGGTCTAACGACGGGAGTTGTGGGTTGCAATAAAGCTTCAAAAGAGGGACAGTCTACTGGCTCAAGAGGAAAAACTCCTTGTATATATGCTGCACATGTATATGTTGTATAGATGAACTTGAAAAAAAAATGTGCAAAAAGAAAAGAACTCCAAAAAAGTGGTGGGTCTGATAGAAAATGATAATCCCACCGGAGTATGTATAGAGTGCAATAAGCAAAGCTTGGTTTCATGATCCACCTGTTGTAGCTTGCAGCAGGGAGACTTGGCTACACTGGTCAAGCTCCCAAGGGTACTTGGCTACACTGGCCTTGACCCATTCTCTTCTTCCCTCTCTTCTTGAGCCGGTTGAACTTGAACTTAGAAGGGAATACCCCGCTCCTCGAGGAAAGAGTGGCCAGATTGAGGTCATAGAGTTACCTTGTTGGGGAGGGTTGTCAAGTTGCCATTTCTGAGGTGGAGAGCTTAGACCTCACTTTCACAGGACAAGAAAAGATTCATGGTCTTCAGGGTTTGTGCTTGATGACTTGTTCTGATCTGGAGCATTGAGGAGTCTTGGTTATAGATTAGTGGAACTTAGAGGCTGTTAGGTTTTAAGCTTAAGTCTAAATAAGGTTCCGACACATTAATAATCCAAAGATCTGATCGAGCTCCATACCCCAAATTGATGAAGACAAGTTTAATAATCAACCTTGATCCATGTACATCCTCTTTTTCTTTTTCTTTCTTTCTTTTTCACTTCTTTTTCAAATAAGTGTTTGCTAAGGGACTAGCAAAGTTAAGTATAGGGGGGTGATGAATACCCATTCATCACTCTTTATTCTTATATTTTAGCTACAAAAACCTTTGCAAATGCATGTAGATATGTGTAAATAGGGATAATTAGCAAAACCATGCATTGTGTAAAAACCTATAATTAGCATGTTTTTGTGCAAAAATAAAATAATAAAGATTAAAAAGAAAAAGAGGGAAATATTTAGAATAAATATTGAGCAACCTAACCCAAGGGAGGGCTCAGCATGGGCCTGACCGCATAAAAGCCAAGTAGAGGGAGATAGGGGCTCATGTGTATATATTTATGTAAATAAAATAAAAATGTTTTCCTCACCCAAAATTATGCTTATAAATACTTGTATATACTTATAAAAGATGAAAACAAAATAAAAAGTTAAAAATCAAAAAGATTAAAAATACCCTTTCATCATGTACATAGACCATGCCTTTATATATTTATTTAACCTTGTAAATAAATAAAGTTATTTTTCCAAACTTTTTGTAAATATTCTTTGTTATATTTTGTAAATAAATAAAATAAAAAGAATCAAAACAAAAATCAAATAAAAATAACAAAATTAAAAATACAAAAACACATTGTACATATACCTTGTATATAGATGTATATATCTATTTATTTTACCTATGTATATAAATAATAAAAATAAAATAAAAACACCCTTTTTATTCCTTATTTTATTCTATAAATAAATAAACTATAAAATAAGGATAAAATTGTACAAAAATAATAATTAAAAATCAAAAATTAAAAAACCTACATATTGTATATATACCTATATATAGCTATATATTGTAAATACCTTATTTTTATTTCCAAAAATTAATTAAAAATCACTAAAAAATAGAAAAAATTAAAAGAAAAATATTTCATGTTTTGACTTTTCCCTAATTCGGCCATTTGTTATTTTTTTATTGAATTCCTAAATCTTTTACACGTGGCCTTCACCCATAGGACCTGGGGATTGTTGACCGCCAGGTCAACTGCCCCCCCCCCCCCCCCCCAGGACCACTTCCCACGGGTTAGGCGCCCGACCCGACTTCCCCCTATTTTAGCGCCTAAACCTGATTCACCCTCGCCTAAACCCAGGGTCCGATTCCTTCTTGATATATCCGAGACCCTCGCCGGAGCCTCCACCTCGAGATCCGCGCTCCAGGATACCCTACCCGACCTCTTCTAGCCGGACCTGCACACATATATAGCTCGAGCTCCGCCACCTTCATTCCTATCTTTGGCTCATTCGCTCCATCCCCCGTGACCTCCAGTGCTCGAGCGTGAGTGACAGCTCGCTCCAGGTGCTGTCGCAGCGAGGAGAGGGGCCGGATACCACTGATCCGGCGATTAGCTCCGCCGTAGCTCCGCCACTGGTGCGAGCTCCGAGCCTCGGGCCCAGACGTCCCTCGAGGCTACGACCGGGAGCTTCCCCTGCTCCAGCCCAGTCTATTCATCCATCCAGGTACCCCCTTAGCTCTGCCCTTTCCTTTGATTTCAGCTTTCCCCCAATCCTCGCCGTCGTACTTTTTCGTCGATTCACCCCGGTTCCGACCACCTCCCGACCATCGGACCCGACCATCACGTTCGCCCTTCCCCCGCGCACCTTCTCCGCCCCTCCGTTCAACCCAGCTCGCACAGGAGCTGGGGTTCGAACCCCTTCGTCGTCGCATCGCCGGGGTTCGCCCGTACCGACGCACCGACCACCCCCCACGTCGCCTAACTGGGTCGAGGCATTTTGCCCTCGACCCGCGAAGCTTTTGAGCCATTTTGCAGGACCAAAGGAAGCCATCTGAGGCCTCCTGACATCTCGCCCAGGAGCTTCAGCTCCGCCACCCGCGTCGGAGCTCATCCGAGCTTGGCAGGAGCATCGGAGACCACCAGCAGCTGTGCATCTTCACGCCGGAGCTCCTCCGATCTTCAGGCGCAGCAGAGGAGGCCGGAGGCGCCTTCACGAGGCCGGCGAAGTTCGCCGGCCGTCAGTTCATCCAGCACCCTCGAGAGCCGTCGGATTAGCCTCCCGCTCCAGGTGCCATCCTGACCGTTGGTGGCTGGAGCTTCTTTTTGTCGTCAGATCTGAGGTGCCAGATCCAGGCCGTTGGATCCACACGTGTCCTGGCCTGGACCGTTGGATCGACCAGAGCTGAGCAGCGTTGAGAGCCGCCCCTTCCTGACCGTCCGATCGCCACGTGGCGGCCATCCGTCAGCTCCGGTTAATAAAGGGTAAATTACCCTTAGGCCCTTATCTTAGTTTTATTTCATTTGAGTCCTGTAAATATTTAAGCACGTTATTTAGTTTTAGGTTTATTTGCACAATGGACCCTGCACTTTATTTTATTTGCACTTATACCCCTGTATGTGTGAGCCACGTGCTTCGTCACGTGTAGTTTTGGGTTATTTGCGATATATGCCCTTGTAATTCTGATTGTTCTGAAATGAAAGAAACTTTTTAGTATTTGCATTTATGCCCCTATGAATGATTTTATTCCGCATGTGCGTTTATTTGTGGGTAAATTGCAACTGAGGTCCTCGGACTTTTGGTACGTGTTACCAATAGGTCCCCGGACCTTATTTTTATTACATATAGGTCCCTGAGTGCCCCAGGCACGCGCCTCGCACATGTTTTGCTGGGTTAATTGCACCTGGACCCCCAGAACTTTGGGTATTTGCATTCTAATCCCTGTGCACTGTACCCTCTTGTCATTTTTGAATAAAATATCAAATCACCTCCAAATTCGACAAAAATTTGACACATGGCTCCTCTCATGGTGTAGGATTTTTGTGAATTTTTTAGGACATTTTTTATTTCGTTTGTTATTTTTAAAAATTCAAAAACCAACATTTTTGTTACTGTCTAGGTTTAAAAATCACAAAAAAATATAAAAACACCTCTAAAAATTCTACAAAAATTAGATACTGTTTAGTTTAGTTTGTTTGATTTTCTAGCCAATTTTGGCTATTTTTCATTGCTTAAAAACCTTAAAAACTTAAAAACACCTAAAAACTCATAAAAATTCTATTAAATAATCTAAAAACCCAAAAACAATAATTTTGGTACTTAAATTTTCCTTGTTTTACCTAGTTTACCGGAAAAATACCTCCAGGCCCTTTTGAGGCCCTTAGATATTTTATCTAGGGCTTTTGGGCCTGGCTGGACAGTACCTTGCATTTTTGTTACTGTTTGATTTTTAGAAATTAAAATAAATATCAGAAAAATCCCAAAAATTCACCAAAAACATAAAAAATATATAAAACACATAAAAATATTTTTGTTTGAATTTTTGCTTGATTTTTGTTGCATTAAATAAATTGTTGAAGTGTGCTTATTTGTGTTTCTTTTATTTTCATTACATATTAAAAATCCAAAAAAATCTAAAAATAATTAAAAACCCCTAAAAAGTATTTTGTCTTTTATTTTATTCATTTTTTTACTACTTCGTAGGCCTTCGGCCAACCCATGCTCCTCGAGTTCGACCCTGGGTGCTATACCAGGTTAAACATATAGCAGGACCGCTTGCTTTGTTTTGATTGATTTGATTTGTATCGAGTGGTTCGATTTTTCTTGATTGACTTAGCCGAGTGATCGAGGTCGCAAAGACCTATTTTTGTACCTTTACCTCTGTCGCTTGGCCGGTCAACAGTTATCATTTGGCCTGGAAACTTTCGTATAATTGCGAATAGGTCCCTACTTGTTCTATGTGTTGTTTTTTAACAAATAAATACCTAACTAACTCCAAAAATCCCACAAAAATTATGGTTAACTCCTGCTAACACGTAATATTTATGGTGATTTTTATGAATTAATTTGGTTTTATTTGATATTTTCTAAAAAAATAAAAACACATAAAAATTGATCAGTCTATTTTAGAAAATATATAAAAATTATAAAAATTATTTTAAAAATTACATAAAAAATAGTGTGTGCTTCTCTTTGTGTGTTTCACCTTCAATGTTATTTTTGTTTTAAAAATCAATATAATACCCTTAAAAATCTAAAAACTATAAAAAAACTTATAAAAATCATTAAAAATTCTAGAAAATTCAAAAAAATAGGATTTCAGTTTCTTTTGTTAGATACTTTTATTTACTTTCTTATAAAAATCACAACCATGACATTAGGGTACTTTTAGTATTTTAAATTTTCCTTTTAGTCCAGGTTGTACACTATTTTCCCTGTTAGCCTTTGTTTGATTTTTTATAAAATAATATAAAAATTGGAAAAAATCCCAGAAAATCGTCAAAAACATTTGAATATTTACAAAACATAAAAATATTTTTGTTTCTGATTTTTTGGCATTTTTGACCTTAATAAAAAATTGTGGAAGCTTGTTTGTAAGCCTTAGGTTCCTTGTTTGCTTGTTTGTTTCCTTAATTAAAAATTAAAAAATGGAAAATTAAAATTAATAAAAATATGACTTTATTTGTCTGATCACGACTACTTCGTAGGTTTATTCGTGCTCCTTGAGTTCGACCAGGGTCACTATACCGGGTTAAAATAAAATAGAGGAGACCGCTGACATTGATTTTGTGCTTTGATTGTTTGATTTGTGTGGTCTTGATTTTTCTTGTTGACTTAGCCTTGTGATTTGGGTCACAACGACATTTCATTTATCTGATTCCTTAACCCGAGTTGCAAAGCGTGTCATCAGTGATCAACTACCACGTTCTTTACCCCATGCTTATCTCTAATGTCTAAATCAAACTCTTGAAGTAAGGGAATCCGTCTGAGAAGGCGTGCCTTAGCATCCTTCTTTTCCATCAAAAATCGGATAGCTGAATGATCAGTATAAACTGTGATTTTTGAGCCAAGAAGATAAGATCTGAATTTGTCTAACGCAAATACCACCGCCAACATTTCTTTCTCTGTCACTGTATAGTTGCGCTGAGCATCATCTAAAGTGTGCCTGGAATAGTGGATAGCAACTAGAAGTCCATTCCTTTTTTGTTCTAATACAGCCCCGACCGTAAAATCTGAAGCATTTGTCATGATCTCAAAGGGCAGAGACCAATAAGGCGGCTGTAGGATAGGAGCACTGATGATCACTCTTTTAATGTGAGGAAGGCACTAAGACATTTGTCATCTAATAAGAACTCGATGTCTTTGCCTAATAGTTCAGTTAGTGATTGGGCAATCTTAGAGAAATCATGAATGAATCGTCGGTAAAGGCTGACATGCCCAAGAAAAGACCGTAACTGATTAATGTTGGACGGTGGATCGAGACGCTTGATGACATCCACCTTAGCAGGGTCAACCTCCATGCCTTGATTGGAGATGACGTTCCCCAACACAATCTCGTTTTTAACCATAAAATGACTCTTTTCCCAAGACAAAACGAGATCCACTTCACATCATTTCTGAAGAACCTGGTTTAGGTACGCTAAATAATTGTCAAAGGACTCACTGTAGACCGAAAAATCATCCATAAGGACCTCGAGAAAATCACTGACCATGTCCGCAAAGATGGCAAGCATGCACCTCTGGAATGTAGCAGGGGCATTGCACAATCCAAAGGGCATCCGTCTAAAAGCATACGTTCCGAAAGAACATGGGAAGGTGGTATTCTCCTGATCTTCAGGAGCAATTGTAACCTGATTGTATCCGAAGTAACCGTCTAAGAAGCAGAAGTATTCCTTCCATGCCAACCTCTCTATGACTTGGTCTATAAAAGGCAATGGGAAGTGGTCCTTTTTCATCACGACATTCAATTTCCTATAATCAATGCACACCTGCCACGTCATGATTACTCTCTTTGGAATCTCCTCTCCACTCTCATTCTCAACCATCTGAATTCCCGACTTCTTCGGGACAACATGTAATGGGCTAACCCAATCAGAGTTGGAGATGAGATAAATAAACCCTACGTCATACCATTTCGTGATCTCTTTCTTGACAACATCGTGTAAGATGGGATTCAGCCTACGTTGAAACTCTCTGGAAGGTCTAATGTCATGATTAAGATAGATATGGTGAGAACACAAAGCATGATTTATCATGTGGAGATCGGATACAATCCACCCAATATCCTTGCGGTTTCTTTCAAGAATCTTCATCAGATGAAATTCTTGTTCTTCGGTCAAATATGCGCTGATAATGATCGAAAATTGTCGATGTGGACCCGCAAGGAAAGCATACTTCATGTTTGGTGGTAAGGTATTCAATTAGGGTAAAGTAAAATCTGACTCCGCTGTAACATCCTCTGTATATGTTATGGGATCTGTGCTGATGGTAGATGTGTCTGCATTATATTTATCCACCATTTTAATTTGTTCTAGAGTCAAACTACAGAAGATGTCTAAAACATCATCCGACTCGCTACTGTGCTCATCCTCAGAATGACTAGAGGAGAATAAATTGACTAAATAGAACTCGGTCTCTGAATCATCTGAGGTGGAGGAATTCTATAAATTCTCTGAATTTAAAATATCTGCAATAAACTCATCAGTTCTCTTCTCCATGTGGTCATCGCCATCCATGTTGAAATAAAGGGTATCATTAGAAGAACTGCCAACTGTGGTCTCAGACCCATCCTCTTCTAGAATATCTTGGGTCTCTACTTGATACCTCTCGAGGTCATCCAAACGAACCTCGTCTATGTAATCACAGGTGGCTAAAGAACTTAAGGCATCAGAACTGGTTGTAGATGTGGCACTCGATGCATGTGATTCTCTCACCATCTCTATATGTACCTTCTCGCCCTCGATGCAAAAAGATACCTTCCCTGTATCATAATCGAAGAGGGCCTTTGCAGTCTCCAACAAAGGCCTCCCAAGAATGATCGGGGTAAGGTGTAACAGTGTAGGGTAATCCATGTCCAGGGTAATAAAGTCCAGTGGGAATTGTAGACCCTACGCGATCACGATAACATTCCTTAAAATGCCCTGGGTCTCTTTACAGATCTATCAACAAACTGAAGGACTGAGCGCGATTTGTAAAGAGGACCTAACTCGAGCTTGTCGAGTAAATAAGAAGGTAAGAGATTAATGAAGGAACCGTTATCTAATAGAGTGTGATCGAATACAGTTTTTGAAATCTCGCATCTGACATAATGTGCTCCTGAATCCTTCTTCTTCTTCGGTAATTTATTCTGAATAGCACAGGATGTGGCCTTGGTCAAGATGTGCTTCTCTGTTCATGACTTCTTCTTCCTAAATGTGATACATCTATTCTTCAGCTGTTGCTTGAGCGTAGGAAGTGATCCAAGGCATCATGGAGTGGAATCTTTAGAAAGATGTGATCTTTTAATAATCGATCAATCTCTGGAGTCACAACATTGTTTTTAGTTTTTTTCTTTCTTTTTCCATACAAAGCATTGGGAAAAGGAACAAGCTCAACATCAGGATCAGCTTGTACATCGAGAGTTTTAGAATTATCTACAAAACTCTCTAAAATAAGAAAAGAAATATTAGCTTTGAGAGTGTCTGCATGATCTGGCACGATATCATCGTCTGATTCGCCTAAGTCTATGTCAACTATCTCGGCATCGCTCCCTTCTCCTTGATCATTGATGAATCCACATTTCATCACCTTTATTCTATCATTTTGGCCTCAAAAACCTTAGCAAATGCCTGTAAATAGCATAAAATAGAGCATATTGGCATTCATGCATGTGCATCCAAATAGTGTATAAAATACTGTAACTAAAGCCAAAATTATAGAATAAATAAAAGAAAAGAAAAAGAATAAAATATTGTAAATATTTTATGACCCGAAACCCCATTCTAGGTCCCTTTCTTGCCCCTTTCGATCTCAATCGAGTCCTGGAGGTGACAGCTCCAAGATTAGCTATTCAAGGAGGCGGAGCAGCGCGGATTTGGGCGTTCCATCAACCTCCGGCCAACCCCCGTCGAGGTATCCTTAACCTCAGGCTCCAGGCCCTTGAGGTGTTTGTTTACCCTTGATTTTTCTCGCATTCATCTAGCCATTGTCTTAGGATCAAAAACCCTCTATAAACCATCTCGATTCATCGATCAAATCGCACACCCAACTCACCTCGCCGGAGCGCATCTCCGGCCATTCACAGTCGCACCACCCCTCGTTGCCATTCATCCTCCACGGAGTCCAGGCATTTTGCCCTGGACTCTATCACCTTTTTCCTGCAGGTACGCGCACACGAACGACCACCTGGGAGCATTTCTGGGATCGCCGGAGATACCTGGAGGTCCCGAGCTCCGCCGCCGTCGTAGGCGAGGATCAACGCCTTTCCGGCCATTTTGAAGCGTCCAGCACCTAGAGACCTCCTGCAGGAATAGATCTGGGCCATTTTGAGCTTCGAACGCCGACGTAGGAGGGCGGGGGAGGTCATGGAAGTTCGCCATCGCCGGCCTTCTTCCGCGTTCTTCCTCCAGGCCTTTCAGCCGTCCGATCAAGGGAGTCCCCCAGATCCATCGCCGACCGTCCGATCCTGTCACGCTCCAGCCGTCTGATCGTCATCACCAAGTCTAATCTCCACCGTCGGAGGCCGAAGCGTCATCGCGCAAGGAGAAGTTGTCACGTGGATAAGTGGCTCGGGCCACACCGTGGGATCGAGCCCAGCCGCCGACCGTTGGATTGGCGCCACGCGCCATCAACATCCATCCGCCGTCCGATCAGCTTCGAAGGGGTATTTTGCATAGCCACCCCTTCCCCTTTTGTAATTTGCTTTTAGTCCAGAAACTTTAAGTGGTAGTTTAAAATGTTTTGTAACATTTATAATTAGGCCCTCGGACTTTAAATATTTGCAACTAGGTCCTCAGCCACGTCACCTCACGTGACCTGTTCACGTGAGGGGCTGGGCTTTTTGCAGAGAGGCCCTCGACCTTTTGTGTAT
The DNA here is from genome assembly GCA_037367405.1 of Ottelia alismoides. Taxonomy (NCBI): domain Eukaryota; kingdom Viridiplantae; phylum Streptophyta; class Magnoliopsida; order Alismatales; family Hydrocharitaceae; genus Ottelia; species Ottelia alismoides. Next base: position 972,734 of record JAZKJV010006356.1, on the reverse strand, counting down.
TTAATTTCAGTACTAGAATTTTTAATATCAGTGTAAAACTTTGTGGATATTTGCATCAGAGCCCTCGGGCATTTTTGATATTACAAACAGGTCCCTACCAAGCGTGTGCCAGTCACGCGCCCTGGTGGGTTATTTGCAGAGAGACCCTCCTAGGTCTGTATATTTATAAAAAGTCCATTAAATTGCATTTTTAGTGTAATATTTTGTTGGAAAATTGCGAGTGTGCCCCTGGATGTTTAATTATTTACAGATATACCTCTGCTAGGCTATACATTTTTGCTTGCTTGCTTTATTCATTTCATGCATCATTAAAACCCTAAAAAATCCCCAAAAATCAGATTAAGCTCTTATGTGCTTGCACTTTCACGCCATATTTTTGCATTTTATTTTTTTGCATTCTTATATTTATTAAAAATCAAAAACAGGCATTTTAGCTACTGTCTAGCTTAGAAAATACCAAAAAATATTAAAACACCTAGAAAAATTCCAAAAAAATACCTACTGTCTATTTTAGTCTATTTTAGTGTCATTCCAAAAATCACTAAAAAAATCAAAACCAAAACCTTAAAAATTAGAAAATACTTTAAAACTTAAAAAAATCTAAAAAAATATAGAAAACTCCAAAAAAATACAAACTCAGTTCCTGTAGGTTCCCCTTTTTATTCCCTTTAATTTAAAACTAGTTTGGAAAAATTTTGTGGTTGTTCGATATTTTTCATTCCTATTTTACCTTCAACCAGAACATTAATTCACTGTTTTCTTTATTTTGCCTTTTAAAAATACCAAAAAGAGTTTGAAAAACCCCCCAAAAATCACAAAAACTGAAAAACAGTATAAAAAGACCAAAAAGATTTTATTTCTGAATTTTTCAGTATTTTTACATATTTTTATAAATATTCTAGCACCCATTTTATTATATAGTTTATATATTCCAATATTGAAAAAGAAAATTAAAAAATATAAAATATAAAAAGAAAATATAAAATCAGAAAATTAAAAATCAAAATACAAAATTAAAAATTAAATTAAAAAAGATTAAAAAATTAAAAACCCACAAAAACATTCACATTTGCATAGTGTAGACAACACATCACATTCACACACACACACACACACTTGTGCATCTATCCTGCCTTGCTCCCTGTGTTCGAACTCTCTATATTCTTCTATACATCATTTATGTAGAGTTAAAAATAAATTTTAACTTCACATTTGCTTGTTATTTCTTGATATGTATAGTGTGGGTTAATTGTTGATTTTAGTTGGATTTCTGAGTGGTCGACACTTCGACTGAGTTCCCGCTTTGTGTGGAACTTAAGACCGCAGAAATTTGGGCTAAATCAAATGGCGTTGTTGTGGGGGAGCAACAACGAGTAGATCATTCTTTTTGTTTGATTGTGATTAGTTGTTTACATTATTGCTTCATTTTATCTCTCTTATATTTTTGATATATATTGTTGAGCTTTCTGACCATTTCTTCTCTTGTCTTCTTACGAGGGACCGCGGAGCGAGGCGGATCGCCTAGGGGATCCGGAGCAACCTTAGGAAGCGGAGTCGGTCTTTCTAGCCCAGGTCGACAGGAGAGAGCAGGAGGAGTGAGAGAGAGATTAGTTAGCTAGCTAGTTTTTATTTTTGGTGAGAGAGAGATTAGTTAGCTAGCTAGTTTTTATTTTTGGTGAGAGAGATATTCATATTAATTTGTAATAATACAGGGACTTGGACTTTCAGACACTTAGGGCCCAATTTCCGGGTGTCTGTTCACCTGGGGGCTCACCGTGGATTTTGTTGTGTTTTCCGCAGTCATTTTCCGGTTTCGTTTTCATTTTTCATTTCTTTTGTGGATTGAGCCCTTAGTTCTAGGCCTTTGCTTGATCGATTAGATTAGGTCCAAACACCCTAACAACCTTTGCATGTTCCTATAGATCGTATTTGGACTTAATCTAATTAAATAGTTAGTCATTAGTCTTCGATTCGCCGCACCACGAGCTCATCCCGCCAAGCGCTTCTCCTGAACTCGATGTGTCGAGAGGAGGAGCGGTGAGCCTAGACCGGACTTTAGGATTGGAGATTGGTGGTTGACTTGTGGTTCTTCACGTAGCAATTGCCTGCTTAGGACGATTTCCGCTTGCATATCGGCATATAGATTAGGTTTATAAATTTCTACTTTGCATCCCGCATGGAGAGAGCTGGAGGCGCTGTAAGTCTTCTTACTTAGCATTCATCATTTAGGCACAAAGGTGAGATTTCCATCTTGGTGCCGACTTGCAAGGCTTTTCTGACTCTTTTCTCCCTCTATTTTTGGACAAAGTAGGAATCAAAGAAAATACAAAATCGTTAGGCGCTTGTTTGAATCTACTCAAAAGAAGCGATAACACCAAAAAATTAAAAAAGGGACTGCTAAGAAAACTTTGACCTAAATAAAATTGGTAATCGGACTCATTGATTGGGGAGAGTCACACCCTCACTTGTTTTCAGGTTGCATGGGAAGGTTTCCTTCCAAGTGAGTTGAGTGCTTCTTAAGGATTAGAGCCAAAAACCCAGCTTGTGGTTGCCTTGTGTATCGCCTGGATTTCTGAAGTATTGGCGCTACTATCGTACGTAGGCGAGTAGGGCTTGGTCGCCATTAGTGACTCACTATTGTGTGAGCATCGACCTTGTCCGAAGTACCGAGCATAGGCCACGCCTTCACGGGTGTGTCTGTCTCACCGACTGCGTCCAAGTAGGGTCTTGCACGCTCACAGGTGATTCCGTTGCGAGTGAGATCCGAAGTATCGGTTTCGCCTATCGGTTTCCTCCCTCTTCTTCTTTGGCTGAGTAGGGATCCAGGAAGGGTTACAAGGACCTTAAAAAGCGCAAGCTACAGGTTACACAGGAGGAGGACAAGTACGGAAATACTTTTCCAGCAGTACTCTCTCTCCTATAGGCGTAGCGCTCTAAGGACTCGTTATAACATAAATTTCTGAATTCAAGCTAAAATTGACAAGATAAAAGCCGAACCTTCACGGCTTCACGTGTTGAGTTGGTGAATCCCCTTGATTTGTGTTTGATTGCTAGTTTATTTTATGTCAAGATCAAAAACACTGCACTCTTGTGCGCAATTCTCCCTTCTTTCTTCCTCATTTTGCAACCTTGCTCTTCTTGAATAATCAAAATGATGGGACGGAGGTCTCTTAGGCTGACTTTGTCGGCACCGCTATCCAGCACTCCTTCTCATTCATCTAGGACGACCTCGGAGAGTCCGCTCTCCGAGCCTGAGTTCACTTCCACCCTGTTCCCCCTCGACCACCCTTCTCATTCTCCTTCCATCAGTCCAAGAGTTTCAGAATTTAGTGCATCGCAGAGCTTAGAACATTTGACGGCACCTGAGATGGTTCTTTTGCTTTTTCAGATAACCCAGACATGGCTGACAGAGGAGAGCACCCAGATGATCATGAGCACCTGCCATTCTTCATTGATCAATCCACCATCAACAATTCACTTCTAGCATCCCTAGAGACCATGCAGAGGCAGATCCGAGACCATGGAGTATTCATGGGTGACCTCATGAGAGAGATCGCGCAGATACGCGAGAACCGACCTGGGGGCGGTGGAGGTGATATACCTGTTGTAGAGTACCAGGGAGGAGAACCCAACCAGGAGAGGCCGCCGCAGACTATCATGCGAGAATTGCACAATCCGGCAGCTTCTCTCACTCATCGGTGGATCCGACTCCCTCCCATCCATGGAGATTTCGAGCTTCAGCCCCACACTATTCAGCTTCTGCCCAAATTCCATGGGTTGTCGACCGAAGAGCCACACCTCCACCTCCAAGATTTGAAATGATCTGCAGCACAATTCATGATAGGCTGATGACTGAGGACACTATCAAGATGATAGCCTTCCCCTTCTCTTTGGTTGACAGAGCCACATACTGGCTCAAACACCTGTGGTGATTCATCGACACTTGGGCAGATCTCCGGACCGCATACTTGAAGAAGTATTACCCTCTCGGCCGGACAAACGCAGCTAGAGCTATGATCAGCAACTTCGTCACGATCTCTAATGAACAGTTTCATAAAGCCTGGGATCGATTCAGAGAGCTGATTGACCGGTGTCCACATCACGATATATCAAAGCCCAATTTGGTTCAGAGTTTCTTCTGTGGGCTGACACCAGAGCTGCAGGGGCTTGTGAATGCCTCTTGTGGTGGGTCCTACTTTTCCAAAGGTGAAGATGATGTTTGGGACATCTATGAAGGGATGGCAGAAAACTCAACTGTTATGGCCCAAGCCCGCGTCTACACGCAGCAGAAGCCCCCGCAAGGAGCGGGATCATTTCAGAGGATCGCCCGCATCGATGCCGGTCCTAACACTTCGTCGGTAGCCGCAGCTCAAGCCGAATCAGCCGCAGCCGACATGGGAACTATCAGTGAGAAACTGGACCATCTCGAGATCCTCGAGAAGAAGCAAATGCAAGGCAAGGCCCAGATGGACCAGATTGCCAAGACGATGAGTGATCTAAAGACGCAGATCCTTTTCGTCCAGGAGGCACAGACTTCTTTCCAGTAGCCTCCCCGGTCACGAGCTGATCCGAGCAGTAGCAGCTCATCCCAACCCTCTGCCTCGTACCGCCAAGTTAACCACATCCAGGCAGAGCCGGTCCCGCTGCTACAGTACTACCCAACATAGCCGCCATCTCAGGACACTCAGATGGTGGTCTATCAGCCGGAGCAGCCACTGGCAGTTCTTCATCCACCATCCTTTGAGCAGGAGCCATTGATGGAAGTCAATGGGATTTGGTACGACCGGTACCCTCAGCCCGGGATTCGTCTAATCACCCCGGATTCCGTTAGGGCAATGGTGGCTCCTCATCTCAGCAGCAGCCTTATGCTCAAGGACAGCAGAACAGCTAGCCATAGCAGCAGCATCAGCCCTAGTACGCCCAGCAGCAATACCAGCGGGGTCCTCGTCCCGCCTATCAGGGACAGTAGTGGAGGCAGCGTCAGCAGCCTCATCAGTCGTATCCCCATCCTCCCCAGTACCAGCAGCAGCAGCAGCCTCATTTCCCGCAAGGGAACCCATCCGGTTCTCAGGCCCCCGCTTTTGAGAACCCAGCTTTAGATGACCCTGCCCGCTTGCTCTCCGAACAGCGAGCATCCTTCCGGCAGGAAATAGATGAGTTCCGGTAGGAGATGAGGGAGATCATCAAAGGCAAGGCTGCCATACCAGCTCAGATTGAACCAAATCCGAACAATCTGAAAAGGAAGTCTGAGCAGGTAGAGTTTACAGAGGATACCTCTCCTATTGACTATTTGAGTGGCATGTCTCTTTCTTTATATGATGCTGATTTTGTGACTACTAGGAGCGGTAGGATGCCAGCCGGCGGCGCCTCATCTGAGCGACAACAACATGCAGAACCAGGAGCGCCAGATGAGCAGAGTAGCGGTGCTGAGGCTGCTAATGATGATGTTGAAGACGGTGGTGCTGAGGCCACTATTGATGGAGTTCCAGACGATGGTACTGAGGCCGTCGTGATACCAGATGCAGACGGTGGTGCTGATGCCACCGTTTTGGATGCAGAGCCAGAGCGCGGTGCTGATGTCGCGAAGACAGGTGCCGGTGGTGGTACTGAGGCCACCACATCTACTTTTGTTGAGCTTCCTTCTGTGGTGTTACCACCTTTTGTATCTATGGACTGCGGTAACAACAAAAAGCACAAAAATATGAATAAAGGAAAGGTTTCTGTTCAAATTGCGGATCCATATGTGTTGAATGATGATGATTGTATGGATTCTATTCCTTCACAGGCACAGGGATCTATTCCTAGCCCTCCATCTGAGGAGGCCCCTACCATCCCCTTCCCTGAAGCACTCCGCTGGGCGAAGGGGAACAAAAGAGAAAATCCTAAAAAAGACCAACATGTAGACTTCAACAATCAGATGATTGATTGATTCCACATTCAGCTGACTCTATAGGAAGCACTTGAGCACATCCCCCTCTTCAAAAAGAACTTGAAAGAGAAAACTACAGTCCGCAGGAAGAGGAGGAACCACAGAAATCAAATCCATGTGCTCACTCATTCCACTTGTTGCACTATTCAAAACAAACTGCCAGCCAAGCGACCAGATGCAGGAGCCCCCTATGTCAGATGCGAGATTCAGGAGCAGCAATTTGATCGTACTCTGTTATACAGCGGCTCTTCAATTAACCTTCTTCCGGCAGCCTTACTCGATCGATTCGAGTTTGGTCCTCTTCTTAGGAGCAGGACAGTCCTTCAGTTTGCTGATAGGTTGATTAAGAGGTCGAAGGGGTTATTGAAAGACGTGGTCGTTACCATTCAGGGCCTGAAATTCCCTGTGGACTTCGTTGTGTTGGACTTGGAGATCCCTGAGTCGGTAATCGATGCCCCCATCATACTCGGACATCCATACTTGGCCACTACCAAGGCGGTGACCAATCATGATAGTGGGAAGGTATGTTTTCGCGTAGAGGGCGAAACCATACAAATAGAGACGATCGAAGAAACAAGAGCCAAAGAACTAGAATGCTCGGAGCAGTCCAGCGAAGCCACGCAGATGACAGAGGAAGAGCTAGACATCCACCAGGAGTGTGATTTTGTGATGACAGATGATGAATCCAACTGGACAGATCCTGTAGCACCGACCCTCGCCTTGCCTATAGATTCACCATATCTAAAGCTTATGGCAATCGAGAGCCTAGAGAGCACACCCCTGGACGAGGATACACTTGAGGCTGACAGTGTTGGGATAAGTGGTGCTGATGATTTTCAATCATGTTCATCTTCTTCAGATCCCTCGGACTCAGACATTGATTGGGATGATTTTGATGAATATTTGTCGTGTCTGATTCCTTCTGAGCCAACAACCATGATAGAGTGTGAGACAATACAGTTTATTGATGATTCAGCAGGGCTCCCTTCGTCATGATTTCATGCAGAGAGAGAGTTCTCACATGCAGACCTGGTCATCTTCACACAGACATATCAGAAGCCAGATCTGCCACCTCCCAGTTGCCCAGAATTGAAACCTCTGCCGCAGTCGTTGAAGTATAGATTCCTTGCGGGTGAGCCAGATATGCACCCAGTCATTATCTCAGCAGGTTTGACTGGAGAACAAGAATCTCATCTGATGGAGGTTCTTGAAAGAAACCGCAAGGCGATAGGATGGAGTATAGCTGATCTCTAGGGGATTAGTCCGGCTCTGTGCTCCTACCACATCTATCTTGAGGATAACGCTAGGCTGTCGCGTGAGTTCCAACGACGGCTGAACCCGAATCTTCGAGATGTGGTCATAAAAGAAATATCGAAGTGGTGGAGCACCGATTTTATCTACCCCGTCTCCGACTCCAAATGGATTAGTCTGTTACATGTGGTACCTAAGAAGACGGGTATCACTACAGTTGTGAATGAGTCTGGAGAGGAGATCGCTACCCGAGTACCCACTTCTTGGAGGGTCTGTGTGGACTACAGACGATTGAATGAGGCCACCAAGAAGGATCACTTCCCGCTGCCATTCATTGATCAGATTATCGAGCGGATGGCTGGGAAAAGTCATTATTGTTTTCTTGACGGGTACTCCGGTTATAATCAAGTGGCCATTGCGCCCGAAGACCAGGAGAAAACGACATTCACCTGTCCATTTGGGACGTATGCTTTCAGACGGATGCCCTTTGGTCTATGTAACGCTCCGGCGACATTCCAAAGGTGCATATTGTCCATTTTTTCGGACATGGTGGGTGACTGTTTAGAGGTCTTCATGGATGACTTCTTGGTCTATGGCGACGGGTTCGATGCTTGTCTTGACTTTCTAGACCGTGTGCTTCAACAATGCATTGAGGTTAACCTCGTATTGTCTTGGGAGAAGAGTCACTTCATGGTGACTCAAGGGACGGTCCTTGGTCATATCGACTCCAACAGGGGCATGGAGGTCGATCCGGCCAAGGTGGATATCATTAGAAAACTCAATCCACCGTCCAATTTGCATCAATTACGGTCTTTTCTGGGGCATGTCGGTTTCTACCGATGGTTTATTCAGGACTTCAGTCGTATTGCCCGACCGCTTACTGATCTGCTGACTAAAGACACCGAGTTCATTGTCAATGATAAGTGTCTTACATCTTTTGAGACTCTCAAAGGTATGGTTGTTTCAGCTCCTGTCCTTCAGCCACCCGATTGGTCTCTCCCATTCGAGATCATGACGGATGCTTCAGATTTTGCTGTTGGGGCTGTGCTTGGACAGAGGAGGGATGGATTGCCATTTTCCATTCACTATGCCAGCCGGACTTTGGATGCCGCTCAACGGAATTATACGGTGAAAGAGAAAGAGATGCTTGTCGTAGTCTTTGCTTTGGATAAGTATCGATATTATATTCTCGGATCTAGAGTGACAATCTACACAGATCACACCGCCATCCGGTACTTAATGGCCAAGAAGGATGCCAAAGCACGTCTTACCAGATGGATCCTTCTGCTCCAGGAATTTGATATTGAGATTAAGGATAAGCCTGAAGTCAAAAATGTGGTGGCGGATCATCTTTCCCGATTCGAGAACCTTGAGGAGTCTGAGCCCCGCGCACCTATCACAGAGACGTTTCCAGATGAGGCGATCTTGGCTATCACCTCGCTCCCGTGGTATGCCGACATTGTGAACTATCTTGTTGCCAAGACGGTCCCACAAGGTTGGCCCAGGAAGAAGCTCGAGACCTTCCTGGCGAAGGCCAAGTTTTACCATTGGGAGGATCCCGTCCTTTATCATGAAGGAGGGGACAGCATCTGGAGGAGGTGCATTCCTCAAGAAGAGCAGCATAGCATCCTCACATACTACCACAAGCTTGAGGCAGGAGGACATCATTCTGGAAAAAGGACAGCACAAAAGGTGCTTCAATCTGGCCTTTGGTGGCCTACTCTCTTCAAGGATTCTGATGAGTTCGTGAAGAGATGTACTGACTGTCAGAAGATGGGAACCTGCGGACAGAGAGACATGATGCCCATGCAACCCATTCACTTTTGTGAGGTTTTTTATGCATGGGGGATTGATTTCATGGGCCCATTTCCTAAGAGTCAGGGATTCGAGCATATTTTGCTCGATGTAGATTATGTCAGCCGATGGGTTGAGGCCATCCCCGCCCGAGCCGCAGATGCTAAAACCGTGTGCAAATTTTTGAGGAAAAATATCATTTCACAGTTTGGGGTATCGAGAGTCTTGATTTCAGACGGGGGGGTCTCATTTCATCAATGACAAGGTTAGGGCCCTTGCAGACGAGTTCAGCATTGACCATCGGGTTGCCACACCGTATCACCCTCAGACTAATGGTCTTGCCGAAGTATCGAACCGGGAGATAAAAACTATCTTACAGAAGGTTGTCCGCCCAGACCGAAAGGATTGGTCACAACTTTTGGACTCGGTCTTGTGGTCCTATCGAACTTCCTTCAAGAATCCATTGGGGACATCTCCCTTTCGACTCGTCCATAGCAAGCCGTGCCATTTGCCAGTGGAAATCAAGCATAAATCCTTTTGGGTAGTCACTGAGTTACTATTAGATCCCGAGAGTATAGGAGAACAGAGAAGAGTAGAATTGGAAGCCCTGGAGGGACTGAGAGATACAGCCTTTTCCAGCAGCCTACAGTACAAGGAAAAAGTGAAGACATGGCATGATTCTCACATCAGCCATAAACAGTTTGAGCCATATCAGCGTGTATGGTTGTTTGATTCCAGGCTAAAATTATTTCCAGGGAAACTATAGAGGAAGTGGAAAGGTCCTTATGTGGTCAGGAAGGTATATGACAATGGCATTATCGACATATCCGAACCGTCATCTTCCTCTACCTTCCGTGTCAACGGTCAGCGCCTGAAACTATATCTAGATCATGACCCGTCGACCATTGACGTTGCCCCCATTCTTCTGGTATAAGGTGTGTTCTTTGACTCATATAACCTGCATCTCATACATGATGATCAAATCCATCTTCCACTGTATAGATTCATCTGTCCATATCGCTCTTATCTGTTGATTTCTTTTCTTATTTTCTTCTTTTCTTCTTTTCCTTCTCTATTTTCTTTATCTATCAAAAAGGTGCCGTCCTTGTAGACAGTTTTCCATACTTAGGACGTACTTTGTCCTAAGTATAGGGGGTGTGCACCCCGAGTTTCTTCTATTATTTTTCGATCCTCTCCATTGTCTCCTCTTCTTGTCTATACTTAGGGATATCTTACCCTAAGTATAGGGGGAGACAATCGTCATCATTACAGTTCTCCTCCTTAGCGTCAGTATGTGTATCATGGATCAGCTCTCGCTCCTCATCTTGTGCCCTCTCCTCTTCCTGAACAGGTGCTTGTGGTGATCTATCGCTCCTGAGATGAATGAAGTTAGATAAGAATTCAGGAAAAGATATTGTACCTATTATGTTGTCTACTTGATCTGGGTGCCTCCTCTTGTTATTCGGTGCATCTGAGGCTGGGCTGGAAGAGTGGTCTTGGGCACGCTTAACTCATCCAGACGATGGTTATTTGCTCCATCTTGGTCTTGTGTGTGGTCTGGAGTGTGCTCAGCATGTCCATGATTTGGTTGAACGCCAGGGCTTGTGAAAATATCTCAGGATCAGTACGGTAACCCTGGCTCTCTATTCTCTCCTGCCTCAGAGTATGTTGCTGTGGAACGTACTGCTGAGGAGATCCCTGAGGTGTGTATGAAGATTGTTGCTGCTAGTGGTAATGGTATGGCTGTGAATGCGAAGCAGGTTGGTGAAGAGAATGCGGTCTCTGATAGGCGTGCTGATGAGACTGCTGCGGTGTGAAATTCTGGTGATGCTGAAATTGCGGATGTCCATGCTGCGAATGGTTGTAGTGTTGCGGCTGTTGTTGGTGATGTACGCTCTAAGGGGTAAAATGTGATGATGGTTGAATCAGAGTGTACCATATCCCGTTGATCTCAAGAGTGACTTGAGACTCAATATCAGCATCTCCAGTGCTGGTGATGGCCTGAGTTGGCATAAGACTAGTCCTCGTGCCACTCAATATGCGGAGTCTCTGTAGGCTAACCCAGCTCGCTTTGAACAAAATGAATCTGACGGGTGGGAGGAGCGGGTAAGGATCTCCGAACAGGTTGAGAATTCGAAGAAGCGTGAGACTGGTGGTACTGAAGCTGTAAATCCATCACCTTCTTCGTCAGATCGCTCAGTTGTTGAGGAAGTGATGAGTTTCTCCAACTCTCGCAGCGGCCACAGGTCTTGAACTTGCTTCTAAATCACATCTACCAACGTTAAATTTTTTTACTATTTTATCCCATGTTGGTATTTGATTCAGAATCTGGAAATATTCACCACCTTTTGATGCTCTCGATGATGTGGTGTCTGCGGGGCCTTCTGGAATGCCCGAGTAAAGTCGACAACACTCGAGTTTTTTGCCATCCCCTCAAAGATGGACCAGACAGACTCGGCATCCCGATTTAGATAACTGCCACCACATGCGATGCTCACAAGGCCCTGGACATCCGGCGCGCCCTCAAAGGTATTTCATGATGAGGGCATATCTCAGTAAGGTCCTTGAATTGACCCCACGCCTCATGGAACGATTCATTCGGCAAACTGTGTGAAATTGGAGATCTGACTCCTCATTATATTCGTCCGCCCCAGAGGAAAATATTTACATAGGAACTTGGACTTCATGTCGTCCAACGTTGAGATTTCCCTCCCCAAATGATTAAACCAGTAAACCACCTTATCTGCTAAGGCGAAGGGGAAGGCTTTGAGGAGAACGGCCTCCTACGTAACACCTATATAACTAGTCATACCACAAATCATCTCGAACTGTTGCAGAAAGGTAAACAACTCCTCTGTAGCATTCCTGTAAAACTTGGGAAGCAAAGATATAAAGGACAGTCGTAGCTTGCATGGCCCTTGATTCGGTGGTAATCGAATCCAATGATGTAGCGTCCTGGCTCCAGGGTCATACTCGTCTCTTAGTATCGCAGGGACCACGACAGGCGGTGGTGGATTCTGATGACACACGGATGCAACTCGGGTTAAGGAATCAGATCAAGGTTGTTGCGACCCAAATCGCAAGGCGCAATCAATCAAGAAAAATAGACCACCAATAAAGAAATAAAGCAATCGAAATGTGGCAAGGGTCTTGCTAGTTTATTTTACCTGGCATAGCTACCAGGGTCGATCACAAGGAGCACGGGATGGAAAACCTATGAAGTAGTCGGGAAACCAAGAAAAGAAAGAAAACTGGTGGTTTTTAAATTTTCGAATTTTTTTTATGATTTTTATAATAAGAAAAAGAATAAAGAAAGGCCAAAAGCAACACTCCAACAATAATTTAAAAGTCCAAAAATGCTCAAAAATTCAAAACAAAAATATTTTTAGGTTTTTAAAAATATTCAAGTGTTTTTATGTATTTTATGGGGTTTTCTGATTTTTAATTAATTTTCAAAAAATAAAAGAAAGTCAAAAATAGTAAACAATGTACAGTTGGGATCTAAAGGCAAATTATAATTATTTAAAATGCCTATAAAATCCTTGCAGTAATTTTATGTGAAAATAGAAAATAAAAGCTACCTACAGAAAAATAAAACACATTTTTTTAATTTTTTATGAATTTTTAATGATTTTTATAAGATTTTTACTCTTTTTCAATTTTTATGGGTTTTATAAATGGGAATGCAATGAAAAGTGAACAGGAACTAAAACAACACAAAACACACGATCACGGATTTTTTTAGAATTTTTAAGGTTTTCTAATATTTTCAGTTGATTTTCTAAAACAAATAAGGATAGTTTTTAATGTTTTTGAATTTTGGAAAATAATAAACAAAAACAAAACCAAACCCAAAAATCACCAAAATTCCTACGCAGTGGCAGGAGCCACATGTCAAAATTTCGTGATTTTTGGAGCAATTTTGCTATTTATTTAATCAAAGACAAAACAAACAGCTCACAGGGACCAAAATGCAATTAAAATAAGTCCTACGACTGAAAAGTAACACGCAAGAAAAGTCTACGGTCAACTATGCAATTTTTCCATCAAAATCCGCACATGTCATAAAACAGCACTCATAGGGGCATATTTGCAAATATGAAAAGTAAATATGCAATCAATAACAGTAAAGGAGTTCAGGGAACATAGTGCAAATACCCTAGATAAACACGTAACGAAGCAAGTGGGTCCACACAGGAAAGACTAAAGTGTAAATATGAAAAACTACAGGTGCTAGGATGCAAAATGGTCCAACTGAATATTTTATTTCACAGACTAAAAGATAAACTAAAATAAACGCAGGGTAAAATGAGCAATATACCCATGGGTTGCACGTGAGAAGCGTGTGCAGGACAGGTATCAACTATTGGCAGGACGTGATCATGTGGCTCTGCTCCTCTGCGACGGTTGATCTGACGGCCAGGGAATGCTCCCTACATGTGGCGCAGATTTGTCAGATGCGTCAGATCAACGGTCAAAAAGCGGCTCCGCTGGACGACTCAGATAAGATCTGGAAGGCTGCTCCGCATCCAGCGGCCAAGGAAGATGGTGGACGAATAGGGCCCTGATGGACTTCGATCGGTGATCTAGGCGAATCCGCCCGGTTGATCGGACTATCAATGGGTCGAGCACCTCCGGGGAGGCGCTCCGTGTCGAGTCGTGGGCTTCAATTGCCCGGCGGACTGTCGGATGGTTGGGACGGTGGAGCTGGGGGATGAGGTTGCTCTGCCGAGCAGCTGAGAAGACGATGGTGCTCCTCACGGCTCCAAAGGACCTGCAATGCAAAGCTGAGACTCGGAGGCACACTCCGGTCCAGGTTATTAGAGAAATAAATCAAAGAAGCGCCGGTTGATGGTCTTGATCTCCAGCGGTCGTGATAAGAGGAGATCGGGGACCTAATCCTGGCGATCTGAGCTAAGATCAGGGTGATCAAGCTGTGTGGGAAGGTATAGGGTAAGCATGTAGGTTGATCTGAATGGGTAGATGAAGGGGACGAAACTCCGACCGGCTGGTCGGAGCTGGCAGAGCAACGGCGAAGCGCAAATGAAAGATTGAACAAACGCTGGAGTTAGGAATGAACTGAAAGCTACCTGAAGGTCCTAACATGATCCTGAGCTCCAGGAGAGATGAACGGCGAGGTTGTGGCCTTGACCACGCTACGGCTGGCGAAGGAGGCTCCTCGCGGCGGTTCTCTGGCCACGATGGTTGAGCGTCGGCTACACAGCACCTCTCTGAGCACCAAGAGTTGCCTCCGGTTGCTGTCACCAAGGCGAAGGTGTCTAGGATATCAGAAAGGGGTGTGGCACGAGCTGAGGAGCTGGGGAGGCGATGGAAGTATTTATAGAACATCCCAGGTGGTCGGAAGAATCGGATCAGAGCGCGAACCAAGGGGCGGATCCCTAAAGGAATCAACAGGCGAGGGTCGTGGATCTTTCCTCGATAATCGAAGCCTCGAAACGAAGTAGAAGGTGGTCAGATCGGGTCTAGATAATTTGGTGAAAAGTGCGCAAAAATCGGATCCGTGCGAGGGGGAGTCCGGGAGGGGTAGTTGACCGGAGTCAACAATCCTCCTGGACCAATCAGAAAATAGGATGTAAAAAAATATTTATAAAACCAATTAAAATAATAAATGATTTTAAATTAAAAAGTGTATGAAATGAAAAATATTTGTTATTTTCCAAACTATTTTTCTGTGTCTTTTATTTATTTTTATGAAAAATAAATTATGGCATATACAATATAATGTATTATATACATGTATAAAATACCTATATATTTTGTACAATTATTTTTATTTTTTTACAAAAATACCTAAATTTTATATTTTATTTATTTACACATACTATTTGGAGTATAAAATAATTTTTGTGTTATTTGTATTACTTATTTACAAGTGTAAATTAAATAAAGAAAGATACATATATACATGTATTATATACAAGGTGAGAGAGAGAGTTTTATTCTAGTTTTATTTTTATTTTATTTTTCTAATTTTTGTTTTATTTTGAGAAATATATCAAGGAAATAAAAATATCTTTTTATTTTTATTTTTGTAAAAATAAATTATATACATAGATGGTATATATATACAAGGTGAAGTGGCCATATCTCTCTCTCTACTTATTTTATTTGGCGATCAGGCCAATGCTTGGCCCTCTCTTGGGTTTAGGTCACTCAATATTTATTCTAAATATTTCCTTCTTTTTTTTATTCTTTATTCTTTTATTTTTGCACAAATACATGCTAATTATGATATATTAACACATGCATGCTTATTTCTAAATTATTGTATTTACAACTAATTACATGATGCTTTGCCAGGATAATTAGCTAAAATAAAAGAATAAAGAGTGATGAATGAGGATTCATCACCCTATACTTTACTTTTGCTAGTCCCTTAGCAAACACTTATTTGAAAAAGAAGTGAAAAGAGAAAGGAAAAGAAAAAGAAGGAGAAACAAGGTTGATTATTAAACTTGTCTTCATTAAATTGAAGTATGGAGCTCAGTCAGACCTTTGGATTATTAGTTTTTCGGAACATAATTTGGACTTAGGTTTAACTTAACATCCTCTAAGTTCCACCAATCTATGGTCAAGACCCCTCAATAATCCATATCAGAACAAGTCTACATACACAAACTCTAATGACCATGAATCTTTTCTTGTACTGTGTAAGTGATATGTAGCTCCCCACCTCAGAAATAGCAAAGTAACAGCCCCCTCAGCAAGGTAACTCTAATGTCCTAGTCTGGAAACTCTTTCCTCGAGGAGCAGGGTATTCCCTTTTAAGTTCAAGTGCAACCGACTCAAGAAGAGGAGGAAGAAGAGAATGGACCATGACCAGTGTAGCCATGTATCCTAGGGAGCCCAACCAGTGTAGCTAAGTCTCCCTGCTGCAAGCTTCATGAGATGGAAATGGGTAACATAAGCTTTGCTTTATTTGGCTATATACACTCCGGTGGGTATTTCATTTTCTATCAGACCCACCACTTTTTTGGAGTTTTTCTTTCTTTTGCACATTTTTTTCGATGTGCATAGTACAACATATCTGCATGGTGCAGCATATATACATAAGGAGTTTTTCCTCTTGAGCCAGTAGACTATCCCTCTTTTGAAGCATTATTGCAACCCACAACTCCTGTCTTTAGACCTTAATGCCGCCATACCAAATTGAGATGCACTTCCTTCACTAAAAGAAGACGAGAGGTTCTGCCTAGAAGTACTACCCTCGTATGCTACCCCAAGCCAAAGGAAATTGCCTCCTCACCACCTCATCCGTAGAGAGCTATGTGTAAGGTGCAGGTGCAAGTAAATCCATTGTCTGTGAGAGTCATGTGTGCGTTGTTAAGTGTTCTACTTAGGCTCATCAAGATGACATATGATCATAGCCTAGTAGACTCAAAGAATTAAGTCCCAAATGGACCTAAAAAGTCTTAACCCTAAGCCATGTAAGTTTCCTCTTAGAATTAGGTGGATTAAGGTCTTAACCAAGCTCCATTTTCCAATTTAATTCCAGACTAGTTTAGATGTCAACTTTAATTCAGAAAAACTGTACAAGTATAAACAAAAATGTCTTTATGCAACTTTTGAAAATATGCAAAATTTTTGAAAAATGTTTGAATGAATGAATGCATGGATGCAAAAGTTATGCAAAATATTTACACACATTTACTCAAGGGTTTTTGCAAACTTTTTATTTTTCAAACATTTTACAAAAATTTTGTACTATATACATAATTTTGATTTCAAAATATTTACAAACTCTTTACATAAAACAATTTTACAAACATTTGTATGAAAATAATTTTATAAATAGCTATGTATGTGCAAGAAAAAATTTTATGTACAAGAATTTTTTAAATTTTTTTATGTTTTTTAAGATAAAGAATTTTTAGCCATTTTATTTATTAACACACTCACACAAAGTACGAGTTATGGCTAAAGTATATATGAAATATATACGACACCCCTCTATACTTAGCTCGAACGATGTCCTCAGAGTGAATCAAGAGCGATGAATCAAAAAGTAAAGACATAACTCGTGCTTAGTATAGGGAAGTGAAAAGGAATGTATACTACAACGACGAATCAAAGAATAGAATGGAAAAGAATCTCGGTGTTTCCCTCTATACTTAGGATCAAGTAATCCTAAGTATAGTAGACTGTATACAAAGGGAAATCCGAGTGGAAGGATGTACAGGGTCTACTCCCCTATACTTAGGGTAAAATATCCCTAAGTATAGGTAGCAAAACAGAGGTAAAAAGAATCAAAAGGAAAATCAAAAGTATGACACCCCCCCATACTTAGGGTAAAGTGCACCCTAAGTATAGCATACTCAAAGATGCAAATGGGGTATTGGACTGAATAATGGTATGATATGGACATCTGGATCTATACATGGCGGAAGACGGTGATAATCAGGCATGAGATCCAATAGATGTGAGTCAAAAGACCACATCTCACGCAAAATGAATAGGGGTGACGTCAACGACCAGTGGCTCATGATCTAGATATGGCTTGAGTCGTTGCCCGTTAACACGAAAGGTAGAATCAGATGACATTTCGAATATGTCAATACTTCCATTGTCATGTACCTTTCAGACCAGGTATGGTCCCTTCCACTTGCTCTGCAACTTCCCTGGAAATAATCTAATCCTAGCATCAAACAACCATACTCTCTGATCTGGCTCAAACTGCTTGTGGTTGATATGAGAATCATGCCAATCCTTCACTCTCTCTTGTATTGTAGGCTGCTCGAAAAGGTTGCGTCTCTAAGCTCCTCCAGGGATGCCAATTCTGCCCTCCTCTGATCTCCTACACTCACTGGATCCAAAAGTATGTTTGTGATAGCCCAAAGTGACTTATGCCTAATCTCAACAAGTAAATGGCAGGGCTTTCCATAAACGAGGCGAAAGGGGGATGTTTCCAAAGGAGTCTTGAAGGAAGTTCGATATGCCCACAAGACCGAGTCCAAAAGCTGTGACCAATCCTAACGGTCAGGGCGGACAACCTTCTGCAATATCATCTTGATCTCCATGTTCGACATTTCAGCAAGACCATTGGTCTAAGGATGATATGGAGTGGCTACTCGATGGTCTATGCTGAACTCGCTAGCAAGGGCCTTTACCTTATCGTTGATGAAATGAGACCCCCCGTCAGATATCAACACTCTAGGCACCCTGAACCATGAAATGATATTCTTCCTCAAAAATCTGCATACAGTCCTAGCATCTGTTGTTCATGCAAGGTTGGCCTCAACCCAACGACTAACATAATCAATGGCCAACAGGATGTACTCAAATCCCTGACTCTTAGGGAATGGACCCATGAAATCGATGCCCCATGTGTCAAAAACCTCACAGAAGTGAATGGGCTGCATCAGCATCATATCATTATGTCCATAGGTGCTCATCCTCTAACAATCAGTACATCTCTTCACGAATTCATCAGAATCCTTGAAGAGGGTAGGCCACCATAGGTCGGATTGGAGTACTTTCTGTGTCGTTCTCCTCCTAGAGTGATGTCCTTCTACCTCAAGCTTGTGGCAGTAAGTGAGGATGCTACGGTGCTCCTCCTGAGGAATGCACCGAAGCCAGACGCTATCCCCTCCTTCATGATAAAGGACAGGATCCTCCCAATGGTAGAACTTGGCCTTCGCGAGGAAGGTCTCAAGTCGCTGCCTGGGCCAACCTTGTGGAACTTTCTTGGCAACAAGATAGTTCACAATGTCGACGTACCACGGGAGAAAGGCGATAGCAAGGATCGCCTCATCTGAGAAGGTCTTAGATATGGGATCAGTCTGCTCAGATTCCTCAAGATGCTCTAATCGGGAGAGATGATCCGCCACCACATTCTTAACTCCAGGCTTATCCTTAATCTCAATATAAAACTCCTGGAGTAGAAGGATCCATCTAGTCAGCCTCGCTTTGGCATCCTTCTTTGCCATGAGGTACCTGATGGTGGTATGATCTGTGAAGATAGTCACCTTCGATCCAATGATGTAAGATCTGAACTAATCTAGGGCAAAGACTACAGCTAACATCTCCTTCTCAGTGACAGTATAGTTCCGCTATTTGGCATCCAATGTACAGTTAGTGTAGTGAATGGCAAATGGTACTCCATCCCTCCTCTGTCCCAACACGGCCCCTACTTCAAAATCGGAGGCATCCATCATGATCTCGAATGGGAGAGACCAATCAGGAGGCTGAAGGACAGGAGCCTCAACAACTAGACTCTTGAGAGTCTCAAATGATGCAAGACACTTACCATCCACAATGAACTCGGTGTCTTTGGTTAGCAAATCAGTCAACGGTCGGGCAATCCTGCTGAAATCATGAATGAAGCGTCGGTAGAAACCGACGTGCCCCAGAAAAGACCGTAACTGTCGCAAGTTGGATGGTAGACTGGGTTTCTTAATGATATCAACCTTGGCCGGATCAACCTCCATGCCCCTGTTGGAGATGATATGACCAAGCACCATCCCTTGAGTCACCATGAAGTGACTCTTCTCCCAGGATAATACAAGATGGACCTCGATGCATCGCTGAAGGATGTGGTCTAGGCAATCAAGACAAGCATCAAACCCATCGCCATAGACCGAAAAGTCATCCATGAAGACCTCCAAGCACTCACCCACCATGTCCGAAAAGATGGACAACATGCACCTTTGGAATGTTGTCGGAGCGTTACATAGACCAAAGGGCATCCGTCTGAAAGCATATGTCCCAAAGGGACAGGTAAATGTGGTCTTGTCCTGGTATTCGGGTGCAATGGCCACCTGGTTGTAACCGGAGTACCCATCAAGAAAGTAGTAGTGACTCTTCCCAGCTAGCCTCTCTATAATCTGATCAATAAAAGGCAGCAGGAAATGATCCTTCTTGGTGGCTTGGTTCAATCGTTTGTAGTCCACACAGACCCACCAAGAAGTGGGTACCCGGGTAGCGATCTCCTCTCCAGACTCACTCACAACTGTAGTGATGCCCGTCTTCTTAGGCACCACATGTAATGGACTAACCCACTTGGAGTCGGAGATGGGGTAGATATATTCGGTGCTCCACCATTTCGAGATTTCCTTCATGACAACCTCTACAAGTTTCGGGTTCAGCCACCATTGTAACTCATGCGACGGCTTGGCGTCCTCTTTGAGATAGATATGGTGGGAGCACAGGGCCGGACTTATCCCCTGGAGATCAGCTACACTCCATCCTATCGCCTTGCAGTTCTTTTCAAGAACCTCCATCAAACGAGATTCTTGCTCTCAAGTAAATCTGTTGAGATAATGACTGGGTGCATCTCATGCTCACCCGCAAGGAACTTATAATTCAGCAACTGTGGCAAGGGCTTCAGCTCTAGGCATCTGGTAGCTGCCAAATCTGGCCTCCGAAAGGTCTGAGTGAAAGCAACCAAATCTGCATGGGAGAACTCTCGTTGATCATGACAATCCGGTGAAGTCTGCTCTGCTGGTGTGTCTGTACTCTGAATAGGATCAATCTCCACCCTAGCTACTGGCTCTGTAGGAATCAGACATGGAATCAACTCATCAAACTCTGCCCAATCAATATATGACTCCAAGGGATTTGAATCTGAATCAAGAGAAATATCAACTGCCTAGCTATCCTGAACGTAGTCTACAGCCTTGAATGTGTCCTCTGCCAAGAGTGTGCTCTCCAAGCTCTCCTCTGTTGGAATATGGGAATCAGTGGGATCTGAATGTGAGAGGATGGCTCGTGAAATGGGATCTATCGAAGCGGCTTCATCATCAGTGATCACAAAATCGCACTCCTGATGGGCGTCTTGCTTTGCCTCTGTCATCTGCTCTGAATCACTAAGCGGCTCTGAGCAAGCTGAATCTCGCGCTCTGGTCTCATCGATCGTTTCTATTTGTATACTCTCACCCTCGACGCAAAAGTATACCTTCCCGCTATCATGATCGGATACTGCCTTGGTTGTGGCCAAGAACGGGCATCCTAGAATGATGGGGGTATCGATCACAGACTCATGTATCTCCATGTCCAACACAACGAAGTCCACGGGGAATTTCAGGCCCTGAATTATGACGACCACGTCCTTCAGCAACCCCTTCAGCCTCTTGACAGATCGATCAGCAAACTGAAGGACTGTCCTGCTCTGTCAAAGAGGGCCAAACTCGATTCGATCGAGTAAGGTTGCCAGAAGTAGGTTGATAGAAGATCCACTGTCTATTAGAGTCCGATCGAACCTCTGCTCATGGATGTGACATCTGACATAGAGAGCTCATGCATCTGGCCTCTTGGCTGGCAGACGGTTCTGGATGGCGAAGCAGGTGACACGAGTGAGCACATGGATCTCTGAATGATGGTTCCTCCTCTTCCTACGAATAGTGGTCTTCTCCCTAAGGTTCCTCTGGAAGAGAGGGATGTGCTCCAAGGCCTCCTATAGAGTCAGTTGAATCTGGAATCTCTCTATCATCTGTTGGCTGAACTCTAGATGCTGTGATTTTTTTGGATTTTCTTTTTTATTTCCCTTTGTCAAGCGGAGTGCTTGAGGGAAGGGGATGGCTGGGCCCTCCTCAGATGGAGGTTTGGATCGGGTCCCTGCTATTATGGTGAAACAGAATCCATACACATATTTTCATGCATCGTAGATGGACTCACAAATAAAGAACCCTTTCCTTTATTCATTTTTCTAGCATAATCCCGAGATATAGTAATAGAAGGAAATGCAACAGGAATAGAATGGGTGGCCTCAATACCACCCTCGGCATCTGGACTTGCAGCTTCAGCACTGCACTCTGGCTCAACATAATCATCTCTGGTGGCATCAGCATCACCTCCTGTATCTGGTGAAGTGACGACCTCAGTACTGTCAGCTGTAACTACATCCTTGGTGGCATCAGCACCACCGTCATCAACATCATCATGAGCGGCATCAGCATCGCTCTCCTCCTCATATGGCGCTCCTAAGTCCTCACGTGGTCGTCGCTCAGATGAGGCGCCGCCGGCTGGCATCCTACCGCTCCTAAGTGTAACAAAGTCAGCATCAAAAGTATATGCAAAAATATCACCAAGTGAGTCACTAGGAGTGGTAACCTCTGTAAACTATACCTTCTCAGACTTCCTCTTCAAATTGTTCGGATTCGGCTCGATCTGAGCGGGTATGGCGGCCTTGCCCTTTACTATCTCCATCATCTCCTAACGGAACTCATCCATCTCCCGCCTGAATGTAGCCTGCTGATCAGAGATAAGGCGGGCTAAATCATCTAAAGCTGGGTTCTCATAGGTGGGCCCATGAGAACCGGATGGGTGGCCTCTCTGAAAGTGAGGCTATTGCTGCTGAGAAGGATAAGGGGGATACTGGTGAGAGAACTGTTGAGGCTGTTGTTGCTGCCTCCATGACTGTCCCTGTTGATAGGGACGAGGACCCTGGTGGTAGTGTGGTTGTGGTTGTGGATGTGGGAACTGGGGTTGCTGGTGTTGCTGGCTATACTGGTCACCCTGAACTGGAGGTTGCTGCTGGGATGAGGCACCTCCGGTCGACCAACGGAATCCGGGATGGTCTCGTTGGATCCCAGACTGAGGTCTATCATACCAAATCCCGTTGACTTCCATCAACGGCTCCTGCTCGTAAGTAGGTGGGGGAGGAACTGCCAGGGGTTGATCCGGCTGGTAGACCACCATCTAACTGTCCGGAGACAGTGGTAGCTGGACATACTGTTGTTGCTGCTGCTGGAATGGCTCCGCCTGATTGTGATGCACCTATCGATAGTGGGCGGATGGTTGGGTCGAGCTGCTGCTGCTGTTGGGATCTGCCTGTGACCTGAGACAGGGCTGAGGAGCCGTCTATGCCTCCTGGAGACACATGATCCGGGTCTTCAGGTTACTCAGCGTCTGTGCCTTCTGATCTATCTGAGACATGCCCTGGCACTGCTTCTTCTCTATGATCTCGATGCGGTCCAGCTTCTCGCTGATAATCCCCATATCATTGGCTGACGACTCTGTCTGTGCTGCGGGTGCTGACGATGTAGAAGGACATGCATCGACCCATACTATCCTCTGATAGGACACGGCCTGTAGTGTGGGCTTCCTTTGTGTATAGAGGCGGGCCTGGGACATAACTGTGTAATTCTCTGCCATCTCCTCATAGATGGCCCAAACCTGATCCTCGTCCTTGGAGAAATAGGAACCCCCATAGGATGCGTTCACTAGTCCCTGCAACTCCGGTGTAAGCCCGCAGAAAAAACTCTGGACAAGGTTGGGCTTGGATATGTTGTGATGGGGACACCAGTCATTGAGCTCTCTGAATTTATCCCATGCCTCGTGGAACTGCTCGTTGGGAAGCATGGAGAAGTTGTTGATCAGGGCTATGGCTACATTCGTCCGACCGAGTGGATAGTACTTATTCAAGTACTTGTTCTGGAGTTGTTCCCATGATGTGACATATCTCCCTAAGTGCTTCAGCCAGTTGGATGCTATGTCTATGAGGGAGAACGAAAATGCCATCATTTTGATGGTATCCTCGTCCACGAGGCGATCGTGGATCGTGCTGCAGATCATCTCGAACTCCTAGAGATGGAGGTACGGCTCCTCGGTGGCAAGCCCGTGGAATCGGGATAGTAGCTTGATGGTCTGAGGCGGAAGCTTGAAATCTCCCAGAATGGCTGGCAGCTGAATCCATCTGTGGGTCAGAGTTGCACCAGGGTTGTGCAACTCTCTCATCGGTATTGTAGGTGCTGCTGGCTATGCTGGCTCATCTAGCTCTCCCTCAGGGTTGTTTCCTCCACCGGCTCTGCGCTGCTCTCTATCTGCTCGCATTTGCTCCATCTCTCGGTGCATATCCACCATGAAAGACCCCTGGTCTCTGATTTGACGTTGCATGGTCTCCAGGGAGGCTAACAAGGTGTTGTTGATGGCACCCTGATCTAATACGTAGGTCTAGTTCCCGTTGGGTCCATCGGTACGCTCCTCACTAGTGGTCGTGGTCTCTGCAAAGGCAAAGACCCAAACTCAGATGCCGTCAAATGATCAAATGTCTGTTGTTGTCTCTGCTCGGGCACCTTAGGACTGGTAGAAGGGTGGTCGAGGGGGAACAGGGTGGAGTCAAACTCGGGTTCGGAGAGCGGGTCTGGGCTCTCACGAACCAACCTAGATGAGCGGACCAGAGTGCTCGAAAGTGGTGCAACCAAAGGCTGCCTAAGGGACCTCCGGCCCATCATCGTGATGTAGCGAGTGAAGGCGGATGAGATCTAGAAAACACACAAGATCGGGCAAACAAAACCCCCAATTCACCTGCTCACGCAGAGCTGATGAACGTAAAGGCTTGATCTTTTATCTTGTCGATTTTATTTAGCTGATCAAGCAGTCTTTCAGAGCGATTAAGCGAGTTGTTGGAAATCCAAAGCTCTCAGGAGTCTGTCCCGATCCCAAGGCTAGATCTTTCCCAGCCAGTACAAGTCACGGACTGTTTATCGGCTACCCGATCGACTCGCTCTATTAAGGATATCGCGGCCTGCTTTACCGGAAACCGGAGCGATCCTCACTGGAGAACGACTAACCCAAAATCAGTAGTCTGAGGAGAGGTCGGATGTGTCTCTAGCCTAGTGTGCGGGTCACTCTCTCGCTCATCCAAACCAGACAATGAGGGTATTGCTCTCCCAAGACAAATTTTTAAATCATGTGTCTTTTAGGGTCCAAGTGTGTTTAGCAGTCCCAATTTTATAGTTTTTCTTTTTTAGGTATTTTTCAAGCAAACAATCGCCTAACAATTTTCCGATTCTCCTGAATATTTTAAGTCCAAAAACAGGGGGGAGAAGTCGAAAAAGTCGATGCGCGGTCAAACACTATGATGCATGCAAAGTAAGAAATGCGTACCTGACTCCAGCTCTCTACATGCATGGTGATCTACACATAAAATAAAATACTCAAATAAAACTACCTATATGATGCAAGAAGAAATCGGCCTTAGACAAATAATTTCTATTCGAGAAGAACGATAGCTAACGGGTCAACAAGAGGGTTCGGGGTCCGGTCTCTGATGCCGATCGGTGTCCGCCACAACGGATCCTATCAGTGTTGTATATGGCCATTAGCGGCACATGACCCCTAACGTGACCGAGTTAACTTTTTCTTTTGTGATTTAATTAATTAGGTCCACTTATCGATCTATAGGAACATGCAAGCAATTAGGGTTGAGCCTTAATTAATTACATCACAATCAAGCCAAAAATCCTAAGTCTAAGGGCTAAAAACTTAGAGAATAAAAAATAAAATAAAAATGCAATAAATATAAAACCGGCATAAAATCTGCGGTGAGGTCCCCCGAGCACACCGGTGCTCGGCGAAACAGACCCCGATATCAAGCCAAGTCTGAGTCTGAATCCTGTATTATTATAATAATAGAACTGAAAATAAATCTAAGCTAAAACTACTCCAAGAGTCCAGCTCCTCCTCTCCTACGCTCTCCTGCAGCTCGATGCAGAAACGAGTCACCTACGCGTCACTTGGGTGCCTCGACGCTCTGAAGATAGCTGCCCTCGCTCGTCGGACCCTCGCAAGCAAGGGAAATAGAAACAGGTCAAGCCAAAGTTATAAAAATAAAATGAAATGAAATGGAATATATGAAAAATGAAAATAAACAAAAAGAAACAAAAATAAAAAGAAAAAGAAAAAGAAAACAAATAAAAAAATAAAAAGAGGAAAAATAAAAACAAAGCTGAAAAAGGAAAACCGACTACTAAGCCGTGCTCCCCGGCAACGGCGTCATTTTGATGACGCGCGGATGCAACTCGGGTTAAGGAATCAGATCAAGATCATTGCGACTCGAATTGCAAGGCGCAATCAATCAAGAAAAACAAACCACCAATAAAGAAATAAAGCAATCAAAATGTGGCAAGCGATCTTGCTAGTTTATTTTACCTGGTATAGCTAACAGGGTTGATCACAAGGAGCACGGGATGGAAAAACTATGAAGTAGTCGGGAAACCAAGAAAAAAAGAAAATTGGTGGTTTTTTATTTTTCGAATTTTTTCATGGTTTTTATAATAAGAAAAAGAATAAAGAAAGGCCTAAAAGCAACATTCCAACAATTATTTAAAAGTCCAAAAATGCTCAAAAATTCAAAATAAAAATATTTTTAGGCTTTTTAAAATATTCAAGTGTTTTTGTGAATTTTATGGGGTTTTTCTGATTTTTAATTAATTTTCTAAGAATAAAAGAAAATCAAAAATAGTAAACAATGTATAGCTAGGATCTAAAGGCAGTTAAAATTATTTAAAATGTTATAAAATCCTAACAGCAATTTTATGTGAAACTAGAAAATAAAAGCTACCTACAGAAAAAGAAAACATATTTTTTTATTTTTTATGAATTTTTAATGATTTTTATAAGATTTTTACTCTTTTTCAATTTTTATGGGTTTTATAAATGGGAATGCAATGAAAAGTGAACAGGAACTAAAACACAAAAAATACACGATCAGGAATTTTTTTAGAATTTTTTAAGTTTTTTAATATTTTTAGTTGATTTTATAAAACAAACAGGGATAATTTTTAATGTTTTTGAATTTTAGAAAATAATAAACAAAAAGAAAACCAAACCCAAAAATCACCAAAATTCCTACACAGTGGTAGGAGCCACGTGTCAAAATTTCGTGATTTTTGGAGCAATTTTGCTATTTATTTAATCAAAGATAAAATACATAGCTCACAAGGACCAAAATGCAATTAAAATAAGTCCTGGGACCAAAAAGTAACATGCAAGAAAATTCTAGGGTCAACTCTGCAATTTTTTCATCAAAATCCGCACATGTCGTAAAACAGCACTCACAGGGGCATATTTGCAAATATAAAAAGTAAATATGGAATCAATAACAGTAAAGGAGTTCAGGGAACATAGTGCAAATACCCCAGATAAACACGTGACGAAGCACGTGGGTCCACACAGGCAGGACTAAAGTGCAAATATGAAAAACTACAGGTGCTAGGATGCAAAATGGTCCAACTAGATATTTTATTTTACAGACTAAAAGATAAACTAAAATAAACGTCGGGTAAAATGAGCAATATACCCATGGGTTGAGCGTGAGAAGCGCGTGGGGGACAGGTGTCAGCTGCTGGCAGGACGTGATCGTGCGGCTCTTCTCCTCTGCGACGGTTGATTTGACGTCCAGGGAATGTTCCCTACGTGTGGCGCAGATCTGTCGAATGCGTCAGATCAACGGTCAAAAAGCTGCTCCGCTGGATGGCTCAAATGAGATCTGGAAGGCTGCTCCGCATCCAATGGCCAAGGAAGATGGTGGACGAACAGAGCCCTGATGGAATTCGATCGGTGATCTGGACGAATCCGTCCGATCGATCGGACTATCAATGGGTCGAGCACCTCCGGGGAGGCACTCCGCGTCGAGTCGAGGGCTCCAATTGCCCGGCAGACTATCGGATGGTCGGGACGGTGGAGCTGGGGGTTGAGGTTGCTCCGTCGAGCAACTGAGAAGACGATGGGGCTCCTCACGGCTCCGAAGGACCTACAATGCAAAGCTGAGACTCGGAGGCACACTCCGGTCCAGGTTATTAGAGAAATAAATCAAAGAAGCGACGGTGGATGGTCTTGATCTCTGACGGTCGTGATGGAAGGAGATCGGGGACCTAATCCTGGCGATCTGAGCCAAGATCAGGGTGATCAGGTTGCGTGGGAAGGTGTAGGGTGAGCACGTAGGTCGATCTCAACGGGTAGATGAAGGGGATGAAGCTCCGACCAGCTGGTCAGAGCTGGCGGAGCGATGGCAAAGCGCAAATGAAAGATTGAACAAACACAGAAGCTAGGAACGATCTGAAAGCTACCTGAAGGTCCTAATGTGATCTTGAGCTCCAGGAGAGATGAACGTCGGGGTTGTGGCCTCGATCACGCTATGGCGGGCAAAGGAGGCTCCTCGCGACGGTTCTCCGGCCACGATGGTTGAGCGTCGGCTACACAGCACCTCTCCGAGCACCAAGAGTGGCCTCCAGTTGTTGTCACCAAGGCGAAGGTGTCTAGGATATCAAAAAGAGCTGCGACACGAGCTGAGAAGATGGGGAGGCGATGGAAGTATTTATAGAACATCCCAGGTGGTCGGAAGAATTGGATCAGAGCGCGCAAACCGAGGGGCGGATCCTTAAAGGAATCAACGGGCGAGGGTCGTGGATCTTTCCTCGATAACCGGAGCCTCAAAACGAAGTAGAAGGTGGTCGGATCGGGTCTGGATAATTTGGTGAAAAGTGCGCAAAAACCGGATCTGCGCGAGGGGGAGTCCGGGAGGGGTAGTTGACCGGAGTCAACAATCCTCCTGGACCAATAAGAAAATAGGATGTACAAAAATATTCATAAAACCAATTAAAAATAGTAAATGATTTTAAATTAAAAAGTGTACAAAATGAAAAATATTTGTTATTTTCCAAACTATTTTTTGTGTCTTTTATTTATTTTTATGAAAATAAATTATGGTATATACAATATAATGTATTATATACATGTATAAAATACCTACGTATTTTGTACAATTATTTTTAATTTATTATTTTTACAAAAATACCCTAATTTTGTATTTTATTTATTTACAACATAATATTGGAGTATAAAATAATTTTTGTGTTATTTTTATTACTATTTTACAAGTGTAAATTAAATAGGGAAAGATACATATATACATGTATTATATACAAGCTGAAAGAGAGAGAGAGTTTTATTCTAGTTTTATTTTTATTTTATTTTTCTAATTTTTGTTTTATTTTGAGAAATATATAGAAGGAAATAAAAATACCTTTTTATTTTTATTTTTGTAAAAATAAATTATATACATAGATGGTGTATATGTACAAGGTGAAGTGACCCTATCTCTCTCTACTTATTTTATTTGGCGATCAGGCCAATGCTTGGCCCTCTCTTGGGTTTAGATCACTCAATATTTATTCTAAATATTTCCTTCTTTTTCTTTTATTCTTTATTCTTTTATTTTTGCACAAAATACATGCTAATTATGATATATTAACACATGCATGCTTATTGTTAAATTATTGTATTTACAACTATTTACATGATGCTTTGCCATGATAATTAGCTAAAATAAAAGAATAAAGAGTGATGAATGAGGATTCGTCAGATTCCCAGCTCTTTCTCTCAGCATGGCGATCTCGACTCGCAATTCGTTCTAGACTCTAAACTAGTCTCTGATCTATAAGTTCATTTCTTGTAGTGTGTCTAGAATCCTTGTGGTAATGTCTGCGGCTGGATCCAATCTTCCATCAGTATGCTACTCCCAGCCTGTCGGTCCTCAACTGGTAGGAAGGAAAAAGTCTCATAAGAGCTCAGTGAAAAATATGCAGGAGAAATATACGATAGTTTGAGACAGGAGTCTGCCTCAAAAGATGGGCTGGGAGGCGAGGGAGTATGGGTCTGACTCTCCTCGTGATTAAATGGGACCGACTCGGGAAGATGGTCATCCCAAATCTGTGAAGAAGTACAACGGATGGTGGATCGTCGAGAGCTCACGGAGGCTGAGCGAAAAAGGCGTCGAGTCGTCATCTTTGATGTCAAAAGATATCAGGAGAGCACGACGTCAAATCAAGAGAATGAGGGTGAAGGCGTATAAGATGTGATAACGCAAACCTCGCAAACAAAACACAAAGCAACTCCAGATTTACCAACACAACCTGGTGATGATCGTAAAAATTCGATTGTTTATCTTATCGGTTTCAGGGTTATTTTAGCAGACATGTCTTATCACAGATTATCGCGAGCTGATAGGTGCCCGAAATTTCCCCAAAATACTATCCCGGATCCTTACAGGAAACCACTTATTCTCAAGCAGTATGGGAGTAAGTACGAACCATTTCTGGATACATGTGTTACTTGAGGATCGTGCTACCGCAATGTCCTCTAAACCTCCCACTCTACTAAGTAAACTTGGACCGTTGCCGGCTACCGAGAGTACCAAATGTAGAACAATGATTAGATGTATGGATTAAGTAGTATTCCAAAAGAAACTCAGACTCTGGTTCTAACCTTAAGTGTCATCCCTCACTCACAAATCTGGAAAGTGTACCTGCCATCCATGTGCGGGGGTTGCTCTCCCAAATCAAATGATCCTTTATATTGATTTTATGTTAAATATTTAAAGCACTCCTGATTTTATTTACAGTTATCTCTTTTTTTGGTATCTTCACAACACGTCTAACGATTTTTTATTTATTCTAGATAAGCAAGCACCTAGGTTGCGAGTCCTAGAACTAACTATGAAGGTGCAAGCAGAGAAAAGAAAAAACAAAAAACACCTAAACAAGAACCTAGCCTCGTAAAAAGCCGTGGAAAATCGACGATGCAAGAAAACCACGGTGGGTGCTCTGCTCCCTCGAATGCACAGTACTCGGTGAAACAGACCCCGAGAAAGAGGGAGGGAGGTACAAGTCAGGATGCTCTTATGGGACCCCTTCTACAAAACAGAAAAACGGACAAGTGCCCTTTTTTACAAAAATATTGCAAGTAAAATAAAAAATCCTAACTAATTATGCACCTCTGCAACCGACTTGTGAGAGAAGGGGTCGTTCTCTACACTTTCAACTGTCTCGGCTTCTGAAGAAGACGGCTGGTCCTCCAGGTCCTGTAATAATTCATTAAAAAACACACAAAAAGCTGTAAAAAATAAAAGCAAACAAAAACCATAAAAATCAAAGAAATTAGTGAAAACCGTAAAAACCGAAAAAATCAATAAAGGTCGTGAAAAACAAAATTAAACAAAAATCGAAGAATGCGGAAAACTGCAAAAACAAGTAGATTTAAAAATCTCTAAATGATGTTGACAATCGAAGTAAAGCTAACACCTCCCCGGCAATGGTGCCATTTTGATAACGCATATCTAACCTGCGATTAATTAATTTGCCGATGTAGAAAAATCGTGAAGACAGATTCGATTTATCAAACAAAATCTGGATTAAATAAGAGAAGGAGGAAAGATGAAGATAAACAGCTTCTATCCTATTTTAATCCTTTAAGCTAATTTTTATCCAGGTAAGTTCCCCTTATTCGAACTCAATAGGCAGAATAACCGTACTACGATTTTCAAGGAATAAAAGAATTTTGGAAATTACTCTTCTTCTTGAGAATACAACAAAGTATAGGAAAACACTCAAAATTAACATGATTTTTATAAAAAATCAAAGCAAGAAAAATATGCGACAAAAATCAATGAAAAATAGCAAGAAACGTTGATGGGTAGTTATGTAACTACCCTAGAAAATTCGATGAAAAATACAACAAAACTAAGGTTTAAAACTACCATATAGTTCAGGGGTATAAGTGCAAATAAAATAAATTTGTTTATTACAAAAAGGTCCCTAGAAGGGACTGAAATGCAAGAAAAATTAAAAGATTTGCATTTAGGTCCCTACATAGGGACCTAAATGCAAATACTGGAAACTTGTTGGAGCGGGAGTGAATTCCTGGAACTTGGCAGGTTTATTGTGCAATTTTTCCACCCCTTCATCTTGAACGACTGAGATTATAAGGTATCCACGTGATCCAGGCTGTCCAAGAAGGACATGTGTCGTGAAACTGTGCACTTGGGTTGTTTTTGGTGTTCTTCACTCTCCTTGCATAGGTGCTGGCGACGAAGTCTTCTCCTCTTTCTCTCCAGCGATTGGTTGTGTGCTTTGGCCTCCTGCAAGGCTAGAGGGGTGTTTCCTACACCCCTCGAGCTCGCCTGCGGATGAGCGAGCTTCGAGATGGAGAGCTGCGGCAGTTGGGCGTCGAAGAAGATGACTTTTCAGCTCTGACGGTCAGATGAAAGGGGTATGTCTTGAGTTGAACCTTTCTTCGTAGAATTTAGCTCTAGATGGTGGATTACCGGCTCCTGACGTGATGAGTAGCTGCAAGAGAATGGTTGCTACTCAATTCGTGATGGAATCGACCAAAGAAATTAATAAATAGCATATGATAATGTGTTTCCAAAAAATAGGATAAACGAGAAATGGAGGATAAAAGGAGTGTGAATTTGAATGGTTTTGAAACAGATTTGAAGGTTGGAAGTAGTGTGTGTCTAAGGAGGATTGTAGATCCCTAATGGCATGCTTTAAGACGCTAATCACGGCACAGAGATCGAAAATTAAAAATGGCAAAGAATGGATGAATGACCTGGGATAGCATGGTATATGACCCCTCTACTGATTGCTCGATGAGGCGGCCTTCTCGGAGCTGGATGTAGCGGCGACGTGATGCAAAGTGGAGCTTCAGCCTTGGAACGTCTCCTCCGGTCAACCTTCTTCCATGCGGGCAGACCTCGGACTCTGTCACAGCTGGATTGAGGCAGGGCATGACGGGGAAGTTGGGTGACAGCTACTTGAAGTTAGTATCTGGAGAGAGTTAGTTGGAGATGGAGAGTTCATGGGTTTTTATTATATCGATTGGATAGGAGTTAAGTGTGAATCAATGGTGGGCGTTATTAGGGTAGTTAGGAGTAGAAGATGGAGGGTGTAGATCGAAGTTAGGAGTTAGGAGGTGACGGGTAAAAATTGTTGAAGTCTGGTGGTTAAAACAGCTCAAAC
Source organism: Ottelia alismoides (assembly GCA_037367405.1). Taxonomy (NCBI): domain Eukaryota; kingdom Viridiplantae; phylum Streptophyta; class Magnoliopsida; order Alismatales; family Hydrocharitaceae; genus Ottelia; species Ottelia alismoides. The sequence goes on along the minus strand of JAZKJV010006356.1, from coordinate 940,220 downwards.
GGCCTGAGTTCTTGAGAAGAAGACAACAGGTGCTGACACGTGTTAAGCACCTGGTTGGCCTGATGATGAAATAACTTTAATAAACATGAAAGAATTAATAACTAATGGAATTTTAAATAGGTATAAAAACAAAAAATATAGATAATTAAATTATCTAAATTATGGTATAATTAGTTTTGATAAATAATAAAAATGTCACTAAATATAAATATTGTATTAATAAATAAGTATAAATAATACTTAATAAATAGGTTTTGAGTTTTTAATTTTATAAATTAATAAATAGTATATTATTTTTATACATTATTAATTATTAGGATAATAAATAAAGTATATGTTAATTTTTGTGGATTTTAATAAATTAATTTAAGTATATTAATAAATAAGTGATGTAATTCAAATTTACCTATAAATTAGGGTTTTTGATTTATTTAAAATGATAAATAAGCTCCAAAAATTATGAAATAAATTAGAGCTAAAATACAAGATCAAGAAAATAATTAAAAATATAAAATCATTAAAATAATCAATAATAAATTCTAGATGAAGTAAATAGCCCAGAAACCCAGTTGTGATTAGGTCTCAAAACCGACTTTTTGCAAACGAACTCTTATTTTAGTGAAATCACCTTCATTATTAGAGAAAATTATTTTATGAATTTAAAGGTGAGTAGAGTGAAATTGGATTTTGTATGAGAAAGTTATGATGTTCGGAAGTTGGGATTCTAATAATTTACAAGTTGAATTTTTTTGGTATATATACAAGATAATATTTTTAACTTCTTTTTATATTTTTCTATACTTTTTAGAAATAATTAGAAAAAGAGTTTAGTGAAAAAATGAATATGAATTGATTACAAATTATTGAAGTTTTGGTAATTATTGGATAATTAATGAAAGTGTGTAGAATGAGAAATTAATTATTTTTTATTTGTTTTCTTCCTTATCTCCCCCTACTTATTTATTTCTCGATCAATCCATGTTGACTTGGTCTCAGAGATTAGGTTATAAATATATCTCTCATCTATATTTTTTATAAGTCATATTGTACATATCTACATATCTACAATTTGCTTTTATTTTATTTTCTTTTATTTTTATTCTTTTATTTATTTACATGATTATAATCCATAAAAGTGCATTTTTATTCATGAATAGGGTTTTGTTAAAAAGTGGAAATTAATGGATATTTACATGTATTTATTAAAGGTGTTAATACAAAATGCAGACAGAATGTTAATGAGTCATGGATTCATCATTGTGCATGTGCACAATGAGGCTCGGGACAGGGGGCTGCGATTCGGGAACCGAACCTCCAAGTAATCAGATGCTCGTGGTTCGGGTCCCCGAGGTCGTGGCGGAGGCTTGATGAAGCTTCGGTCGACCCGAGCCTCTAGGCATAGGGTGTGGCTCAGGGACCGACATGTGGCCGCTTCCAAGCCGTTGGATCAAGGGCTTAACCTTGATCCTACAATGGATGTAAGACGAGGGGAGGGACGGAGAAGCGAGGGAGCACGGAGGTTGTGGCGAAGGAACTGGGCGGCTGGGGAGGGGTGGTTGGCACTGGAGTAAGGCTGAGTCGAGGCGGAGGTACGGTGGGCTGTCGGCGGAGGCGCAAGACTGGGCCAGAGCGATCACGACGATGGAGCTCGATCTGTTGTAGGCGGGGAGCGACCCCCTGCATGGGTTAGAGAAAACAAAGAAAGGAGAAGGGGAGTGGGGCTCCGTGTGGTGGTGAAGGATCAAGAGCTAATCTCCGACCTTAGCGAGGTTGGAGGTGGGGAGGTTATGGTGGATAGAGGAGAAGCAAATAAGGGGGAAAGGGGTCGGAGTCGGATCAAGGGGATACCTGGTCTTTGCTCGAAAGCTCTGGCAAGGGGGAAATCTTGAGCTCAGCTGCCTGTATGAGCTCTACATGGCTGAGAAGAGTCCGTGGATCGCACCGAACATCCTCCTCTGTCGTCGATCGACAATGAGTCTGCTTGATGTCACCTGGGCGGAATAATGGATCTCTAGGAGGACTTCGTGTAGTGGTAGATAGCGAGAATGGAAATGATGGCTTTGGATTTATAGGGGAAGAGGGTAACGACGGCGAGGTGCCTGGCAGTTCGAGAGGGTGCGTGCAGGAGATGGGAAACGATCGAAGGGAGAGGAGGCGTTGCAGAGTGGAACGACGATGCTGGAGGAAGGGGATGATCACGTGCAGGGCACGTGACCGTGGGTGAGAGAGGAGAGGAGGAGGCGAGTCACGTGCGGAGCACGTGACCAGGGGGTGGCAGGAGAGAAGGAGAGGGTGACACATGGTATGCCCAGGAGTTGTCACGTATCGACCAAAAAAAATTCAAAATTTAAAAGGGAAAGAAAAATAGAAAAGAAATAGAAGAACCTCGTATCGAAAAATTTCCTTCACGAAAGTTGTTCACCTCGACGAGATCTACAACTTTCATGAATGAACTGGGAACAAAAGAGGTCATTTGCTCATAGTGGTATTTTTGGTGGTTCTCCATGTGTATAGAAAATCGCTTTTTAGAGTTTTGCATTTTTTTAGTGATTTTTAAAGAGAATAAAAATCTAGAAAAAAAATACGATAAAATAAAAGACACTTAATTACATATTAATATTTTTTGCATTTTTAATAAATAAGAAATAGGGAAATAAAATAGGAGTACCAAACATGCAAATTTTATACAGACTCATAAAGGTCACTTGGACACAGTCAGTTTCTTTAATTTCAGTCTTGATTTGGATTTGGATGTTTATGCCACGTGATAAAACTTTCATCAAAGAACACAAATGAAAAAGAAATAAAATAAAATGGGTTAATTATATAAATAAAAACTTAGGTCAAAAACCATAAAAAAGATAAAAATGCGCAAAAGAGGCCCAAAACCCAACTTTCACATATGAGCTCCGATTTTTATGAATTGTTCTTATTTTGAAGTTATTTGAAAATAGAGTATTTTAAAAGTCAGTAGACCACAATCGTACACTATATGAGGAAGATATGCACGTTTTAGTCCGTCTGATGCGAAATTAGGTTTTAGGTTTATTTGCACTTATTTGAGTTAGCAAATTTTTATATTCTTTATTTATTCTTGTTAGTAATATCTACACAATGAAAGTGGTTTTAGATCAATCGAAGTTAGAATGAATTAATTAAAAATATGGCAAAGTTAGATACTTTTAGGTCAATTTACACTTGGATTTTTGGCTCCTTATTTTATGCAATTATGCATGATAAAATGCGGATATTATTTACACATGTATGAATGCTAATGATGTTATATTAATGATTAAATACATATTGATTTTGGTGAACATATCCTAATTGATCGATTTTAACGTGTTGAATCATAGATTCATTATTACCCCTATACTAAAACCATGCTCGTCCCCGAGCATCAAAGAATGAATGACATACTTGGATAAATCCCTGACTGTGTATGTGAATTTTTAAGGTTCAATTCATCGAAGACCCTTAATTTGAGTGATTCTAAAATTTTGAGCTCAACCATGCTTTAATCAAAAGGAATCCAACTTCTCTATTTATTAGACTCTCTGTTTGTACATAAAATATAAGGATATGACTTTTAATGTACTGCATTTATGAGAGTTGAGTCGAGATGTCACCCAAGGCTCCAGTCCATGAGACTCTCCTCTAGACCTAATCCTCAAGACTAGGGAATAAGTCAGTTCTTGCATTCAATCTACCGTCTCATTAGTTTGTCAGACTTGAAAGTGTAGATGGACGGCCATATGATGGAGGGCATAGGATTGTGTAAATTCTTCTCTCCCTCACATTGGAACAAGGGTCCTCTCTAGTGCCTTATTACTCAACACAGTTATATTTTTGTTTGTTGATCAATGTGTCCGTCAAGAGAATTCAGAGTCGTTTGCACTTGTTTTCCTGTGAGTATACCGGAGTGTGTCTCTTTTGAGTATCTAAGATACCTTTAACACCCAGACTTGTATCACTATACAATGCATAACCTTTTTTGGATGCTAGACCGACTCATTGGTCCTAATAGCATTTGGTCCAAGTGGACACTTTGAAATGGTTGGGAGCGCTTGCCTTTGGTGGAAGCTCTTTGTAATTTGACTTTGTGTTTGATATCTCATTTCTTTCAATATTTTTTTCTTTTCTTTTCTTTTTGGCTAGCACCACTACTTTTACTAAGAGTTGGTGCACACTGATCAATAATTATTTAGTTCGTCACACCCTGGTACATAGGTCAATATCAAGAGATAGCATGCGAACTTGTTCACATACTGGCTAGGGTTTTTCTAACACTCTGATTTCTTGAAGCCTTCATTGACTTTATCCCATCCTCAAGCATCATTAAATCGGGTCTAGACTCAAATCACCAGTCCTTGTTCGTCAAGTGATAACTCAACCCATCTCATCAGTCATGTAGTTGTGAAAGTATTATGTTGATCGTATTCTTTAGAAGGTAGATATGAAGAGTGCAATATAACGCTCAAATCTTTCAAACTAGGGAAGTGTGGATTATTAAGTTTCAAAACCTTAATGATTAAGGTTGGCTAACTCAGTCTCTCAAGATCTCAGAAACCAAGTGTCCTCTCTCAAGCCTTGAGTGATAGTGAATGTGTCAGGAATACACCAACAAGGAATGTATGGATGCATGAGATGCTAAATGGCATGCAAGACTATTGGGATTTTTTGTTTTTAAGCTTTTATTAAGTTTCGTGTATTATTTACATAATATACACAACTTGTACCCAAACCCAATTTTAGATGTAAACAATTAAAGTACGAGCTATGGATAAAGTATGTAGAATATATACAAACATACCCCCCTATACTTAGCTTGTGCTATGTCCTCATGGCACAAAGTGAAATGTAGACATAGCTCGTATTAAGTATAGATGAGCGGAAAAGAAAATGACTTGCCCCTATACTTAGATTTTTGAGGGACTAAGCATAGCAGAAAAGCATGAAATGAGGCAGTCGGGGGTGAGAAGAAATAATAGAAGCGGAGAAATCACAATGTGGTCGGTCCCCCTATACTCAGACTCAGGTCAATCTCAATATTGGAGGTAATCACAGGTGGGGGACCGAGGAGATAAACTGGGTGATGGATATACAGAAGAGTGATAGAATTTTTATGGAAGAGGTGGTTTATCCAGGCCGCTTGAGTCTTTCATCTAACATAGTGACCTGAGTGAATGAGATCTGCTCAACTTGCACTAGCTACTCACTTGATTCGAAAAAATGTTTAAGAAGTTGACCATTGACTATAGAAATGTGCATGTTGTCTGCGGTCTCTGAGATCTCAACACTTCCGTTATTGTGAACCTCTCTCACGATGATGGATCATGTCCATTTGGAGTTCAGTTTGCCTGGGAAAATTTTCAATCTTGAATTAAACAACCATACTTTCTGCCATGTGACAAAGCTCTTTGTTTAGGTGTGCTTGTCATGCCATTTCTTTACTATGTCCTTGTAAATGGTGTTATTCTTATATGCATGATTTCAGATCTCTGATAGTTCATTTAAATCCATATCTCTATTTTTCTTTCCCTGATGACAGTTCTAATTGATATTTTGATTGCCTATTCTGATTTATGCACGAGTTCTGCGGGTAAATGACACGGCTTTCCATATACCATTCGGAACGTTGAAGTGCCAATGGGGTCTTGTAAGCTGTCCGGTAAGCCCATAGAACTTGGTCCAGGAGTTAGGACCAGTTCTTCCTGTGGGGACGAATTAGCTTTTGTAAAATTCCTTTGACCTCCATGTTTGACACCTCGGCCATGCCATTGGATTGTGGATGGTAAGGACTAGCGACATGGTGCTCGATGTCGTATTCCTTCGTCAACTTCTTCACCTCCCAATTGACAAAGTATCTACCCCCATCAGATATTAATACCTTGTGGATCCCAAATCTCGAGATAATATGATCTTTCAGAAACTTACAAACGGTCTTGTTTTCTGCCACTCGAGTATGGATAGCCTCCTCCTACCTAGATAGATAGTCTACCACGAGAAGAATATATTCAAATCCTTGACTGTTAGGGAATGGGCCCATAAAGTAAATGCCCCATCCATCGAATACATTACAAATTATCATTAGTTGCAAGGCATGGCATCTTTGGGACCAATGGTCCCTTCCATTCGTTGACAGGCCGGATGCGACCTGATAAAATTATAGACATCCTTAAACAATGTCGGCCAATAAAATCCACATCGTAGTATCTTCTCAGCAGCCCTCTTCCTGAAGTGATGTCCTCCTGCCTCCAATGTGTGGCATAGTGTGGAGACACTTTGGTATTCCTCCTGAGGAATACATCTCCTCCATATACAATCCGATCCTTCAAAGAAAAAAACGAATACTCCCAATGGTAGTGTCTGGCTTCCGACCTGAGGAACTTTCTTGGAGACAAGATAGTTAACCATGCCAGCATACCACGGGGGAGAGTCAATAGCAGAAATTGACTCGTCTGGGAAGTTTTCACAGATTGATTGAGAATCAGGGATTTTATCTTGTTCGATCCGTGATAAATGATCAGCCATGACGTTATCTTTAATCTCCAAATCAAATTCCTGAAGCAAGAGTATCCATCCTTAGGAGACGTGATTTTGCATCTTTTTTCGCCATTAAGTATCAAATGGTTGAGTGATCTGTGTATACTATCACCTTAGACCCAAGAAGTAAACGAAATTTCTCCAAAGCAAAGACTACAGCAAGCATTTCCTTTTCTGTCACAGTATAGTTTTTCTGAGTTGGATATAAAACTTTGCTTGCATAGTAATTAGCATATGGGATTCCATCTTTCCTTTGTCCTAAACACAACCCCTGCTGTGAAGTCTGAAGCATTTGTCATGATCTCGAAGGGAAGAGACCAGTCGGGGGCTTGTACGACGGGAGTCTCAATGATCCTCTTTTTGAGCATATCGAAGGCCTCAAGACACTTATGATCTATAAGGAACTCAGTATCTTTCCCTAAGAGCTCAGTTAGCAGTCGGGAAACTTTTTAAAAATCCTCAATAAATCTTGTATAAATCTGACATGCCCCAAAAAAGATCGCACCTGTTTCACATTGGTAGGTGGCTAGAGTTTCTTGACCACATCCACCTTGGTAGGTCAACCTCCATTCCCTTCTTAGAGATGACGTGTCCCAACACAATGCCCTCTTTTACCATAAAGTGGCTTTTCTCCCAAGAGAGCAACAGATTTACTTCCCTACACTTCTCGAGGACTCAATCCAGGTGCGCTAAGCAATCATCAAATGAATCACCATGGATCGAGAAGTCATCCATAAAGACTTCCAGGAAATCTCTAACCATTTCGGCAAAACTGCAATCATGCACCGTTGAAAGGTCTCAGGGCATTGTAGAGCCCAAAAGGCGCGCGCTTAAATGCATAAATGTTGAAAGGACATGTAAAAATAATCTTTTCCTTATCCTCAGGGGCGATGGATACTTGGTTGTAGTTTGAGTACCCGTCTAAGAAATAAAGTATTCCCTCCCATCAATCTCTCCAAAATTTGATCAATAAAAGGCAACGGAATGTGATCCTTCTTCGTTGCGGCATTCAGACGCATGTAATCGACACAAACGTGTCATGACATGGGTACCCGTGTGGTGATCTTCTCTCTCTCCTCATTGGTGATAATCTAAAGTCCCAACTTTTTCTGGACGATGTGTAAAGGTGACACACATTTGGAGTCTGAGATGGGATAAATGAAATCAGTCTTACATCATTTTTCGATCTCAGTCTTAACCACTTCCCGTAATTTTGGATTCAACCTACATTGGAATTCATGGGAGGGTCTTGAATTATCCTCAAGGTAAATATGGTGTGAACAAAGGGCCGGGTTGATCCCTTGAAAATCCGGCAATCTCCAGTCTATAGCCTTGCGATTTTTCTCTAAAACTTTAAGCATGTGTGTCTCCTACTCTTCGATTGGATGTGAACTGATGAAGATCGGAGAGTGCCCCTTATTTCCTGCAAGGAAGTCATACTTAAGAGTAGGAGGCAATGGTTTGAGCTCGGGTAAATTTGTATCAATCACAAAATATGGCTCTATCATTGCTGATTCTGGTTGTGATGTGGATAGTTTCTATGTAACATTATCGGCCACTGACTGAATTATGTCGGGGATCGGATCTCTAAGGGTATAATGTGATTTGGAAAATGCCCTGCTCGATCTATCTACCTCACTCTGGGAATGTTCAGAAAGAGAATGGGTTGACATGTCAAGAGGGACCTCTAAGTCTCTGGTAGCATAGGTTGATGCATGTATGAGCTGACAGATTAATTCATCAACAATGTCCTCTCCATATGAGAGTGATTCTATCATTGTGGTCAGGTTCTGTGTCCATGGACCAACTGTTGCTTCTGTATTTTTTGCCTCATGTTCTGAATTTTCAGACTTGGTGCTAGATTCCGTGTCAGATCGTTGAAACTTAGTTTGCTTCATTTCAAGTTCAACTTCTCCAACTGTATTCTCCCATATGTGTAATCAAATATAGCTCTTGCGGACCTAAGGAAGGGCCACCCTAATATCATTTGAGAATCTTTCTATTTTTTAGGGACGTCCATGTCAAGTACTATGAAATCTATTGGATAATTTTGTCCCTCTATGTTGATGACAATATTTCTAATCTCCCCTTAGATCTCTTAGTTGATGAGTCTACAAATTGAAGTATGGATCTAGACTTCTTAAGAGGACCTAGATTTAGACATTCATATAGAGTTTTGGGCATGAGATTGATGGAGGAGCCATTGTCTAACAACGTTCGGGCAAACTTGATTTCGTTGATTTGGCTTGTCACAAAGTGAGCACCCATTTCTTTTTTTCTTCCTTGGTAACTCATTTTTATCAGGCAAGATGTGGCAATAGAGAGTATATGCTTTGTTTGGCTAGGGTTCTTTTTGATGGTCCTTGTTGGTGTGCATCTCACCTTAAGGTATTTTCTAAAAGCCAGGTCTATTTTATCATCTCGTCTAAGGACAAAGTGACCTTGATGTTTTTAATGCAGATGCGGGCAATCTCTTCATCATTTTTTTGGTTTTTTATATTTTTCTTCTTTCCAGCCATAAGAGCACGATGGAAAGGAATTGACTCATTATGAGAAAAAAAAACATCATTTTTATTAAATAAGGAATTAAAAGTATCTACAGGATTCGGATTGACAAAACCAAAAACAGGGAAATTGGCGGACGACTATTGGTGATGTTGTTTTGGTGATGCTTCTCCTTCAGACCCTTACTCTTCTGAGTCTCCAGTGGTGTAGTGCTTTAATTATGGTGTGGATGGGACTTCTTCTTCCTCCTCCTTGTGCCTCTCTTCCTTTCTTCCCCAAGATAGTGTAAATTAGTAGACACTGGGGCTATGTCACTGTGTTCTTTTTCTTGATCAAGTATGGTTACGATCTTTCTGATCCTAAGAAAACTATGATATGTGTCATCATGCGAAAAGATCTTGTATTCATGTAAAGAATATTAAGAGACTAATACATGATTCTGTCCGAGGCTATTTGGATTATCCTGGACTTGAGCTGGAGTCATGATTTTGGGTGCAGTCAATTCATCTCTCCATCGAGAGAGTTGATTGATGTCGAATCTCATATCATGAAGTTCGTCCAATACTCGTTGGAGTTCAGGAGAGATCAAAGAAGAGGAAGACCCTTGGCCTTGCTTGGCCTGAGGCTGCTGATACTGTCTGAATTGGCCTTGCTGGATATGGCGTTGATACTGTTGTTGCTGAGGCTGCGGGTTCCGATAACCCGGATAGTACTGCTGGCGTTGTTGTTGTTGCTACTGCTGAGGCTGGTAGATGTGTCGAGATTGTGGTGGACGAGGGTTCAGAATAGAGTTTGGATTCGATCGGTTGACAGGATCCGGGTTATTCCAGACTCTGTTTATCTCCATGACTTGTGGAGGTTCCTCGTAAATAGTTTGAGCAGAATTTTCTTCCGTTTGATGGGAAAAGACTTGTTCTCCACCCCACTAGCTTTGTTGCCCTACTCCCTGCCCTTGAATGTAATGAATTTGGTAAATGGGGGTAGGGGGTGAAGTCAGGGAAGGTATCTGGATCTTGGATACCCTGTCAACCAGTTCCTCCATTTGCTTTGGCAATTTAACTAATTTCTCCATATCATATGATTTATGGAGTTCGTCCACTTTTTTATAAATCTGTTCGACCATGGTTAGTTTACCAACTATTATTCCCATGTCGGCATTCTGAACGGTTGACAGATTATTCACCATCTTCCTAGAGCCGGCTATGTAAGTCCGGCTGGTGGTCTGTGCACGACTAGATTCAGCTAGTCTCTCTAGCACCTTGTAGACAATGTCCTCATGGCATCCCATGTAGCTTCCTCCGCAGGATGTACTTACTAACCCTTGGGTCTCAAGGTTCAGTACATTGACAAGACTTTGGACCAGCATCATTTTTCTTATCCTGTGCCCTAGGCATTTCTGGATTAGGTATGTAAACCTTTCCCAGGTTTCATGGAATGGCTCGCTCGGGTGCTAGGTGAAGCTTGTGAGCTTGATCCACATCTGATTAATTCTACTTACTGGGTAGAATTTCTTTAAGAATGGTGTCTTGAAGGTGGCCCTTGTGGTGACCACTTCCCTTAGGTTTTTCAGCCAATAAGCCGCCTTATCAGTCAAGGCGAAGGGGATAACTCTCAACCTTATATAGTCTTGACTAACATTAGGGCAGCATAGGTTGTCGCAGACTAGCTCGAAGTCACGGAGGAAGGTATATGGTTCTTCATGATTATTCACTCCAAACTTAGGCAACAATGCGAGGAAATGTGGTTTGTGCTCGAATGCATCCTCAGGAGGTACCGGTCTCAACCAATTATAATTTTCATCCAATTTAGGGAGGTACGTATCTTCCATAGCAGCTTCTCTACACTGCAATTTTGCCATCTGTGCTCTAAGTAATTCCTTGTATTGTTCAGCAGCAGTTATTCAAGCCAAAAGTGTTCGCATAGGGTCATTGTCGTTCTCTTCCTCACCAGGGTTCCTTTTTAGAGGCATCTTGACTTCTTCTTCACCTTCAACTGCACATAAATCTAAGTTAAGCTCATGCTTGAAAGGTTTAGGGGTTCTGCCAAAGATGAAAGTTTCTTTGGCAAGAAGGGAGTATGAGAGGGTTAGTCAGGGTTGACTAATCCCTATAGGTGAAGGGTGAACCATGGTTTGGAGAAAAGGTCCATCCCCATACCATGGGGTTCTAAGAAGAGGGTCATCTCGAAACTGAGGAGATGAGTTACTTGAGGAGCTCGGGGATTTGTTCGCAAAGTGTGAACGAAGAACGCCATAAGAATCAATCTCAGATGGAAGGAGAGGTTTGGAGCACAAAGAAATACCTAGGAGAGAGATAAGAGAGAGAGAGAATTCACGGAAAGTACAAATCTACAAAAGACTCATACAAAACAAACACAAATCAAACTCATCAGTTCACCCACTTTTTACTGGTGAAGGCACGTCAGGGCTCGGTCGCTTATCTTTTCGATTTTAATTTTAAATGGTCAAACAATCTTGAAGATTAAGCGAGGTTGTTAGGTGCTGAAATTATTCACAAAGACTATCCCGAGTTCATAGAATTAGTTGCACCTACTTTCAACCAGCATAGGTGTAATTACATGTCGTAAAACAACTACTTGTATTACTTAAGGATGGTGCCTTACACGATGTCCTTTAAACCACCCACTTTGCTAAGGGAAGTACGGACTGTAGAATGGCTACCCGTGTTCCCTCACTGAAAAGTAGCTAGTTGTTTCTAAAAATAGTAGTCTAAATGAAAATTTCAGATTTGTGGCTCTACCCTATGTGTGCGATCTTGTCCTTACAAACAATGAGTTGTTTTCTCTCCACCAGACATTGGGGTTAATTTTATTTCAATTTTATTTAGCAATTCCAATTTTAGATTAAGGTTGTCACTGAGGTCTTAATTGAGCATAAAAATATCACGCCTAATGAGCAGTCCCAATTCCTTTAATTCCTAAGTTGTAAAAACTGAGGAGGAAAAATCGAAAAAGCTAATGCAAACGTAAATCAATGATGCATGCTTAAGAAGGAGACTTACAATGATTCTCGTGTTCTTCATGCGATATGCAATACAAGAAATTTAAATTTACACTAAATGTTATGCATAGAGGAAAATACCCTAGGCAGATAGTTCTATTAGCGGGAAGAATTGATTTCAATTTGGCTAATGTTGAACGGTCTACATTACGTATAATTAGTGTAAGTGTGTCCTAAGAATTACGAGCACAATCAAGAATAATTAAGGTAGCGTATATGTGCCTAATTCCTACGCCACTCAAGTTAGGTTTCAACCACATAGGAGGGGTTGAAATAGACCATACACACCACAGAAAAGTCCAGTCCGAACAATTACAAGTTTGAGGGTTTAAAGAGAGGGGCCCTGTGAATAATGCAGAAAATAAAACTATTCTGAGCTCTCTCTCACACAAAATAAAAATTCGGTCTTCTTCTTCGCGGATCCTTAAAGTTCAATGCAAAATTTGCTCCAGCTATCTGCAAAGAGATAATATGCGGTTAGTATCTGTAGAGAGAGAAATGCAAAATAAAATGTAGAAAATAAAATGAAAAGGAAAAAAATAAAAGAAATTGGCACACAAATTAATTTCATAAAAATTAATTACAGAAATTAATCTAAAATCCTAAAAATATGCCGTTCCTGACAGCAGTGCCATATGATGAACACAAAAATCACTGCTTTAATAATTGATAATTGCAGTATAGTAGATGAAATTTGATCAATAAAAAACCACAATCTTTGAATTTTGTGGAATATTTTAACTTGACAAGATACCAAGGTCGAACATAGGGAACCGACTATTTCTAGTTGCATGGTTTTAAATTAATTTAACTAATTAATTAGTTATAAAACTAGAATCGAAATCGAACTTCCTCTACTTGATATTGGTCCCGCTTCCTCACTGACAGACCTGCCAATTTCTATGTTGGAGAATAAAAAGGAAAGATGACGATGTAGTGTAATGATGAAGATGCAACGCAAAGAAAATAAATAGAGAGAACAAAAGTGAAGCACCGAATCTATGGCTTTGATTTGTAATCCAAACAATATTAATCAATATCTTTGAAATAAAATCATAGATCGGAAAATGTAAATTTCAAAAGATATAATCAATTAGAACTCAAGTTGCAGGTGAGATTACCAAATAATTCTATAAATAATCCTGCAATTAATTAGATCAAAAATAATCCTCAAACAATGACGATATTCGCAAAAAGTCTCTTTAATTTTAGTCCTCAGATAAATAGAATTTGATCAAATAAACTAACGAGGCTTAAATTAATTTCGTTCCAATTGAGCCCCTACAAAGAGTAGATCGTCAGAGAATATGATCGATAATTCCTTTTCCTTAAATAAGCCCCTACACAGAATATTTCTCAATTTAATATGTTCTAATTATTACAAGAAGATTAAGCAATTTTAAATATCCTTTATCACGTCCCTGTAAAATAGATCGTTAATCTTCTCAATCAAGTATTGCATAAAATGCCCGCAAATCAGCTTGGAAATGTCAACAAAGATCTTCAAATAATACTCATCAATATCAAGCCCTCAAATCTATCCACATGATATATAATATGGAAGAACACGGAATAGGCATCAAATGACATATCGTGTGTTAAAAACTGAGTTTGTATGAGAAAGTTATACAATAAACAACTTCCAGGTACTGAAATGTAATAAAAATAATTACTTCCTTCTCAAAGAGGTTCCTGGAGGACTTATCTGTAATTTACAAAACCTGTAGGGGTTTTGACGCAATTTGCCCAGGGCGCCACGGAGAACGTGACTCGGGGATTGAAGGACCCGCTTGCAACTTATTGAACTAGAAGGGGGACTGGTGTAATTTTTCCACCAAAGTCCGGACCCCCTTGTAATTTTGGAAAGTAGTGGGAGCCTTGTTGCAAAATTCCCACTGTCGCGCGTGTCTTGTACATGCGTTAGTGAGTCTCGAGATAGGGGACTGCGATACGGGGAACAAACCTCTACGTGACCAGATGCTCGTGGTTTGGGTCCCCGAGGTGGTGGCAGAGGCTTGATGAAGCTTCGGTCGAGCCGAGCCTCTAGGCATGGGGTGTGGTTCGGGGACCGACACGTGGTCACTTTTAGGCCGTTGGATCAATGGCTTAACCCTTGATCCTATGGTGATTGTAAGACGAGGCGAGCGATGGTGAAGCAGAGGAGTATGGAGGCCGTGGCAGAGGAACTGGGCGGCTGGGACGAGGTGGTCGGCGTTGGGGTAAGGTCGAGCCGAGGCGGAGGTGCAGTGGGCTGTCGACGAAGGCACATGACCGAGCCGGAGCGACCAAGATGGTGGAGCCCAAGCTTCTGTAGGCGGAGAATGACCCCCTGCACAGGTTAGAGAAAACCAAGAAAGGATAAGGGGAGTAGGGCTCCGTGCGACGGTGAAGGATCAAGAGTTGATTTTCGGCCTTAGCGAGGCCAGAGGTGGGAAGGTTATGGAGGATAGAGTGGAAGCGAAAAAGTGGGAAATGGGGGTGGAGTCGGGTCGAGGGGATACCTGGTCCTAGCTCGAAACTCTGGAGAGGGGGAAAGCTTGAGTTCAGTTGCTCGTATGAGCTGCTACACGGTCGAGAAGAGTCTGTGGATCGCACCTGACGTCCTCCTCTGCCATCGCTTAACTATGAGTCTGCATGATGTCACCTAAGCAGAATAATGGAGCTAGAGAAGGACTTCCTGTAGTGGTGTACTGTGAGAATAGCGGTGATGGCTTTGGATTTATAGGGGAAGAGGGTAATGATGACGAGGTGGCTTGCGGTTCGGGAGGGTGTGTTACATGCAGGAGATGGGAAACAATCGAAGGGATCGAAGGCGTTGCAAGGTGGAACGACGACCCTGGAGGAAGGGGATGGTCACGTGCAGGGCACGTGACTGTGGGTGAGAATGCCCATGAGGTGCCACATGTCGCCCAAAAAATCAAAATTTAAAAGGGGAAGAAAAATAGAAAAATTAGAAGGAACCTCGGATCAAAAAATTTCCTTAACGGAAGTTATTCGTCTCGACGAGATCTACAACTTTCATAAAGGAACCGGAGCAAAAGAGGTCATTTGCACATAGTGATATTTTTGGTCGTTCTCCGTGTGTATAGAAAACCACTTTTTGGAGTTTTGCAATTTTTTAGTGATTTTTAAAGAGGTAAAAAATCTATAAAATATACGATAAAATAAAAGATGCTTAATTACACATTAATCTATTTTTTGAATTTTTAATAAATAATAAAATAGGGAAATAAAATAGGAGTACGAAACAAGCAACTTTTGTACATACTCACAAATGTCACTTGGACACAATCAGCTTCTTCGATTTCAGTCTTGATTTGGATTTTTATGCCATGTGATAAAACTTTCATCAAAGAACACAAATGAAAAAGAAATAAAATAAAATGGGTTAATTATATACATAAAACTTAGGTAAAAAATCGTAAAAAGATAAAATGCACAAAAGAGGTCCAAAAACCCAACTTTCGCATATGAGCTCTGATATTTATGAAATTAGTCGTGTTTTGAAGGTATTTGGAAAATGGTGTATTTTAAAAGTCAGTAGACCACAATCGGGGCACTGTATGAGGAAGATATGTATGTTTTAGCCTGTCTGATGTGAATTTAGGTTTTGGAATTATTTGTCACTTATTTGAGTTAGTGATTTTTTGTATTTTTTTATTCTTGTTAGTAGTATATACACAATGGAATAGTTTTAGGTCAATTGGAGTTAGGATGAATTAATTAAAAATAAGGAGAAGGAAGCTATTTTTTAGGTCAATTACATTTGGATTTTTGGCTAATTTTTTTATGTAATTATGCATGGTGAAATTCATATATTATTTACACATGTATGAATGCTAATGATGCTATATTAATGATTAAATACATATAAATTTTTGGGAAAAATAGCCTAATTGACCAATTTTAGCCTGTTGAATCAGAGATTCATCAGTCCCATGAATGAAGAATGTGTTTCCCTCCTTATCTATGCCTTGTCGAGTCATCTCAACGAGCCTAGAGCAGCTCAGCTCTTCCCTAGTCGCGGGCCATACAATTATATGATGATCAAATTCATATCCATTCATCCTTGTTATGTAATCATGTTAGAATAGAATAACTTGCATACTTGTGTTCCAGGTTGTCCAGTCTAGTCCTCCTCAAGGTATGGGCTTTACTTTCTTTTATTTCTCGCTGAATAATCCTACAATTTAGGAAAGCATACAAACATTATAAACTTAGGCATAATTTTACAATTAGAAATGCATGCCATGTAGGTCACACATCTCACCTTGAACTCGTTACTCTCCCAATACTGGATGGTTTCCCCCCACTCAGATGGATACCGATCCAGGGATGGATTGGCTAATGCATCAGCCACCATCACGAATCAGTCATAGTGCTTTTAAAATGTTCAAAGAAGGTTAAATACCATATCGATTAAATAATCGACTTAAAAATATAGTAACATTCTTTCACCTCGCTCAGGGCATCACGATATAGCTTAGTTGCCCGATGCAAGATCCCTTCCTAGAGTTTGAGATCATCACCCCAATCAAAAATGTTTCGTATATCATTCAACAAAGTAGATAAAATCATATATTTAACAAATATTGTAAATGATTCGTTTAATAGAACATATCTTCATATCATAAATGATGGAAGCCTTCAGAGCAGCGTGGACGTTCCTAAAGTTTGCGATATACAATGACACATTCATTTTGCACCGTGATGGACAATCGACTGGAAAACGAACCTGCATACTCCCTAATGTCTGACCTGCCCTATTCAGTTACACTGTCACCCTCTCTCCTGGCTTTAGTTTACTTAATTGGATGCATTTAGCGGGACCCATTCTCTTAGGTCATTGACCAATTTAAGAATATCTCAATGATATGTGTGATTTAAAAGAATAAGATACTACTTAAATTCATACTTGACGACGAAGCCTCATTAGAATCAGTCATTGGAGGACCCTGTGAACTGGTCATAGCTTTATCAACATCCTCCTCATCTCGAGGGCTCTCTACAACATCCCCCTTCCAACCACCTCAGATTGTTGTGGCTTACCTCCACGCTCATCCTCATCTTAGTCATGCCATCTAGAACATCAGGTCCGAGCCATCTGCATTATTTTAAAAGAACCATAGCTGCACTAGATATTCATCGTCATTTTCATTTATATTTAAACCTACGGAAGAAATATTCACATAAATAACATGTAAAGTAATAGATATTTACATCTGCAAAACAATCTTCACATGTGTTTAAAAAATAAATAATTTTAAGGATGGAAAAGTTTTTAGAATCAAAGCATAGTTCATACATCTCCGGCTTCTGGGTAAGCATCAACCTCATCATCATCATACTATTCATTGCCAAAGCCTTGACTAAACCCCTTAGGAGTCTATCGGATGATGCATAAGTTCGTCTTTAAATCATACCAAGTCATCCATTTTGTTATTCTGTTCAACATGAACAATCTTTGCAATATACGAATAAGAGGGAAATAACACAATACCTTAGCCGATATTTTTTTATGCGGGAGCAATCACCATTCTCACATCGATATATGGATGCTCCACATTGCGATCAAGTATCCATGTTTGCGTAAGCATTTCGAAAAAGCATACAATCTTTAGGACACACATTGATCTTCTCCGAATTGAGTCCTAACTTCTGAAACGCTTTCTTAGCATCCCGCCGAGAATTCAGGAAACCATTATTTTCTTCCAGCAACTGGCATATCAAATAAAAAATATCATTGATGAATACTCATTCATCACTCTTTATTCTTATATTTTAGCTACAAAAACCTTTGCAAATGCATGTATATATTTGTAAATATAAATAATTACCAAAAGCATGCATGGTGTAAAAAGTAATAATTAGCATATTTTTGTGCAAAAATAAAAGAATAAAGATTAAAAAGAAAAAGAGGAAATATTTAGAATAAATATTGAGCAACCTAACCCAAGGGAGGGCTCAGCATGGGCCTGACCGCATAAAAGCCAAAGTAGAGGGAGATAGGGGCTCATGTGTATAAATATATTTGTAAATAAAATAAAAATATTTTCCTCTAAAAAATAGAATAAAATGACTTGTATATATTGTGTATATATTTATTATAAAAATCAAAACAAAAATAGAAAAATCAAAAAGAAAATAAAAAAATAGAACACTTGTACATAGACACCATGTATATGGTCCACACATCTATATTTATTTAGCCTTATAAATAAATAAAATTAATTTTTATAAAATTTGTATATGTTTTGTAAATAAATAAAATAAAAACCATTAAAACAAAAACAAAATAAAAAGAATAAAAATTAAAAACCAAAAATACATTGTAAATATACCATGTACATAGATGTATATACCTATTTATTTCATCCTTGTATATAAATAATAAAAATAAAATAAAAATACCTTTTTATTCCTAATTTTATGATATAAATAAATAAAATATAAAATAGGAATAAAAATGCACAAAAATAACAAATTAAAAATCAAAAATTAAAAAGACATATTGTATATATACCTATATATAGCTATATAGTGTAAATACCTTATTTTTATTTTGAAAAATTAATTAAAAATCACTAAAAAATAGAAAAAATTAAAACAAAATTATTTCATATTTTGAGTTTTTACTAAATCAGCCATTTGCTATTTTTAATTTAATTTCTAAACATTTTCCACGTGGCTGCTTCCCATTGGTCCACGGGGGAATGTTGACCGCTCGATCAACTCCCCCCTGTGGACCACTTCCCACGGATACTGGATACCCGACCCGACTTCTCCGAATTATCTCCTCCAGATCCGACCACCATTCCGCTAAACCTAGGGTCCTAATTACACTTCCATCAACCGGGAATCTCGCCCGACATTGATCCTAGGGATCCGTGCTCAATCGAGCCGGACCCGAGCCCTTCTTCCCGGACCTCCCACCATACATAAGCCGAGCTCCGCCACCCCATTTCCCTATCTTTGGCTCATTTGTTCACCACCCAGTGACCTCCACCGTCTTGTTGAGAGTGACAGCTCGCTCCAGAGGGTGTTGCAGCGAGGAGGGAGCAAGGAGACATCGATCCGGCGAGCTTCCGCCGCCGAGCGCCGCCAGGAGGTAGCGCCAGAGCCTCGGGCCACTACGTCCCACGAGGCAAGGACCCAGAGCACCAGCTGCTCATCCCCAGTCGATCCATCCACCTAGGTAGCTTAGATTCTTTCCCCTTTTCTCTGATTTTGAGTTTCCCCCAATTCTCGCTGTCACCATTCACCTCTGATTCCAGCCACATCCATCTTCGTATCGATCATCGGAATCCCCCATCACACTCGCCCTTCTCCCGCGCACCTTCTCCGCACCTCCGTTCAACCCAGCTCGCATAGGAGCTGGGGTTCGAACCCCTTTGCCATCGCATCGCCCGGGTTTGCCCGCACCACCGCACCGTTCACCTTCACAGCCGCTTACGGGGTCGAGGCAGTTTGCCTTCGACCCAGGAGCTTTTTGGTGTCATTTTGCAGGTCCCAGGAAGGCTATCTGAGGTCTTCCCATTCGAGCACCGGAGCTCCTCCTCCGCTGGGGTCGACCGAGCTCTCTGGAGCTCCGTTGATTCATCGGAGAGGTCCTACAGACGCGGGAGGCTAAGGCGAAGCTTCCTCGATCATCAGAAGCCCCCGCGGAGGCTCGGAGCGCGTGTACTGGGCCGGCGAAGTTCGCCGGCCACTTGTTCTTCGAGGACCTCCGGCAGCCGTCTGATGCACCCCCCGCTCCAGTTCGTATCACAACCGTCCGTCTTAGGAGCCACCTGCAGCGTCAGATCTTTGGAGGAGTGCCCTGGACCGTCCGATGGTCGAGGTTTAGCCACAGCGCTTCCCCTCCGTTCGATCCCCCACATGGCGAGGTCCTGGCCGACCGATCAGCCCGAAGAGTCTAGCGTTGGAGTGCCACCCGTTCTCGACCGCTCGATCCACCACGTGGCATGCATCCGACCCTCGGATTTAATAAAGGGTAATTTATCCCTTAGGCCCTTATCTTTAGTGTAGTTTTGTTTCAGTCCTGTAAATATTTTTAGGATTTTATTTACGTTGGTACATTTGCACTTTAGACCTTGTCTGTTTCTATATTTGCACATATGCCCCTGTTTGTAGTGTAGCACGTGCATCGACACGTGCTTTGTTGGGTATTTTGCATGTCTAGCTCTGTAGTTCTGCAATGTTATGGAATGAATGAAATGTTTTAATTAATTACGGATATGCCCCTATGAGTGTTTTTTATGCGCATGTGCGTTATATTCGTGGGTAAATTACCCGTCTGGGAGTTTTCTTCATAGATCTCTTCTCATTAAGTTTCCTGGGATTTTAATACTTGTTATTATTTAGCCCAGGAACTTTATTTCCTTGCATATAGGTCCCTGTGTGCCCCAGACACGCGCTGCGCGCGTGATTTCTTGGGAATTTTGCACCGGACCCCCTGGAGCTTTGGGTAATTACGTACAGGTCCATGTGCACTGTACCTAGGTTTTATTTTTGAATAAAATATCAAACTTACTCCAAATTCCATGAAAATTAGATACATGGCTCCTGCCATGTTGTAAAATTTTCTAGAATTTTTGGGGAAATTTTTGGTTTTATTTGATATTTTAAAAAAATCAAAAACACCCTTTTTCGTTACTGTTTAATTTGAAAAATCACAAAAAAATTAAAATTCATCTAAAAATTATAAAAATTTAGCTACTGTTTAGTTTGTCTTGCTTGATTTTCTGACCAAATTTGGTCATTTTTCATTATATGAAACTCATAAAAATTACAAAACACTAAAAATCTCGTAAAAATTCTAATAATTAATTTAAAAACCCAAAAATAATAATTAAGGTGCCTAAATTTTCCTTGTTTCTTTCTCTTTACAGGAAAATTATCCAGGCTTATTGGGGACTTTTAGATATTTTATCTAAGTCTCTTAAGCTCGACTGGACAATACCTTTATTTCCATGCATTGTTTTATTTTTAGAAAATTAAATAAAAATCAGAAAAATCTCAAAAATTCACTAAAAACAGTAAAAATCATAAAATACACAAAAACATTTTTATTAGAATTTTTGATTGATTTTTGATGCATTAAATAAATTGTTGTGTTGGCTTGTTTCTTTGTCTTCCTTATTTTCTTAATTAATTAAAAATCCAAAAAAATTAAAAACAATTAAAAATCCACCAAAAATACTTGTCTTTTATTTTTAAATTCTTTTTTAGACTACTTCATAGGCCGTGAGGCCATCACGTGCTCCTTGAGTCCGACCTTGGTCGCTATACCAGGCTAATCTAATAGCCATGACCGCTATCGATTTTATTTGATTTTGATTTTATTTTAGTGGTTTGAACTTCATTTTTCTTGATTGAGCTGAGATTCTCATCGATCCGGGTCGCAACGACCCGAGTAATATTTTGACCTGATCTGGATTGGTTGAATTTTGGCCCATCAGAATGGCGTCGTTGCCGGGGAGCACGGCTTAGTAGTTTTTCTTCTTATTTTTCATTTTCTTTTCATTTTCTTTTTCGTGGCTTTCCGCGGCTCTTTCTAAGTCCACGACTTTTCGCGGCTTTTTATTTTTCACTTATTTTTGTTTTTTTTTCTTTTCTTTTTCTTTTATTTTTATTTGTGCTTGTTTATTTTACTTGTCATTTCTGTACATATACCCGTGTTCACATTTTCTTTATCTATTTGATTATTTTATTCGGTTTGACACTTTGTCTCTTTCTTGCGAGGGCTCGAGGACCGAGGCAGCAGCTTTCGAGAAGCCGGCGCAACTGCGGGACTTGGAGGCGGCTCCCTTCTGCACGGAGCCGCAGGAGAGAGCGAGAGAGGAGTTGAGTGAGAGAGAGAGTAGTTAGGTTTCTTTCAGGACTTCATTTGATTATTGTAATAATACAGGGACACTTGCTAGACTTGGATTTTGTAGCGGGTCTGTTTCGCCGAGCACCGGTGTGCTCGGGGGACCCTTAGGAGTTTTCGCGGCTTTTCGCGGTTTTGGTTTTCTTGTTGCCTTTTACGGTTTTCTGCGGGTTTTTTCCTCGAGCCCCTAGAGTTAGGATTTTCTGCTTGACTATGCCATAATTAGTAGGATCCCCACACTTAATTGACTACTTGTTCCCATAGAGCGTTAATTGGACCTACTAATAACTCATTAATAAAAATAACTGACTCACTCCCTTCGTAGCCTACGTGTCGTAGCCTGCCCTGCCAAGCGTTGCTCCTGAACCCGATGTGCCGGGAGGAGGAGGGGTAGACTGAGACCAGACCTTTGGCTTGAAGGATCGGTGACCAGTTAGACGGTTCTTCGAGTAGAATTGTCTGCTTAGGACTCGATTTTCACTGCTGCACCATTTAGGTAGTTTATTTCAGTCTTTACATTTCTGCGCGGATCACTTGCATGTAGAGTGTTGGAGACAGGTACGCATTTCTATCTTTGCATGCATCATTGATTTCATCGCGCATCGGCTTTTTTGTCTTCTCCCCCTGTTTTTGACTTAATAATCAGGAGAACCGAAAAATTCGTTAGGCCTTTTGTTTTTATTGAAAAATATTAAAAAGAAAAACCATAAAATTGGGACTGTTTAAGCTATTGACCCTAAAAGACACTTGACCTAAAAATCTGTCTTGGGGAGAGCAACCCCCTCATTGGTTGGTTTGATTGCGTGAGAGAGTGACCCGTTCACTAGGTAGAGACCTCCGGTGCTATTCCCGACTGATTACCGACCCTTTCGTGCGGGACAGTCGGTTGGGGTAGCATCGGGTATCCCAGCAGGTCACGTAATCGCTCTGATATTTTGTTTGTTCACCAAAATAAAATTGGACAAGATAATTTGATCGAACTTTCACGATCTTCATCTCGCGTGCGCTGGTGAACAGAGGGGTTTGTTTGATGATCATAGTTTCTCCAGATCCCATTAACCTTACTCGCTACATCACGATGATGGGTAGACGATCTCTTAGGCAGCATCTGGCTGCACCGCTTTCGGCGCGTCTACCCGTTCATCTAGGTAGGCTCGCGAGAGCCGAGACCAGCTCTCCGAGCCCGAGTATGATTCTGCCCTGTTCCACCTCGACCCCCTTTCTTTCGGTTCCGAGAGACCCGTGCCAGAGGAGAGATTATCATATTTATCGGCACCTGAGTTTGGGTCATTTGGTTTTGCAGACGCCATGGCCGGCAGTTCAGAGGATCGTTCCCGAGGTCAGCCTGAGCACTTTGTGTTGGACCAGGGTACGATAAACTCCACCCTGATTGCCTCCCTCGAGACAGTTCAACAGCAGTTGAGGGATCAGGGAGCTTTTATGCTAGACATGAGGAGAGAGTTGGAGCAAATGAGAGCAGAGCGCGAGGAGCGCAGAGAGGGACCGAGGATCCCGGATGATGCAGATGCAGCAGCCGCAGCCGCCGCAGCCGCGGCAGGAGGACCACCGAGACCGATGCAGGAGTTACACAACCCCGGATCGACGTTGATGCACCACTGGGTCGTACTTCCAGCCATCGTAGGGGACTTCAAGTTCCCCCCGAACACCTTGCAGTTACTCCCCCGCTTCTACGGCCTTGCCACCGAGGAGCCCCATCTCCACCTCCAGGAGTTCCTCATGATTTGCAGCACTGTCCACGACCGCCAGGTGGACAAGGACACTATTCGGATGATTGCCTTCCCCTTCTCTTTGGCAGATAGAGCAGCCACCTGGCTGAAGCATCTGGGGAAGTTTGTTTGCACTTGGGAGCAGCTCCGCATCGAGTACTTGCACAAGTACTATCCACTCGGGCGGACCAATGCAGCGAGAGCCCTTATCAGCAACTTCTCCATGCTCCCCAACGAGCAGTTCCATGAGGTATGGGAGAGGTTAGAGAGCTGACTGATCGATACCCGCACCACGACATTTCCAAGCCCAACCTTGTGCAGAGCTTTTTCAGCGGGCTGACACCAGAGCTCCAGGGCTTGGTGAACGCTTCTTGTGGCGGGTCTTACTTCGCCAAGGATCACGACCAGGTCTGGGCC
Source organism: Ottelia alismoides (assembly GCA_037367405.1). Lineage (NCBI taxonomy): Eukaryota > Viridiplantae > Streptophyta > Magnoliopsida > Alismatales > Hydrocharitaceae > Ottelia > Ottelia alismoides. The sequence continues at coordinate 916,135 of JAZKJV010006356.1, read as the reverse complement.
ATCTACGAGGAGATGGCCGAGAACTACATGGTGATGTCTCAGACCATGTTGTATACTCAGGGCAGACCCCAGCAGCCAGGACCCGTGCAGTACCAGAGGATAGCACGGGTCGACGCCGGTCCATCCAGTTCGTCCGCAGTAGCAGCAGCACAGGCAGAGTCGTCAGCTGCGGACATGGGCATCATTAGCGAGAAGTTGGATCGGATGGAGCTGATAGAGAAGAAGCAGTGCCAGTGCATCACTCAGATGGAGCAGATGGCACAGACTCTGAGCGACATGAAAACCCAGCTCATGTGTCTCCAGGAGGCACAGACGGCTCCCCAGCCCCGTCTTCAGTCGCGAGGCGATCACGGCAGCAGCAGCAGCTCGTCCCAACGCTCCAGCTCACACCAGCAGCCTAGACAGGTTCACCTTGTACAGGCGGAGCCGTACCAGCAGTCGCAGCCCACCTACCAGACACCACCATCTCCAGACTTGCAGATGGTGGTATACCAACCTGATCAGCCTCTGGCAGTGCTACCGCCAGCCCAGTACGATGCAGAGCCGTTGATGGATGTCAACGGGATTTGGTATGACCGCCTTCAGCCTGGAATCCGACGAGACCATCCCGGATTCAGGTGGGGGAATGGAGGTACCCAGCCCCAGCAGCAGCCATCTGGTCAGGGAGGCCAGTACAGCCAGCAGAGAGATCACCACCCGCAGCAGCAGCCCCCAGTCTACCCTTCACAGCAGCAGCAGCAGTCGTCCTACGGTCCTCGTCCCTATCAGCAGGGACAGTCTTGGAGCCGTGAGCATCAGCCTCACCAGCAGTAGCATCCACCACACCCATGCCCCTCTCAGCAGCAGCAGCACCAGTTCCAGCAGCCTCATTACCAGAGAGGCTACCCGTCGGGCTCCCACGAGAGCCCTGCTTTGGATGACATAGCCCGCCTCCTCACGGATCAGCAGGCCACTTTCAGACAGGAGATGGACGAGTTCCGCCAGGAGATGCGGGACATAGTGAGAGGGAAGGCTGCCATCCCTGCCCAGATCGAGCCGAACCCCAACAGCCTGAAGCGGAAGTCTGAGCAGGTAGCTTATTGAGCATGCCACTCCTAGTGATCCATTTGATGATATGTCTGCAGACCTTTTTGATGCTGATTTTGTCACACTTAGGAGCGGTAGGACACCAGCAGGCGGCGCCTCGTCTGAGCGACATCATGAGGAGACACCTAGAGCGCCAAATGAGGAGGAGGAGAGCGGTACTGAGGCCGCTCATGATGATGACGGAGGTACTGATGCCACCAAGGATGCTAACTCCACAGGCGGTGCTGAGGCCACCAATTCACCAGTTCGAGGAGGTGGTACTGATGCCACCCGGGATGCCGAGCCAGAGCGCGGTACTGAGGCCGCGAGTCTTCCAGGTCCAGTTGATCCAGCCACTAGCGGTACTGAGGCCACTAGAGTTCATGTAGAGAGATCTGTTGTTTTTCCCTCACTTGATGTATCTCGGAACCATGTTGTGAATAAAGGAAAAGGTTTGGTTTTTTTCTGGTCCCACTGTGGTGCTTGATGTATGTGCGGATCCGGCCGTCGAGCCGTCTAGACCTTTTCCTAATCCTTCATCTGAGAAGGACCCAGTGATCCCCTTCCCTAGAGTCCTTCAGTTGGGGAAGGGGAAGAAAACAGAAAATCCCAAAAAGAGAGATCAGGAAGAGTTCAGCCAGCAGATGATAGATCGTTTCCATATCCAGCTGACTCTTCAGGAGGCTTTGCAGCACATTCCCCTTCTTCAGTGTTCGTTGAGAGACAGGACTACCGTCAGGAGGAAGAGGAGGAACCACCACTCAGAGATCCATGTGCTGACGAAAGCCACGTGTTTTGCGATCCAGAACCGTCTGCCGGCCAAGAGGCCAGATTCAGGAGCCCCTTATGTCAGATGTCACATTAGAGAGCAGAGGTTCGACCGGACTCTATTAGATAGCGGATCGTCTATCAACCTCCTTCCGGCAGCCCTTCTCGACCGCTTTGAGTTGGGCACTCTTAGACAGAGCAGGACAGTCCTTCAGTTTGCTGATCGATCTGTCAAGAGGCAGAAGGGGTTGTTGCGAGACGTTGTCGTCACTATTCAGGGCCTGCAATTCCCCATGGACTTCGTAGTGTTGGACATGGAGATCCCTGATTCAGTGACTGATACCCCCATCATCCTCGGTCGTCCGTTCTTGGTTACAGCCAAGGCGGTGACTGACCATGATAGCGGGAAGGTATACTTTCGCGTCGAGGGTGAAAGTGTACAAATAGAGACGGTCGAGGACTACAGAGCCAGAGACAGATCATGCTCAAAGACCACTTCAGATGCAGAGCAGCTGACAGATGCCGGGCTAGACATCCACCTGGACTGCAACTTTGTGATCACAGACGATGAGGCAGTATGGGCAGACCCAGCAGCACAGGCCATCCTCTCATTTTCAGACACCACTGATGCAGAGATGATAGCAGAGGAGAGCCTGGAGAGCACAACCCTGGTTCAGGATACTTTAGTGGCAGCAGAGCAGGTTCTTGACCGCGACACGGATTTTTGTGATGATGGTGGTGCTGATGCCACCTTGTTTGATGCAGATCCCTCGGATTCAGAGTCTGATTGGGCAGATTGCGAGGATTACATGCCAGACCTGAGTTCCACTGAGCCTACAGTTGAGGAGGAGGTAGATGCCGAGCAGATCAGAGACAGTTCAGTTGAGCAGCCTTCTTCAGATCCAGTTTGCGAGAGTACGTTCTCATTCTCCCAGACAGACTTGGCAGCATACACGTGGCTTCTCTCGAAGCCAGATTTGCCAGCACCAAGCTGTCCAGAGCTGAAGCCGCTCCCTACTTCGCTGAAGTATCGATTCCTTGCGGGTGAGCCTGAGATGTACCCAGTCATCATCTCCGTCGATCTGACTGGAGAGCAAGAATCCCGTTTGATGGGAATTCTTGAAAAGAACCGCAAGGCGATCGGATGGAGCGTAGCAGATCTCCAGGGGATTAGTACGGCCCTGTGCTCCCACCATATCTATCTCGAGGATGAGGCGAAGCCGTCGCGTGAGTTCCAGCGGCGGCTGAACCCGAATCTGAGAGAGGTTGTCATGAAGGAAATCTCGAAATGGTGGAGCGCTGATTTTATCTACCCCATTTCCGACTCCAAGTGGGTCAGCCCCTTGCATGTGGTGCCCAAGAAGACGGGCATCACGACTGTGATCAGTGAGTCGGGAGAGGAGATTGCTACACGAGTACCCACTTCTTGGCGGGTCTGCGTTGACTACAGGAGACTCAACCAGGCCACCAAGAAGAATCATTTCCCCATGCCTTTTATTGACCAGATCATTGAGAGACTGGCAGGGAAGAGCCATTATTGTTTTCTGGATGGGTACTCGGGCTACAACTAGGTGGCCATCGCTCCTGAGGACCAGGAGAAGACCACCTTTACCTGTCCCTTCGGCACATACGCCTTCCGACGCATGCCATTTGGGCTATGCAATGACCCTGCGACTTTTCAGAGATACATGCTATCGATCTTTTCGGACATGGTAGGGGAGTGTCTGGAGGTCTTCATGGACGATTTCTCGGTTTACGGCGACGAATTCGACTCCTGTTTTGACTGCCTAGACCGAGTACTCCAACGATGTATAGAGGTCCATTTGGTGTTGTCTTGGGAGAAGAGTCACTTCATGGTGACTCAAGGGACGGTGTTTGACCATATCATCTCCAACAGGGGCATGGAGGTTGATCCGGCCAAGGTAGATGTCATTAGAAAACTCGCACCGCCGTCCAATCTTAGGCAGTTACGGTCATTCCTGGGGCACGTCGGTTTCTACCGACGATTCATACATGATTTCAGCAGACTTGCCGGCCGTTGACTGACCTACTAACGAAAGACACCGAGTTCCTTGTCGATGACAAGTGTCTTTCGTCCTTTGATACTCTCAAGCAGTGTATTATTGAGGCTCCTGTTCTCCAGCCGCCTGATTGGTCTCTCCCATTCGAGATCATGACGGATGCCTCCGATTTTGCCGTGGGGGCTGTGCTGGGATAGAGGAGGGATGGAGTCCCCTTTGCTATCCACGACGCTAGCCGCACATTGGATTCCGCGCAACGGAATTATACGGTCACAGAGAAGGAGATGCTAGCCGTAGTGTTCGCCCTAGATAAGTTCAGATCTTACATCATTGGATCTAGAGTGACCCTGTATACTGATCACACCGCCATCCGATACCTCATGGCAAAGAAGGATGCCAAGGCCAGACTGACTAGATGGATCCTTCTACTCCAGGAGTTCGACATTGAGATCAAGGATAAGCCTGGAGTCAAGAATGTGGTGGCGGATCATCTCTCCCGTTTAGAGCAGCCTGAGGAGTCTGAGCATATTGATCTCATTTGTGAGACCTTCCCAGATGAGGCGATCCTTGCTATCGCCTCACTCCCGTGGTATGCCGATATTGTGAACTTTCTCGTTGCTGGGAAAGTCCCACAAGATTGGACCAGGCAGAGGCTTGAGACCTTCCTCACGAAGGCCAAGTCCTACCACTGGGAGGATCCCATCCTTTACCACGAAGGAGGGGATAACGTCTGGCGTCGGTGCATTCCTCAGGAGGAACACCATAGCGTCCTCACTTACTGCCACAAGCTTGAGGCAGGAGGACATCATTCTGGGAGGAGAACGGCACAGAAAGTGCTCCAATCCGGCTTGTGGTGGCATACCCTCTTCAAGGAATCTGATGAGTTCGTGAAGAGATGTACTGACTGTCAGAGGATGGGCACTTGTGGACAGCGTGATATGATGCCGATGCAGCCCATTCACTTCTGTGAGGTTTTTGACGCATGTGGCATCGATTTCATGGGTCCATTCCCTAAGAGTCAGGGATTTGAGTACATTCTGTTGGGCGTAGACTATGTTAGTTGTTGGGTTGAGGCTATCCCCACCCGAGCCGCTGATGCAAGGATAGTTTGCAGATTTTTGAGGAAGCACATCATCACGTGGTTCGGGGTACCTCAAGTATTGATTTTAGATGGGGGTCTCATTTCGTCAACGACCGGGTGAAGGCCCTTGCTAGCGAGTTCGGCATAGACCATTGTGTTGCTACACCTTACCATCCACAGACGAATGGTCTAGCCGAGGTGTCGAACAAGGAGATCAAGACTATATTGCAGAAAGTCGTCAGCCCTGATCGAAAGGATTGGTCACAGCTTTTGGACTCGGTCTTGTGGGCATATAGGACGTCTTTCAAGACACCATTGGGCACATCTCCCTTTCGCCTCGTATATGGAAAGCTGTGCCATTTGCCTATTGAGCTGAGGCACAGGTCACTTTGGGCAGTCACTGAGAAACTTATGGATCCAGATGGTGCAGGAGACCAGAGGAGGGCAGAGTTAGCAGCCCTGGAGGAGTTGAGAGATACCGCCTTCTCAAACAGCCTACATTATAAGGAGAGAGTGAAGGAGTGGCATGATTCTCACATCAGCCACAAGCATTTTGAGCCTGGACAGAGAGTATGGTTGTTTGATGCGAGGCTTCGTTTATTTCCAGGGAAGCTACAGAGCAAGTGGAAGGGACCCTACTTGGTGAGAAAGGTACACGACAACGGTAGCATTGATATATCCGAGTTGTCTTCTGAGAGTACCTTTCGAGTGAACGACCAGCAGCTCAAGCCATTTCTAGATCATGAGCCGCGAGTCGTTGATGTTGCCCCGATTCACTTTGCGTGAGATGTGGTCTTTTGACTCACATCTATGGCATCTCACGCCTGATTTTCACTGATCTTCTGACTTGTATAGATCCAGATGTCCATATCATCACATTCTTTAGTCCCACATCCCTTTATTCATCCTTTGATTATGTTATACTTAGGGTTTACTTTACCCTAAGTATAGGGGGGATGTAGGACCTTTGGGTATTTCTTTTGTTTCTTTCTACCCATGTTTTGCTGCCTATACTTAGGGATATTTTACCCTAAGTATAGGGGGGGTAGACCCTGTACATTCTCCGCTCGGTTTTCCCTTTGTGTACAGCCTGTTATACTTAGGATTACTTGATCCTAAGTATAGGGGGAAAAGCTGAGAGATCCTCTTGATATTCTATTCTATTCATTCGTCTTTGTATATAGCCTTCCTTTTCACTTCCATATACCTAGCACGAGTTATGTCTTCTTCATCACTCTTGACTCTGAGGACATCGTTCGAGCTAAGTATAGGGGGTGTGTATATATTTCATATATACGTTAGCCATAACTCGTACTTTGTGTGAGTGTGTTAATAAATAAAATGGCTAAAAACCCTAAAAATCACAAAAATTAAAAATTTTTCATGTACATAAACATTCTTTTATTTGCACATAAATAGCTAGTGTACAAAGTATTTTTGTAAAAAATGATTTCAAAAATCTTTTGTGTAAAGCTTGTGTAAATATTTTCTTATCAAAATTACGTATATAGTACAAAATTTTTCCAAAATGTTTTGAAAATCAAAAGTTCGCAAAAATCTTGTGTAAATGTGTGTAAATACCTTTTGCAAAACTTGCACTTCATGCATTCATCCATTCATGATTTCAAAACATTTTTTCAAAAATTTTGCATGTTTGTAAAAATTTGTGTAAATAGCATCTTTTGTACATATGTATATAGTTTTTCTGGATGATAGTTGACATTTAAACTAGCCTAGAATTAAATTGGGAAATGGAGCTTGCTTAAGATCTTAATCCACCTAATTTCTAAGAGGAACCTTATAGGACTTAGGTTTAAGGCTTTTCATGTCCATGGTGACTTAATTCTTTTAGTCCACTAGGCTATGATCACATGTCATCTCAATGAGCCTAAGTAGAGCACTTAACAACAACACATGACTCATATAGACAATGGCTTTAATTGGACACCAGCACTTTGCACCGAGCTCTCTACAGATGAGGTGGTGAGGAGGCAGTCTTCCTTGACTTGGGGTAGCATATGAGGGTAGTATTTCTAGGCGGAACCTCTCTTCTTCTTTTAGTGAAGGAAGTGCGTCTCAACTTGGTCTGGTTGCCATGAGGTCTAACGACGGGAGTTGTGGGTTGCAATAAAGCTTCAAAAGAGGGATAGTCTACTGGCTCAAGAGGAAAAACTCCTTGTATATATGCTGCACATGTATATGTTGTATAGATGCACTTGAAAAAAAATGCAAAAAGAAAATAACTCCAAAAAAGTGGTGGGTCTGAGAGAAAATGATAATCCCACCGGAGTATGTATATAGAGTGCAATAAGCAAAGCTTGAGATTCATGATCCACCTTATGTAGCTTGCAGCAGGGAGACTTGGCTACACTGGTCAGGCTCCCAAGGATACATGGCTACACTGGCCATGGTCCATTCTCTTCTTCCTCCTCTTCTTGAGCCGGTTGAACTTGAACTTAGAAGGGAATACCCCGCTCCTCGAGGAAAGAGTGGCCAGATTGAGGTCATAGAGTTACCTTGTTGGGGAGGGTTGTCAAGTTGCCATTTCTGAGGTGGAGAGCTTAGACCTCACATTCACAGGACAAGGAAAGATTCATGGTCTTCAGGGTTTGTGATTGATGACTTGTTCTGATCTGGAGCATTGAGGAGTCTTTATTAGAGATTAGTGGAACTTAGAGGCTGTTGAGTTTTAAGCTTAAGTCCAAATAAGGTTCCGACACATTAATAATCCAAAGATCTGATTAAGCTCCATAATTCAATTTAATGAAGGAAAGTTTAATATTCAACCTTGATCCATGTACATTCTTCTCTTTTTCTTTTTCTTTCTTCTTTTTCACTTCTTTTTCAATAAGTGTTTGCTAAGGGACTAGCAAAGTTAAGTATAGGGGGGTGATGAATACTCATTCATCACTCTTTATTCTTATATTTTAGCTACAAAAACCTTTGCAAATGCATGTATATATTTGTAAATATAAATAATTGCCAAAAGCATGCATGGTGTAAAAAGTAATAATTAGCATGTTTTTGTGCAAAAATAAAAGAATAAAGATTAAAAAGAAAAAGAGGAAATATTTAGAATAAATATTGAGCAACCTAACCCAAGGGAGGGTTCAGCATGGGCCTGACCGCATAAAAGCCAAAGTAGAGGGAGATAGGGGCTCATGTGTGTAAATATATTTGTAAATAAAATAATAATATTTTCCTCTAAAAAATAGAATAAAATGACTTGTATATATTGTGTATATATTTATTATAAAAATCAAAACAAAAATAGAAAATCAAAAAGAAAATAAAAAAATTGAACACTTGTACATAGACACCATGTATATGGTCCACACATCTATATTTATTTAGCCTTATAAATAAATAAAATTAATTTTTATAAAATTTGTATATGTTCTACTTTTTATGTTGTAAATTAATAAAATAAAAACCATTAAAACAAAAACAAAATAAAAAGAATAAAAATTAAAAACCAAAAATACATTGTAAATATACCATGTACATAGATGTATATACCTATTTATTTCACCCTTGTATATAAATAATAAAAATAAAATAAAAATACCTTTTTATTCCTAATTTTATGATATAAATAAATAAAATATAAAATAGGAATAAAAATGCACAAAAATAACAAATTAAAAATCAAAAATTAAAAAGATATATTGTATATATACCTATATATAGCTATATAGTGTAAATACCTTATTTTTATTTTGAAAAATTAATTAAAAATCACTAAAAATAGAAAAAATAAAACAAAAATATTTCATGTTTTGAGTTTTTACTAGATCAGCCATTTGCTATTTTTAATTTAATTTCTAAACATTTTCCACGTGGCTGCTTCCCATTGGTCCACGGGGGAATGTTGACTGCCCGGTCAACTCCCCCCGTGGACCACTTCCCACGGATACTAGATACCCGACCTGACTTCTCCGAATTATCTCCTCCAGATCCGACCACCATTCCACTAAACCCAGGGTCCTAATTACACTTCCATCATCCGGGAATCTCGCCCGACATTGATCCTAGGGATCCGTGCTCAATCGAGCCGGACCCGAGCCCTTCTTCCCGGACCTCCCACCATAAATAAGCCGAGCTCCGCCACCCCATTTCCCTATCTTTGGCTCATTTGTTCACCACCCAGTGACCTCCACCGTCTTGTCGAGAGTGACAGCTCGCTCCAGAGGGTGTTGCAGCGAGGAGGGAGCAAGGAGACATCGATCCGACGAGCTTCCGCCGCCGAGCGCCACCAGGAGGTAGCGCCAGAGACTCGGGCCACGACGTCTCGCGAGGCAAGGACCCAGAGCACTAGCTGCTCATCCCCAGTCGATCCACCCACCCAGGTAGCTTAGATTCTTTCCCCTTTTCTCTGATTTTGAGTTTCCCCCAATTCTCGCCGTCGTCGTCCACCTCTGATTCCGGCCACATCCATATTCGTATCGATCATCGGAATCCCCCATCACGCTCGCCCTTCTCTCGCGCACCTTCTCCGCACCTCCGTTCAACCCAGCTCGCACAGGAGCTGGGGTTCGAACCCCTTCGCCGTCGCATCACCGGGGTTCGCCCGCACCACCGCACCGTTCACCTTCACAACCGCTTACGGGGTCGAGGCAGTTTGCCCTCGACCCAGGAGCTTTTTGGTGTCATTTTGCAGGTCCCAGGGAGGCTATCTGAGGTCTTCCCATTCGAGCACCTGAGCTCCTCCTCCGCGGGGGTCGACCGAGCTCTCCGGAGCTCCGTTGATTCATCGGAGAGGTCCTACAGACACGGGAGGCTAAGGCGAAGCTTCCTCGATCATCAGAAGCCCCCACGGAGGCTCGGAGCATGCGTACCGGGCCGGCGAAGTTCGTCGGCCACTTGTTCTTCGAGGACCTCCGGCAGCCGTCCGATGCACCCCCCGCTCCAGTTCGTATCACAGCCGTCCGTCTGAGGAGCCACCAGCAGCGTCAGATCTTTGGAGGAGTGCCCTGGACCGTCTGATGGCCAAGGTTTAGCCACAGCGCTTCCCCTCCGTTCGATCCCCCACGTGGCGAGGCCCTGGCCGACCGATCAGCCCGAAGAGTCTAGCGTTGGAGTGCCACCCGTTCTCGACCGCTCGATCCACCACGTGGCATGCATCCGACCCTCGGATTTAATAAAGGGTAATTTATCCCTTAGGCCCTTATCTTTAGTGTAGTTTCGTTTCAGTCCTGTAAATATTTTTAGGAGTTTATTTACGTTGGTACATTTGCACTTTAGACCCTGTCTGTTTCTATATTTGCACATATGCCCCTATTTGTAGTGTAGCACGTGCATCGACACGTGCTTTGTTGGGTATTTTGCATGTCTAGCTCTGTAGTTATGCAATGTTATGGAATGAATGAAATGTTTTAATTAATTGCAGATATGCCCCTGTGAGTGCTTTTTATGCGCATGTGCGTTATATTCGTGGGTAAATTACATTAAGTTTCCTGGGCTTTTAATACTTGTTATTATTTAGCCCAGGAACTTTATTTCCTTCCATATAGGTCCCTGTGTGCCCCAGACAAGCGTCGTGCACGTGATTTCTTGGGAATTTTGCACCGGACCCCCTGGAGCTTTGGGTAATTACGTACAGGTCCCTGTGCACTGTACCTAGGTTTTATTTTTGAATAAAATATCAAACTTACTCCAAATTCCATGAAAATTGGATACATGGCTCCTGCCATGTTGTAAAATTTTCTAGAATTTTTGGGGAAATTTTTGGTTTTATTTGATATTTTTAAAAAAATCAAAAACACCCTTTTTCGTTACTGTTTGATTTGAAAAATCACAAAAAAATATTAAAATTCATCTAACATTTATAAAAAAATTAGCTACTGTTTAGTTTGTCTTGATTGATTTTCTGACCAAATTTGGTCATTTTTCGTTATATGAAACTCATAAAAATTACAAAACACTAAAAAGCTCATAAAAATTCTAATAATTAATTTAGAAACCCAAAAATAATAATTAAGGTGCCTAAATTTTCCTTGTTTCTTTCTCTTTACAAGAAAATTACCTCCAGGCTTATTGGGGACTTTTAGATATTTTATCTAAGTCTCTTAAGCTCGGCTGGACAGTACCTTTATTGTCTTGCATTGTTTTATTTTTAGAAAATTAAATAAAAATCAGAAAAATCCCAAAAATTCATTAAAAACAGTAAAAATCATAAAATACACAAAAACATTTTTATTGGAATTTTTGATTGATTTTTGATGTATTAAATAAATTGTTGTGTTGGCTTGTTTCTTTGTCTTCCTTATTTTCTTAATTAATTAAAAATCCAAAAAAAAATTAAAAACAATTAAAAATCCACCAAAAATACTTGTCTTTTATTTTTAAATTCTTTTTTTAGACTACTTCGTAGGCCGCGAGGCCATCACGTGCTCCCTGAGTCCGACCCTGGTCGCTATACCAGGCTAATCTAATAGCCAGGACCGCTATCGATTTTATTTGATTTTGATTTTGTTCTGGTGGTCCGAACTTCATTTTTCTTGATTGAGCTGAGATTCTCATCGATCCGGGTCGCAACGACCCGAGTGATATTTTGACCTGATCCGGATTGGTTGAATTTTGGCCCATCAATCATCCTTGCAAATAGTTGTGCATCTGCGTCTCTCCTTTATCCTGAATGATTCCAATAAAACTTTAATCTTGGCATCTTATTCCTCGGTACGATTGGTTCCTCCACATCCTTCAAAAATGTGAAAAATTGGCCATTGTCCTCTATGAGTTCAATAAGATCTTCATCAAAAACTAAGACATCCTCATCGAGTATTGGTTGATTCAGTTGGGAACAACCTTTAATCTGTAAATCTGCATTCTTTGAGAATGAGTTGCCTACACAGTTCTCACCATGAAAAAATAAGCTAATGTAAAAGTCCCACCACCCATTCAAAATTACATGCTCGAAAACTGTGGATCTATCTCTTAATTTCTTGTTTAGACACTTCTTCAGTATAATGCTTCATTACCCAAGACTTGTCCATCCCTAATACTAATCCATCATCAAATATAATATATTAGCTCCAGAAAACAAGGCCCATCGGAGTCCTACAATTAACACATTCTAACCAATTCAACTCACTCAACCTTAACCCAAGACTACAAGTGTCTGGTCTAATATCAAGAATAGTAGATCTAGGAGATGAGAAGAACATATTTTTTAAAATTTTGCTTGAGCCCGCCCATAAAGACGTAAACTACGGTACAATGCGATTGTTGTTATATGCAAAATTTTACATTTGAGCAAATTTCGGCAGATAACCCCATACCCCTTCAATATACACCATAAATCAATCATGATCAACTCTCAAAGTTGTCACTGAGGTGACAATAATTGAAGCTGATCATGAATGATTTGGTATACCAAAGAGGATTGGAGTTATGCTAGTGAAAAATATGTTCAAATGTAAACTTTTGCATGTAACAACAATCGTATTGTACTTTGGTTTGTGTCTTTACGGACCCCCTTAGTCTGGGACTTCCGAACTAAGGAAAGCTAATGTATATATAAGATTATATGGACACCTTGTGTCCTCATTTGTACTTGCTACAAATGGAATTTGCAAGATGTCCGTATAATACTTAATCATATATGTTGACCGAGTATTTACATGTATTTGGTTGATTTGTGAGAGAGAAAGGGAGCTATGTGAACCTAATATTGTGTCTAATTGAAGTGTAAGTCTATATTGTATTTTACCTATTGAGAACGAACCTGCAAAAAAATAAGTCTTCCACCTACACAAATCAAAAGTCATGACCATTGGACCGGTATATCTCATCCCAAAGCACATCCAATAGTTTTGTGGAATTAAAAAAAACAATACTTTAGAAGCGATGAAATCTTCCAATGGTTGCATACGCCTCCTATTATATAGGGCCACACACCACCCAGTGTGGAGGGACACACTGTCTGTGATTCGTTTTGTGTGATTTCCTACTGAAATTAATTTCTAATGTTATTGAATACCTGACTACAAAATTAATGTAAACATATTATCACATTAATTAACATTTAATGTGATAACTTATCACGAGAGTTTTTTTAATGTAACACATATGACGTACATACGATCACAAGTATAAATACATACACATGATAACAAATGCATAGCTAAGTACATTTATTTGGAGCATCATCCCTAGCATATAAAATGTTAATTATATAGCTATAATCATACACTAGGTTGTATCTTACTTAGCATACATTTATTCATAGATACAATCATACATTAGATATATATATATATATATATATCCAATCAGTTAACATAACTACATTTATTCACAGGTACAATCATACATTAGATAAAAATTCTTACCAAATGTTGAGGTTCACAACTAATACCATAAAATGGCTACATCTAAATACACTAAATCTAAACACCTTAAACTGACCCAAACTAATCCTCCCTCCTATAAACGGATTTTCTGTAAACATTGCAACCAAAGATTTTTTTTAATTAATTTATTATCAATAATTTTAGCACCTTATAGCTATAATAATAAATCACACAAGTTTACAATGTAACACAATCATAGAAATCATATCCCATAGCTATAATCATACAATCATACATGTACCTACAATCTAACATAATTGAACATGAACAACAATGCATAAAAAATATACGTTGAAAGTTATACCTTTGAACATGAGATGAGGAGACAACAAAGATCTCTTGGGGGAGGAGGTGCGGTTAAGGTGGCATGCAGGGAGGAGGCGGTGGTCAGACAAGCCAAAGATGGCAGAGGTGGGGAGGAAGAGGAGACTGAGGGGGCAAGGGGTGTCCTGGAGGATGAGGAGGAGGTGGCGGAGGCGGGGAGGAGGAGGAAAATGGGGGGTGGGGGAGGTGGGGAGGGAGAGGTGGCCGATGGAGGGAGGAAGAGGGGCGAGGAGGGACGACGATGGGTTAGAGGGATGGGGCGTCGAGGGAAGGGGATGGTAGAGGTAGGGAGGGAGGGAGACGTGGCCCACGGAGGGAGGAAGGAGGGAAATGAATAGGGAATGAAATGTCATTTTAGAATTAGGGTAATATTATTCGTGATGGTTACGACGACCGCCGTTAGATTATTTACGGCTTGATCAATGGTGCGACGGTTAGTTGGCTGTTGTGAATAATGTCTACTAATACTTGCGGCATTTTTGTTAATGATAGTCGTTAATATGACATATTTGCGGCACGTACAAGCGTCCATCGCAAATAGGCTAACGTTAATACTTTATTTTCCAGCAGTGATGTTAACATTTTTCTCTTATTTTCTTCTTTAGAAGAACGTGGTAGTTCTAACATGAAGATAGAATTACTAATTGATGCATTTTCTAACATATATAATTAATAACGATATATGGTCAATGGGATTTTGTCTTCATATTATTTTCTTACCAATTTTATCTTATTAGTTGCTTTTATAATCATAAATATGCTGATAAGTGGTCATCTAACACTCGCACACATATCTATAATAATTTTCAGATATAACCCTAACTTATTACATAGTGCGATTTGTCTCCTTCTCATGTTAACTTCATTATACAACTTATTCATAAATATATGTATGCATAAAAAAGTGTTCATCCACACATAAATCGCCATATTAGTCTTATTCCAAATATGATTCAAATTTGTCATGAATCTTATGTGGCTTTGGTTGTGTAAGCACATACACAAACAATTCTTATGAATATCATAGCTTGACAATGTTGCTACAAGTACAGAGGAATCATCTTTTACGTCTTTAGGTCCCTTGGGTCATACGCTCGTTAAGGTAAGGGCCTATACAACCACTATAACATCTTAATTCTAGTCGTCAATATAACTCCTACGAGTGCAAAAAACCTAGTGCTACTTTAATGACTTTATTATCACAATTATTAAATATTAATTTTACAAAATTTTATCTTATTAATGGTGAACAATTGGATACTCATGATAAAATAAAGTCAATTAAATTAATATGACACAGTTAATTGCATGGTCTTGATTCTCATGGAATTGGATATAATTATTATGTGGAATAGTTAAAGCCTATATGCTAGAACATACGTGATGTTTACAGGAATATATAAAACATATGATAGGCTAGAAAATACAGATAGTTAGATTCTATCATAATGCATAGTCATACCATATGATTTATACGACTATTTAGTTAGCTGGCAATTTTAATAATTTACGAAGAGGATTGTTAAGCATTTAAAATCTTCTACCACACAGGAATGTTTCTTAATCCTATAAACTATAATAAAGCTGTACCTACATTATCTACGAACAAGATTAGTATATAATGTTGCAATATGCCCATGCTTATATTCGCTCATTGGTTTTTGTTGCATCTGCGACTGCCAGTTCTTTGACATATGTTTTTTGAAAAAAAACAGTGCAGTTCCTATAAGTATTTAATGATTTTTTGAACTATTCCTAACGAGGGATATCTGAATTGAATATATAACCTAACACTTATTTATATGGTTATCCTTAACTTTAATATTGATACAATTTGATTTGGATTATTACGTACTATTGGAAAAGAAGGTATATGGGGGCATGCCAGCAATTTTAAAGATCTGTTGGGGGTATTCGTGTAAATAAGACCAAAAGGAATTGCAGGGCATCTAGATTTAAATAACAGTCCCTTCCTCCGCTATCACCCTCTCATAACGGACACTTTCTCCTTCACGAACCCTAACCCTAGAAATCATGGCGACGCGAGTTCCATCGATAATCCAGAACGAGAATCTCCAAATCCCCAATAAAGGAGGTAATCCATCTCATCTTCCGCCTTTCCCTTTCGGAATTCCTCTCAATTTTGAACTATTTATTGTTGATCGCCGCATTCCCCCCCGTGGAGAATGCAGTTGCCTTGAAACCCGAGAGGAACAAGCCCCCAAGGGACAAGAGGAAGGCCCTTGCCGACCTCTCCAAGGCCCCCAACCCCATTGCGAACAAACCGGCTAGTCGCGGGACTGATAGACCCCCCAAGATCGGCATCCTCACCGACGAGGCGTCGCGGAAGTGCCATGAGTGGGCTAAAGAGGGAATTGAACATTGCCACTTCACCGGGGGTGATGCTCGGAGGCTGGAGGAAGAGGCCTGCAAACAGCGTAAGCATCTGCTTTTTGCATGCATTTTGAATTCACCGTCACGTAAAAACGTGATTGAATGGCTACAAGTTTGCAAAATAATTTGATAGAAATTGGATTTGGTCCTTTCGAGAGGCTAACGACTTTCACGGCACAGGTGTGCTTGATGAAGTGGAGTTGGTGATGGCTTCGATGCGGAGTTGGTCACAAAGGGCTTTTGATCTCTACTTTCCGGTGAAGGTATGGTGGGCATATCTGGTTGTCTTGATTTTGCATGGGAGTTAGAATGGCTAGAATTTGGCGTCAGCTCATCAATCGAGCTTGAGTTCATTGTATCGAACTTGGTCAAGTTTGAGCTCAGGTTTATTTGTCAAGTTCGAGTTCAGGTTGGGGTTGATTCGGTTTGTTCAACTCGATATACATCCATCGTAGTGGGAATATCTCCATGCATATAAGCATGTAGGGTGGTTGGTCTCATACTCTTTAATACTGTTAATGGACATTAATTAATTTATTAAGCTATGTAATTTAAACCCAACTGCATTTTTTTGGAGCATCTTTCTTGATTGCATGTTCATGCATATGGAGACTCAAAAGTTCATATACCTGAAATCTTCACCCAAACTAGACGGATGCCCAAGGCAGATATTGAGAAAAGATGGTGATGTGGAGAGCATTCCAATAGGACTTTTGATTCCCTAGATTAATTATGACCTAGTCACTTAGAATCACATATACAAACAGTGAACAAAATACATTATTTAAAAATAAAAAAACAGTAACTAATGTGGAAGACCATCTCAATGAAGTGTCAGTTTTGTCGTTAACCAGAAGCTATTAGATGATCAGCTCCTATATATGTTATGCACTAAATCAATTCGATTAGTACAAATATTGTAGTTCTTAGTTATATTATGATGCTTGTGTGTAAATGAAGAAGGTTATAGCTATTTTTTTACTGCAGGAAGCTGGTGGGGATCTCGATGTGCATAAACTGGAACTGGAACCAGAGGTTCTCCCTAGAAGTAAGTCATCATTATTTTTAGATAAAAGTTAGTACATCTGAAGCTTGCTGAAGGACCTTTTTTATTGTTCTATTACGCAAAGATAGCTTATATATTCATTATTTTTTACTCATAATCCTGATTTTGTGCGGCTTAGGTTACTGCTTTCATTCATTCAAAAAAGATAAGTACATGAAGCTTAAAGATATTTGAAAGAAATTAACTGGCCATATGATTTGAAGTAAATATTTTGAAATGATCCAACTCACACTAAAGAAATGAATGTGACAATATGGTTTAAAAGGCTATTTGGAGGTAATTATTTTGATACGATCCAACCCATAATTGATTGCAATTGAGTGGAATAGGTCAAGTTCTTCTTTTGAGATTGAAGTTATGATTTTCTGCTCTTTCCTGAACTGTTAGAGGTCTGCAGAAGGGACCATAGTTTTTTATTTTTTGATGATTTGAAGGGCGATTTTTTGATGATTTGAAGGGCGATTCCCCATCCATTTAGGTGAGGCATGTCTCCAGGTGATTGAGGCCTATGCCTTATTTTTAAAGGAAAATAGTAAAAAAACTTGAATTAAGCAAAAATGTACTATTTGAATGTTATGGATATAAGACGAGACTATGAAAATGCCACTTCCATTTCAATCTAAGCATCACATTAATGCAGTATAAATTACATGTAACATTCTAAACATTAATTTTCCTTATTTCGTGAGATGTATCAATCCTAAATTCTTTTATTGCTATTGTATTACACCCCATATTTCTATGTATGTATTTACTAAAAACTTCTATTTATTTTTAAGTACATAACCGAAAGAGATACTTAGTCATAGTCATGCTCATATCGAGAATCAATGTGTGAAATAAGATTAATCATGCTTATACACTTTCTTCCAAAAGAAGAAAAGAGGGACACATATTCACAAGGATTTATAATCCTATCTACTAAAGGATGGTGATTTTACTTTGTTGTTAGGGTTTAAAAAGTAGACATTTTTCTGTTATGCTTACGTTTTGGATAAATGGGATGTATATTGAATTAATATTTACAAATGGCTAATGGTGTTTATCTCGTTTAAAAATTATAGTGAGCCATTTGAGTTAATTACACCTCCATTTCTTCTATACAATAACATAACGTCAAAGATATAAGAAGAGCTGGATCCCTCCCTACCCGACAGGGCTAGTAGCTGGGCCCTTTAGCTTTTTTGGCTTTAGGGCAGCAAAACTAGATATTAGGGGACGAACTTGGAGAGAAAGAAGCTGACATTGGACTAAAGAAAGCAGGAAGAAGGTCCTCACCTGAACCTAGGAGTGAGAAAGAGGTAGACTGGATCTGAGACCCCAAATAACTACCTTGCAGGAAGAGTAGACTAGGAACTTGTATTAAAGTAAATGGATCTCAAGTTTTTTGGGTTGAAAAATTGCAATCCTAAACAAACTTTAAAAATCATGTAAATAGTGTGGGTAACCAAGGTAGCAACTTGATGCAGCGTGGACTCGACATGTAGGGCCGTCTAATTATTTAAATTGTGGCCGTTAATTTTATTTACGTTTTTTTAAGTTGTCGCAATTTTAAATAAAGAGATCGCGTGTGATCTCAATTAGTCTTAATTTGAATTTCAAATTTGTTAGTTAGTCGGTTAATTAGTTAGAGTCAGTTTAGGATAATTGGTTGTCGGTTTAAATTATTTCTATTCTTGTAATGTTATCCCTCCTATATAAAGGGATGAGGGTCCAATGTTTTAGGAAGTTCAAGATGTGACAAAATAGAGATTTATCTCTCTCTCCTCTCCCCTCTCCCTCCTTCTCCCCGCGTGATCTACACGTGTTCTTCTTCTCCCAAACCCCTCGTATTCCCGACGAGTCTCTTCTCTCTTCCCCTCGCGGTCTACGCGTTTCTTCTTCTCTAACCCTGCGCATCCGGCGTGTCTTCTCTTCTCAACCCTTCCAGTTTCTTCTTCTCAACCCCTCTATTTTCTTCTACCATCAAAAAATCCACCGTCAAATCTATTTCCCGTGCCGCGCCGAATTCCAATTTGCATCAATTGGTATCAGAGCATGGCAACTGAATCATCCCTACGATTCGACGATCCCGTCGCGCATTGGAAGATGCAATATGATTTGAGTTGCATATCTCATGATTCGCGTTCACGCGCACGTCGGCACAAGTTCATGAAGCGCCTTATATCAAGCCTCAAGGTTCAAGCAATTCGTCGGGAGACGAATTTTTTTAAAAGCGGAGGAGAGTTGATGCAGCGTGGACATGACATGTAGGGTCGTCTAATTATTTAAATTGTGACCGTTAATTTTATTTACGTTTTTTAAGTTGTCGCAATTTTAAATAAAGAGATCGCGTGTGATCTCAATTAGTCTTAATTTGAATTTCAAATTTGGTAGTTAGTAGGTTAATTAGTTAGAGTCAGTTTAGGATAATTGGTTGTCGGTTTAAATTATTTTCTATTCTTGTAATGTCATCCCTCCTATATAAAGGGATGAGGGTCCAATGTTTTAGGAAGTTCAAGATGTGACAAAATAGAGATTTATCTCTCTCTCCTCTCCCCTCTCCCTCCTTCTCCCCGCGTGATCTACACGTGTTCTTCTCCCAAACCCCTCATAGTCTCTTCTCTCTTCCCCTCGCGGTCTACGCGTTTCTTCTTCTCTAACCCCGCGCATCCGGCGTGTCTTCTCTTCTCAACCCTTCCAGTTTCTTCTTCTCAACCCCTCTATTTTCTTCTACCATCGAAAATCCAGCGTCAAATCTATTTCCCGCGCCGCGCCGAATTCCAATTTGCATCAATTGGTATCAGAACATGGCAACCAAATCGTCCCTACGATTCGACGATCCCATCGCGCATTGGAAGATGCAATATGATTTGAGTTGCATATCTCATGATTTGCATTCACGCGCACGTCGACACAAGTTCATGAAGCGCCTTATGTCAAGCCTCAAGGTTCAAGCAATTCGTCGTGAGACGAATTTTTTAAAAGCGAAGGAGAGTTGATGCAGCATGGACTCGACATGTAGGGCCGTCTAATTATTTAAATTGCGGCCGTTAATTTTATTTACGTTTTTAAGTTGTCGCAATTTTAAATAAAGAGATCGCGTGTGATCTCAATTAGTCTTAATTTGAATTTCAAATTTGGTAGTTAGTCGGTTAATTATTTAGAGTCAGTTTAGGATAATTGGTTGTCGGTTTAAATTATTTTCTATTCTTGTAATGCCATCCCTCCTATATAAAGGGATGATGGTCCAATGTTTTAGTCAGTTCAAGATGTGATAAAATAGAGATTTATCTCTCTCTCCTCTCCCCTCTCTCTCCTTCTCCCCGCGTGATCTACACGTGTTCTTCTTCTCCCAATCCCCTCGTATTCCCGACGAGTCTCTTCTCTCTTCCCCTCGCGGTCTACGCGTTTCTTCTTCTCTAACCCTGCGCATCCGGCGTGTCTTCTCTTCTCAACCCTTCCAGTTTCTTCTTCTCAACCCCTCTATTTTCTTCCACCATAAAAAATTATTATTTTCGTCGACGCCGATTTTCAATCTGCATCACAACTCATCACCGCCTTGCCATCGACTTATCACCTCACACGATATGGAAAGCACACCATGAGGCGCTTGAGGTATACACCTCAATGTGATTAAACTCAAGGCGGGTTCTTCAAGCCTATTCTTTGAGGCGAGTGCCTCGAAACGTTGAGGCATAGTGAAGCGTTTGTGATGTGAGACAAGGCTCTAGATGAGATGGTTATAGGGTTTTTAGTGGGTCATATGCTTTCCACATGACCATATTAATATAAATCTTCCCTTTGCTGACTCTTGACTCCTTCGTTTCCAAAATATAATTGAAATGCTATATGCTCTTCCATACTTCCAACCTTCCAAGTGACTTCTCCTCACGCTGCCACCACCTACACATGGTGCTGGCTTCTCCTCTAGGTAATGTCGCTTCCTCTTATCACCATCGCCTCCTCCCCATGCCCTTGAGCACCATCGCCAGTTGTTAGATTAGGTCAATTCTTTTTTAGGTCTAATTTACTTGTCTATTCTCTCATGGTGATGTATGTCGAGGCATGCTTATGTGGAGCGTTCACTGATGCACATTAGCAATGCAATTTGGGCAATTGGCTATCGATTTCACTTCTTTAATGCATATAACAAGCTCAACGAATTGCAACATAATACATTACCTAATAAAGAAGTTTACGAGCTCTCTTGGGCTTGGCTATATATATTTGTTTTTCAATTAACATAATCATTAAAGGCCACCTATCATTGCGTTTTCTCATTTCCTTTTTAAAAATTTTCAATTTGAACATATAAGCACACAAGCACACATATTGTCTTTCCAGTATGCATATGCCATTTGTTGGTGCCCATGCAAGCATGTATGGTTACAAAAGTGGTTTATTACGTGTTTATTATATTGTTAAGCTGTTATTTTCTAGGATTGTCAGTTAGTTATATTTAAGTGGTTTTATTATTCTTTTGTTTGCAAGTTGTGCTTGTGTTGTGCAATAAAGCAAACAAGAAAGGCATACAAAATGTCGAAGGAGGTCGAGCTATCTTGAATGGAAATATTGTGTTCAAGGTAAAAATTTTTACGTGCAAGGCAATTTTTGTAGTAAAAGAATCACTGATGGCATTATTATAAACTTAAACATCACCTTCCAAATCCTAGCAAAAATGTTAAAGGATGTCCCATGTCAATGATGTTGATGGAAATTCTTAATGAAATGAAGTGTTCATTAGTAAGGAATGAAGAGAAGACTAAGACTAGCTGAAGAGATTGATGGGATCTAGTACTATCAAGAAAGTGGAGTTCTATGAACTTGTTTCTTAGTGCGTTGGGGTTAAGAGGTCCCATAATTTGTGCTAGAAACATCCACGAGAGGTAACGTCAATCAACATGGAACGGAAAAATGGAAGAAAGAGGATAATTGTCTTGTTTGTTGCTATCAAGAAAGTGGAGTTCTATGAACTTGTTTCTTAGTGCGTTGGGGGTCATGGAATAAGGAAGGAAGGCAAAACTAAGGTCGTTGCCACTCGTTCTTATAAAATTAGTCATTAATTAAAATCAGGGTTTAATTAAATTAAGGTTAGTCATTTTTTATGAGACCTTTGCAATATTAGATTTTATTTAAATAATGACATCACATGCGATCTCCAAATAGTTATTAGGTTGAGTGATTTAGGAAGTCAAATTAATGTTTGTTTGTGTTATGATAATTTTCTTTTCTTTTTATTTTTTTCACCCATATATATAAATAGTGTTGAGATAGTTGTACCTTTTTGGTGTTATTTCTTATTTTATTTTCTTTATTTAAGTCTCTTGTAATTTACCTAGGGCTTTTCTCCTATATAAGAGAGCTTTGGGGTCTCATGAATAAATAAGTCATTCATTTTTCCTCCAACATGGTATTGGAGCAACCATTTTGGACTGGGGTTCCCGTATCCCACCAACCCTAACCCTACACACCCTTCCCTTCTCGTTGCTGCACCGTCAGCCCGTACGTCGCCCCTCCTCCCTTCGGCAGCAAACCCTCGTGCGGTAGCCCGCACCCCCCATGCGGTATGCAGCCATGCTCCCGCGTGTCTACGCCCTTGTGCCCCAGTGCCCCCGCGCACTTGCGCACCTGCACCCATGCGCAATTGTGCCCACACGCAACCGCGACCCTGCGCCCTCGTGCACCCGCGCCCTTGCGTCCCTGCGCCCTCGTGCACCCGTGCCCTTGCGCCTCTGCGCCTACACGCCCACGCGCAACTGCACCCTTATGCACATGCAACCTGCAGTTTGGCCGTGTATACAAGGAGATACGGTCAGATTTTGTTCGGTTTTTCATGGTTTTCGACATATCAATCACGTATTCCAACTCTAGCCTACAACAACAAGAGATGAGGATGGTTGTATGAGTCTACAGATACAACCAATCCTCTATATGATTGTGTAGACTATTTCAAAGCAGTCTACTCCTCAGTTTTGTTCCTGATATCGGCGTTCTTGTTACCATGTCAGAAAACAAGGGTGATGTTTTTTCATCTTCCGGTGCTTTCAAGGGCCCGACTCCCATCGCGAAGATGGATGGGACTAACTACGAGTTGCGGTCCATGCAGTTTCGCACCCTGATGCAGTGTCATAACAAGGAGCACTTTTTGTCGGATTCAGAGTCGGAGGACAAAACTGAGGCTAATGCTTCTTGGAAGCAAGATGATGCCTATGCACACCAAGGTTGCAGAAAGCGGTAGTCGGTACTCGGTTGGCGGGGTCACTGACTAAGGATTAAGGTCACTGACTAAGGATTAATTGGCAGCCGAGCGACTAATCGGATTTAGTCGGCCATCAGTTGGTTTTGAATTTTTTAATAATTTTAAATATATAAATCATTTTTATACATAGATTTGTACATTTTGTATACTTTCATAATGAAATAAAAGAAGTAATTAACTTTAAATATAACATCATTGCATATTAGAATACATTTGCTTATGTATTAGCATAAATTTGTACATTTTCTATACTTATATAATGAAACAAAAGAAGTAATTGACATTAAATATAACATTAAGCATATTAGAATAAGTTTGTTGTTAAAAAAAGCAAAAAACAAAAAAAAATAAAAGCTTGATGTAAAAATCGTCTGATTAGTCGGCCGGAGTAATGGCCGACTAGGCCTAGTCGAGTCAGCTATCCCCCCGACTCGACTAGTCAGCCTAATCGGCCGATTTTTGCAAGCTTGATGCACGCATTTGGTTCTTCGGGACGCTCACCACGGAGATTGCTAATGATATTGTCAATCAACCCACGTCAAAGGCTATGTGGGACATCTTAGTAGACACTTATGGGCAGGCAAAGAACATGGAAGGCCGTATCCCGATATATCGGCGATATATCGATATCGATAGGTCACTGATATGTCGCCAATATGTCCGATATCGGGTATCGATAGGCAAAAAATGCAAGCTGAATCCCCGATGTCGGCGATATGGCGTCAATATATCGCCGATATATCGGCGATATATCGGTATCGACATGGTACCGATATCGATACCGATATCGATATGTCCTTCCATGGCAAAGAATGGGAACAAAATTCTACAATTGTAGTTTGATGTTTTTTCGACCGAGCAGAATGGTCGACCTCTTCATGCACACTTCTCGCATCTTAGAGGCATGTTTGAACGTCTGCATAGCTTCATGCCTATTACTACCAGCACAGAGCAATAACATGCATACCAGAATGCCACCGTCATATGAGTCTTTCTGTCATCTCTTGACTCTGAGTACGATGCAACACATACTCAACTTCTTACTGGAGAGATGATACCTACAATGGAGGATGTGTACAAAATGCTGAGCAGAATCGCTACTTCATCTACTACTGTGGCTCAGACTACCTCTGCTATGGCAGCCTTTCGTGGCAGAGGTGGTACTTCACAGTTTCGCGGTCGAGGATCACGTGGTCGTGGAGGAGGACGTCAGCATGGCCCATGCTCACATTGCCACCATCCTGGTCATTCTAAGGAAACATGCTATCTAAAGCATGGGTATTTTGCGTCTGCCCGAGTTGCTGAGCAGACCGAGCCTACTACTACTCCTGCTCATGATGCATGTTTTGATGATATTGTTTCCATATCGAGAGAGATGATGATTACTCCTACCACTTCGATTGCAAGATCTTCGGATGTCGCACATGTTGCTAGAGCCTCTTCGAGTTCGTCAGGTATTGCTTATGCACTTACCAGTAGTAGCAGTTCAGATTTGTCTATTGGATCATGGACTCCGGAGCATCTCATCATATATGTGGCGATCGAGCACAAGTTACTTCTTACAGGTCTATCCCTCATGGTAGATCAGTTGTGATTGCCAATAGGATTCATCTACCCATTGTTGGGTAGGGGGAGATTGTTCTAGCTCCCTCGATGCTGCTGTAGAATGTCTTACATGCTTTAGCATTTTAGATGATTCTTTTATCTATTAGCCAGATTACAAAAGATTTACATTGTCGTGCCATATTTGATCCTTCTTCTCTTGTGTTTCATGATATACTCACGGGCAGGGTGATTGGATGCAACTGTGAGTAGAGAGGACTTTATAAACTTGTCTAGCCTCCGCGTGCTGGTGCTTCTACTACCCCTTTTAGATCTTTTTCTCCTTTCATGTGGCATCCTCGCTTTGGACACATTCCTTTGCAGAAGCTGTGTCATGTCCTCCCACAGATCTCTACTCGTACTACCTTGGAGTGTGAGGCGTGTCAGCTTGGGAAGCACCATCGTTCCTCTTTTCTGAGTCGTTAGAGTCGTCACAGTAGTTAGCTGTCTGAGTTGGTTCACTTTAATATCTTGGGTCCTAGTCGTGTTCTTGATCATCAGAGACATCGGTTCTATATGATTGCTGTGGTTGATTTCTCTAGATTATCTTAGGTCTTCCTGTTAAAGAATAAGTTTGAAGCTAGTCTTATTATTAAATCTTTTCTTTTTAAGATTAAGAACATTTTTTTTTGCTAATGTGAAATTTATTCGCACTTACAATGCCTTGGAGTTTTTTACTTTACAGTTGCCTGACTTTCTCAGATCTATTGGTGTTGTTCATCAAACTTCGTGTGCTTAAACTTCGAAGCAGAATAGTGTTGCTGAACGCAAACACCGTCATCTTTTGGATGCCACGAGGACTCTTTTGATTCAGAGTAGAGCTTTTAATTCGTTCTGGGGTGATGCGGTTCTCACTGCATGTTACTCGGTGAACCGCATGCTGTCTACCATCTTTGGAGAAAAAGTTCCTTTCTTGATTGCATTTCTCGAGGACTTATTCTCCCTTACCCCCAGAGTCTTTGGATCTGTGGCTTTTGTCCACAATTTCACTGGTGGTCGTGACAAGCTCTCTCCTAGCGTTATCAAATGTGTGTTCGTTGGTTATTCTTGTACGTAAAAACGGTATAGATGTTTTGATCCTATTGGGAGAAAATATTATATGGGTGCTGATGCCACATTTTTTGAGTCTATCATGCATTTTTCTCTTACATGTGACAGGTTGTCTAATGCTGACTATGGTGAGGATATCTTTGTTCCTCTACCTCCAGTATCTCCACCAACAAGTCCTCATATTGAGTCTCAGTCACCTCTACAACCTCCATCACCTCCTCCTCCACCTCCATCTACCCTGACTCAGTTCCTACTTTGGTTTTACATTCGCAGGTCCTCTACTCGCCCCTTTTCTCCTGCGCCTTCCCCGTCATCCAACACACCCCAGGTATGTAATGAACACATTGTTTCTACTGATGGCACTGGTGCTATGCTTGATTTACTGGATACTACACTGGAGGAGCTGATACCAGAGAACATAGAGGTTGATGACCTTGATGTACCTATTGCCTTGAGGTAGCCACGTAGCAACTGTGCTACGTATCCTCTAGCTGCGCATGTTTCGTCGGATCATCTTTCTGAGGAGTGCAAGAGGTTTGTTATGGGCCTCTCAACTATTACTATCCAACGAACATATCAGGAGGCCATAGAAGATATCAGTTGGCGACTTGCCATGGCTTTGCAGTCTCGTGGTAACTAGAGTGTTGTTTCTGTTCCTTCAAGTGCATCTGTTGTGGGGTGCAAATGAATCTTTACGGTGAAGCAATGAGCATATGGCGGTGTAGATCGCTACAAGGCAAGGCTTGTAACACGTGGATTCACCCATACTTATGGGGTGGATTATCAGGATACCTTCTCCAGTGGCCAGACACTCGACATTACGTACTCCTAGCAGTTGCTGTTTCACGGGACTGACCTCTTTACCAACTTGATGTGAAGAATGTGTTTCTTTATAGAGATCTATAGGAGGAAGTTTATATGCATCAACCACTGAGGTTTGCTGTTGAGGGAGAGTCTCAGAAGGTGTGTAGGCTCCACAAGGCGATTTACGGCCTGAAGTAGAGTTCAAGAGCTTGGTACCAGAAGCTTTCAGAATTGATAAAGCATTAGGGGTTTGCTCGGTCCACTGCGGATCACTCACTTTTTGTTCAGAGGATATAGAGAGGTAAGGTATTGTTGCTATTTTGTCTATGTTGATGATATATTAAATGGGGAGGGGAAATATAAGAAATATCTAGCAGAAATCAAATCATCGTTAACAAGTCGAGAAATAAAATAAAATATTCACCCTCACTAAGATTGTGTGCTCAAATTGTATCTTGATTCTGTTATTTCGATCCTTAGTATGCAGTATACATACATAAATATGGGATCTTATGCTTATTTGAAAAAAAGTACTATAATATTTTTCATAATAATTAAATCATAAATTAATAGAAAGTAAAACTACCTTATTTTTGTAAGACAAGTGTGTTATAACTATTTATATATTTAACCAATTCTTAATGAAGATTATATGCAACCTGAGTTAGTATGGAGAGGGATCCATAATGTTAAATTACACGCTTAAAATGTCGTTGTTGCTTCAATTGATTCATCTAATAGTCGTAATTTAAGAAAAGTCCTCCCATAACATTTTTCTTACATTTTCTTACTAAACTATGATGCATCATTACTTCGACAAATATAATTCCTTATAAGTTAGTCATTTAAATTAAGGGAAAAATGGGACTGCCCCCATCCTATTTTTCGACTTTTTTTTAAAAATAAAGTCATGTATTTTCATCACTATATCCCTTTAATATGTCATTCTAATTTCGTCAGAAAAAGAGCTCCTATGCCTTCCATCTAGAATAACAACAATACCTCTCTGTATTGTCAATACCTCTCTATATTCGTCAGAAAAAGATATTATTGTCACGGGTGATGATGAGCATGGCATTCAGGCGGCCAAGGAGTTCCTAGGTCAGCAGTTTGTGACCAAAGACCTTGGCAATCTTCGATACTTCCTTGGATTAGAGTTCGTCAGGAACTAACGTGATTTTGTGATGACCTAGAGGAAGTTTGTTACTGATTTTCTACTAGAGACGTGTATGACATGGTGCAAGCTTGTTACTACTCCTATGGATCCAAGTATGAGATTATATGATGATGACACTGAGGAGATAAGAGGAGATACAAGGAGCTAGTTGGGAAGCTCCTATATGCTAGCATCACCAGGCCAGATATATCCTTTGCTATGAGCAAGATAAGCCAGTTCATGGAGCAACCCATGAAGGTTCATATGGATGTTGTCTATATGATTTTGAGATATTTGAAGTTTTCACCAAGTACTGGTCTTATATTCAGCAGAGGCACTTCTCTTGATGTGACAGCATGTGCAGACGCAGAGTATGCAGGATGCCCTAGGGACATGAAGTCTGCAGGATGCCCTAGGGACATGAAGTCTTACTTCTGATTTTGCTATTCTTGTTGGCAGCTCACTTGTGTCATGGAAAAGTAAGAAGCAGTCAGTGGTTGCTAGATCTAATGCAGAGTTCGAATACAGGGCCATGGCTCATGGAAGCACAGAGATGATGTAGGTAAGGTCGGTTTTGATTGATCTTGCAGTTGATGTACCTCTTCCTATGCATCTTCTATGTGGCAATCAGGAAACACTTTTTATTGCAAATAATCTTGCATTCTATGAATGTACAAAGCATATAGAGGTGGATTGCCACTATGCTAGACATTATCCAGAAGGGTCTCATATCCACCTCTCATGTCTCTACTGGAGATCGGACAGCTGATATATGCACCAAAGCTCTTACTAGAGGCCCTTTCCAAAGATGCTATTCCAAGCTGAGCATGATAGGCATATATGCTCCAACTTGAGGGGGAGTATTGAGATAGTTGTACCTCTTTGGTGTCATTTCTTATTTTATTTTCTTTATGTACCTCTCTTGCAATTTACCTAGGCTTTTCTCTTATATAAGAGAGCCATGTGGTCTCATGAATAAACAAGTCATTCATTTTTCCTCCAACAAATAGGCTATGAGTTATTGTGAAAGGACAATTAGAGTTATAATTAAAATTCAAATTTCTCCACACTCTCCATTTTTGTCCTTTCTCTCTCTTTTAGATCCCATGCAATTGGTGCGCTTCTTTGTTCTACTCCTTTGTCCCCCTTTTCACCCAAATTCCTTCCCTCATGCAAATTCCTCTTCGTATCGAAGCATGGCATGCGAATCTCCTCATGATTTGACATATCTCTTGAATATTGGATATTGAAGCCTGTCATCCAAGGTTCGAAATTTCGATTTCGATCTCGTTTCGGTAAGTTGTAATACCGAAATTTCGTCGAAATTTCGGGAAATTTCGACGATTTCGGTGGAAAAGTCGGAAAAGGCTCAAAAATCCGATTTTTTTCCAATTTTATTGAAAATTTCGATATTCCAAGTTATTAGAACAATAAATAACATACAAATACGCAATTATTTCACACATATTGGTCATCTATACCCTTTATATAGACATATCGGTCATATCGGTCATATCGGCCATATCGGTCATATCGGTGGTCCCTCACATCTTTGGGACAACGCGTGCACTTGGCAACATTCTTGTTGTTGCCAACAAGATGTTGCTTCATCCTTGTGATCCCGCCTCCTCCCAACTTCTTCCCACAGAAATTGCATTGCGGCTTCGCCTTATTTCCATGAGGAGCGGACGCATACCTCCAGCCAATGTCCCCACTGAATTCTTCCATCTGATCATCAGAATTGTCAGATCCAGAATCTGAACCAGAATGTGCCATGATGAATTTGCAAATTAAGAACCGGAACCGAAACCAGAATGTGGCAGAATATGCCATGGTGAATATGAACGTCAAAATCTGCGAGGAAAATCAAGAACAAACATTAAGTTGGCATACAATGCAACTGCTTATGAATATGCAAATTATTTTATTTTTTTAATTTCGGAATTATTATATATTTAATTTTTCTAACACCTACTTTTCCGATTTACAGAAAAAGGACCTTGGATCTATACATTAGGATCTTAGATCTACAAATTAGGGGACCATTTTCAAGAAAGACTACGTAATTGACACAAAATATGAACAAAAACGTAAATATTTAACAAATGATTTTCGGATTTTCTATTTTTTTAAATTTTATTAATCCAAAAAAATAAACTGACTATGATTTCTACTTCCAAAACTCAAGATCCGAATATATAATACCACAACCTAGTATCGTTCCACATTAAACCTCAAAAGCCCCAATTTCCTCTAACATAGATCCAAGAAAATGTTCTCCAACAATGTTTTACTTCATGTTAACTTCAGATCTGCGTTACAATGATCATAGCTAGCACTATTGTGCAAAAAAACACAAAAGCCCCAATTTTCTTCTCCAAATTTATACCTATTTTTGGGGAAATCTCTCAAATTAAACACCATGGCAAGCTATATCAACATCCTAACAGTGAAATCCCTAAAAAAATTAATGAATTTGAAGAAGATTTATCATAATTTGGCTTACCTCAAAGGAAGAAGACCTTGGAAGATGAATGAGCTGCCTCTGCACGAAGTCGGGCGAAATGGAGATGTTTCGATCGATATTTTGGTATATTTCGACCTTTCCCTGAATTTTTTATTCAAAGATTCCATATGTCGACCGAGATATCGAGACGAGCCGAGATATCGACGATATCTCGCGATATTTCGACCGAAACCCTGGAAATCGATATACAGTGTAGTTTCGAGACCCGATACCCATCGAAATTGAAATTTCGTCGAAATTTCAGCGAAATTTCGCGAAATTTCGGCGAAATTTCGCGAAATTTCAGTCCATGCTGTCATCTAGGCTATGATGCGCATCCCCGCTCATATCGAAAGATTATGAGCTTTTCATTGCAAATCAAGTTTTAAGGTACAATTATGGTTGTAATCATGGTTCAAAGAAGACACATTTATCTAAGAAGGAAATTCTAACTGCCACATCACTCGTACAACATAATTTTAGCAACAACAAAGAAGGAAAAATTGAAGATGCCATCCAAGAGGTATTGTCCATTGCATAA
This sequence comes from Ottelia alismoides, assembly GCA_037367405.1. Lineage (NCBI taxonomy): Eukaryota > Viridiplantae > Streptophyta > Magnoliopsida > Alismatales > Hydrocharitaceae > Ottelia > Ottelia alismoides. Next base: position 885,162 of record JAZKJV010006356.1, on the reverse strand, counting down.
CCTAATAAGAGACGAATATGATGGACTCAAAGAAGAGAAAGAATAACAATCCTCTACACTTGTTGTCCAAGATGTTTTTGAGTCATACTTGACAACATTGGTGGTCAGCATGCTCGCACCACTGCTCTTGGTGGCCAAGACACCCATGCTAGTGTTGCTGCCCCTTCTTCCCATGTCGGAATGGCTATCACTGCTACCTCCATCGTTGATGCCAACAACTTTTGCAGATGGGTTGTTGTCTCAATTGGAACCACAAAGGTGATGTAACGACTATGTCAAGACCTCCTTGATAATGCGACGTAAGGTCAGGTGACAACCCACATCAGCAACGACTCCTACCTGGTGGCGAACTCAACAGTTATACCCACTTGTTCGACACTACATTTTGATTTGTCTCACAATTCCGTCTCCGTCTACCTGGAAATGTTTCAAAAAAAGTAGGCATACGACGTACAAAAAGCTCGCATCCTTCTTGATCTCTAAAGACGGGATGTCCTAACCAGCCAACAACTATTCCATCTCCATTGTCCATTGATCCCGCTCTGAATAATCCCCCTTTTGCTTTATTATTACTGATGTCACCATAAAAGCTCATTTTTTTGGGAATTTAAGACCAAGCTGATGCCTGATTACTATTGCCTTATGATGAATCCATGATTCATTAACACTTCTGTCGCATTTTATTTTAAAATCCTCACAAATGCATGTAAATATCCATTAATCTTCATTTCTTATAAAAACATCACTCATGAATAAAAATGCATTTTTATGCATAAAAAAACATGTAAATAAAAAAGAATAAAAAGAAAGAAAATAAAAAGAAGACATACTGTAAATATGTATATATGTACAGTATGACTAAATAAAATATACATATAGCTGAAGGATATATTTATATATATCCCCGAGACCAAGTCAGCATGGATTAGTCATCAAAACAAACAAGTAGGGGAGATAAGGAAGAAAACCACAAAAAGAAGCAATTATGTACTCTACACATTATTTATCATTTATCCAATAATTATCAAAACTTCAACGATTTTTAATAACTTCATTTGTACATATTTTCACCAAACTCTTCTCTTATTTATTTCTAAAAATGTATATAAAAATATAAAAATCCTAAAAAAATACCAACCTATTTATATGCCAAGAAATCCAGCCTTCAAATTATTAATTTCTCAACTTTCAAACATCATAACTTCTTCATACGAAGTCCAATTTCATTCTACTCACCTTTAAAGTTCATAACATAATGAAGGTAATTTCACTAAAATCAGAGTAAGTTTACAACAAGTCAGTTTTGGGACCTAATGACAACATGATTTCTGGAAGAACATACTATTTATAGTTTTAGCGATTTTTTAATTTTTAATTATTTTTGATCTTGAAGATTACCTGTAAATTATTTCAGAATTTTTAGACACTATTTAATATTTTAGACACTATTTATCATCTAAATGGGGGCAAAAAATCCTTGTAGCTAACCCTACTCAAAGTGGGAAAAGGCTTTGTTGTTGTTATTTAATATTTTAACAAATAAAAAAATCCTAATTTATACATGAATTTGAACTGTATAACGTATAGTTGTATTTATTTATATATCTAAATTAAATTATTAAAATCCATAAAAAATCACACATCTCTTATTTATTACCCTAATAATTAATAAAATATAAAAATGACATGTTATTTATTAATGGATTAAATTTAAAATCAAAACCATATTTATTATGTATACTCAAGGTTGCAAAAAGCGGTATGCGGTATTCAGTCGGTAGGGGCACTGATTACTGATTGAACGGTATGCGAGAGTTCAAACGGAAATTAAACGGGTTATGCGGTTTTGCATTTTTAATTAATAAAAAATTATTACATATATATATATATAATTAATAAAAAAGTATAAATAAATTATAAAATATAATCACATATTCACAATATAGACCAAATACTCTCAACTTCATGGATTGTTTTTCATCCAAATGACAAAATAAATAGCATAAACACGCAGAATCCATAGCCAAATGTGAAAATAGACAGCATAAACAAGTAGAATCCATAGTCAAATGTGAAAATAGACAGCATAAACAAGTAGAATCCATAGTCAAATGTGAAAATAGACAGCATAAACAAGTAGAATCCATAGCCAAATGTCAAAATAGACAAACATAAACAAGTAGAATCCATAGCTAAATGTCAAAATAGACAACATAAACAACTGCAAACTACAATTCATAGCATGGTTCAAGAAAAGTCCTGGATAACACAAAAAGGTTTGGCATTCATTCATCCAAAAATATAATGAATCCAATGTTATTCTTGATCAGACTCGTCATCAAGCAACATTGGCTCTTCATCTCCATCCTCATCCTCAAATATTCCCTCATTATCGGCTTCCTCATGCAAAATTTGCTCCGATGAACTTGAAGCTCTCAAATGTACACGTTCACTTCTCCTTGGCTCAAGTATGCTTTTAGCTCCGCATGCCTTGGCAACTGAACCTTATGTAAATCCTGTGCCAGGAAATACTTCATCTTCTTCACAAGGTACATTTGAAATCCATGTCTTTGCATACTGGTGATCCTTTGAAGAAAGTGGATCCCTTCTCTTACTTTTACTGCGATCCTTAATCAATGAATTGAATCTAACAAATACTAAATCATTCACCCTTTTGGGATTCAATTTAGCTCTATTCTGTGTATGAACCTAAAATACACACATGCATGTATGTTATACACTAAAAAGTCAATGTATAATGGATGTTAATGTCAACAACAACGACAAAGCCTTTTCCCACAATTAAGTAGGGTCGGCTACATGGATTCTTCGCCTCCATTCAAATCTATCTTGAGTCAATCCCGGGCTTATATCCACAAAACTAAGATCCCTTCGTATGGTCTCTTTCCAACACTTCTTGGGCCGTCCTCGCCCTCTCTTAGTCGGCTCAACATCCCCACACTCGCATCTCCTAACTGGTGCATCAACTGATCTTCTTTGCAAATGTCCAAACCATCTTAAGCAATTTTCTTACATCTTATCCTCGATCGGAGCTACACCAACTTTCTTTCTGATTACATCATACCGAATCCGATCTTTACGTGTGTGTCCACACATCCACCTTAACATTTTCATTTCTGCTACATTCATTCTTTGCACATGTTTATGGTTCACAGGCCAACATTCGGATCCATAAAGCATAGCAGGTCTCACGGCTGCTTTGTAAAACTTTCCTTTAATTTTTAAAGGAATTTTTTTATCACAGAGAACAGCAGAGGCTCCTCTCCACTTTAGCCAGCCAGCATTTATTCTATTAGTAACATCTCCATCAATTTCCCCATCATGTTGCAGAATAGATCCCAGATATCTGAAGGAATCTCTCTTTTGAATGTTATCGTCACCAATCTTCACCTCGATTCCTTCACCATTGCTTCCATCAAAGGTGCACTCCATATATTCCGTCTTGGCCCTACTTATACGAAATCCTTTAGTCTCCAATTCATGTCTCCAGACCTCAAGCTTCTCATTTACTCCATCTCTAGTCTCATCAATTAACACCATTGCCTCAAATTTCAGCGAAATTCGGTCGAATTTCTATCGAATATCGATATCCAGTCATGGTTCGAAAAAACGCGCCTCGAGGCGCACGAGGCGTACGCCTCGAGGCGAGGCGGTGAGAAACCGTTCAGAGGCGTGCGCCTCGGGCTCCATCTGCGAGGCGATCGCCTCGACACTCGAGGCGAGGCGAGGCGGTCCGAGGCGAGGCGTGGGGCGAGGCGCACCTGCGAGGCGTCGTGGGGGGTTTTAGTGGGTCACGTGCTTCGCACGTGACCCACTTATTATTCCTTTCCCTCAAACAGAGACCCCCGATGCCCCTGAAACCCTTTCTCTCGCAAAACAGAACGCTTGAAGCCCCCGACCTGCCATCGCCGCCTTGCCGAAGGCTCGCCATCGCCGCTTCCCTCGCCGCCTGCGGGGGTTTTCGCCCCATTCCGCGCTTCCTGCGTGTGTGCTGGGAACTCCTCGGCCCCTCGCGCGCCTACGGTCAACCCTAAAATCCAGTTAGGTATATTATTTCGAAAATTTTTTTGTTGGTTATTTTTAGTACTAGCCTATAAGGCTACTAGGAGTTGACATTGTTTGTTGCATATGTATAGGAGTTGTAATCCATATTTGGTTAGGTTATTAAAAGAATTGATTATGTTATCTCTAGTTATTCAACTAGCATTTCATATATTTTATGAAATCATATGATTGTTGTTTATTTTTGTTGCTTGAAATCATATTATCAATGTATCATAGAGATGCCAAAGTCAAGGAAAGGCCCCAAGACTTCTGAAGGAAACCGCAATGATCCAGCATGGAAATATTGTGTTCAACTTGAGATGGAGGAGAGTCAAAAAGCTAAAGGATATGTGTATGTTCAATGCAATTTTTGTGGCAAGAGAATTACTGGTGGAGTCGCTAGACTCAAGCATCATCTCGCGAAGACCGGAAAAATGTGAAAGGTTGCGCGCGCAAGTTCCTGATGAGGTGTTGAATGAAATGAAGGCCATATTATCTTCCAACGAAGAGAAAAGCAAAAGAGCAATGATGGAGATGGAAGAATTGTGTAGAGCTGGTAGTTTTGAGGTGCAAAATCCCTTTGGTGGTGGTGAAAATCAAGCAATCAGTCCATCTGGATCTAGCAACATGAAGAGGGCAAGAGGTCCTATGGACGTCTTTCTTGCCGGACCATCACCATTGGGAAGTCCAAGTCCAACGACTACAATTGGGATGAGTGGTCATCAAACTACATTGAACGAGACATGGAAGAAAGAGGAGAGAAATCGTGTGTGTCGTACCATTGGCAGATTCTTCTTCGAGAATGGGTTGCCATTCAATTGTGCAAGTAGCCCTTCCTTTTCGGCCATGCTTCATGCTGTCGGCTCCTTTGGAAGGGGATTGAAGCCTCCATCGGCTTACGAGCTAAAGAGTTGGATTTTGAAAGAAGAAGTGAAGAGCATTTGGGATGTTATGGGTGAGGCAAGGGCTTCTTGGGCGGAAACTGGTTGTAGCATAATGTCGGACGGTTGGACTGACGTAAAAGGTCGTTCTTTAATAAACTTCTTGGTGAACAATCCGAAAGGTACTTGGTTCTTGAAGTCTGTCGATGCGTCCGATAAAGTAAAGAATGCAACCTTGCTTTTTCAACTATTGGATGAGATTGTGGAGGAGGTCGGCGAATGCAATGTTTTGCAGGTTATCACAGATAATGCGTCGAATTACAAGGCGGCTGGACAACTGTTGATGGAGAAAAGGAAGCATCTTTACTGGACTCCATGTGCAGCCCACTGCATAGACTTGATGTTGGAGGATATCTTGAAGTTGCCTCTACCCGCTTCCGTGTTCAAGAAAGCAAAAAGGATCATTAACTACATCTATGCGCATGGATGGGTTTTAGCCATGGTAAGGAAGCAAATAGGAGGAGATTTGGTGCGACCAGCTGTCACACGTTTTGCTATGGCTTTTCTCACGTTACAAAAATTGATGAGCATGAAGGATCCTCTGGAGTCTTTTTTTACTTCTAGTAAATGGAAGAAGAGTCCTTATGCTTCCAAGCCTCAGGGGAAAAGCGTAAGTCAAACAATTTTGAGAAGCAAAACTTTTTGGCCTGGTGTTGCCTATGTGATACGAACGACGAAGCCATTGGTTATGGTTTTGCGCATGGTGGATTCCGAAAAATATCCACCAATGGGTTTCATCTATGAGGCCATGGATAGAGCTAAGGAAGAAATTGCGAAAGCATTGGGCAATGATGAAACAAAGTACAGAACATTGTGGGATATTGTGGACGACAGATGGGATCGCCAACTCCATACCAATTTGCATGCGGCAGCCTACTTTCTGAATCCTCAATGCCAATACGAACCTTCCTTCTCCAAACATTTTGAGATAAAAAGGGGTTTGTTTGATTGCATAGCAAGGATAATAGAGGATCAATCTGTGAGGGAGAAAATCGATCTACAGATTGATGCTTTTAAGCATGCAAGAGGCTTCTTTGGATGGGAAAGTGCAATAAGTACACGAAAGAAGAGGAGTCCTGGTTAGTATGTATCTGATTTTGTTATTTATTTCTTTCAATTGATAAAATATCTAACATTAATTTTGTTCATGAAATATAACATTTTCAGCGGATTGATGGTCTCAATTTGGGGATGAATGTCCCGAATTGCAAAAATTTGCCATCCGAGTTTTGAGTTTGACTTGTAGTGCATCGGGTTGCGAGCGGAACTGGAGTTCTTTTAATCAGGTAATATTTCAATAATATTTACAGTTATATTATATCAAGATTTATGATTAATCTAACGATTTATATTGGAAATCCACCACTAGATCCACACAAAGAGAAGGAATCGACTCACACAAGCCAAATTGAATGATTTGGTCTATGTGATGTTTAACCTAAAGTTGAAGCAGAGAGAGATAAGGAGAAAAACAATGGAGGATCCACTATGCTTGGATGACGTGGATTCTAGTGATGAATGGGTGTCAGAGCTCCAAAGTTGTGACTTTGAGGCGTATCAAGAACTTGATGCAAATACCCCCATTGAAGATGAGGTTGTAGAAGCCGAGGATGAAGCTGATCAACAAGACAATTCACGTCGGAAGAGGAGGAAGGACAAAGGTAATGGCTTCCTATTATTTTGATTCTCGAATATCTTTGTTTATGTTAAACACAATAGGAGTAAGTTAAGTAACATTATTATTATCTAATTTAGGAAAAGCGGTAGTGGACGTCGATGATGAGGAGTTTCATGACGGTGATGCTGAAGTTAGCGATGAAGGGGAAGATGAAGCAAATTTGAAGTATATGGATGACTCATTGGATGATCCAACAAGTAGCAGTTCTTCAGATGATGATCTTTATGCAGATGTTGCAGTTGGGCTTGGAGGCTCGGAACCATGATTAGAATTTTCTGAAGCTTCATCTTTTAGGATTTCTTTGCATTTTAGAACTATTGGACATGGACTAGAAGTAGAATATTCGAACTTATATTGTGTTTTCTGAGCATTGTAATATTTTGTCTTGAACTTTTAGACTTTTACATTAGCCCAAGTAATCTATCAGCCATGTTTATTACTCTTCGTATCGAAAAGTTACTACAAATATTCTTTAATTGCTTTGGAACATTGGAATTTTATTAGATAATATTTTCTTACTGATATTATTAGAAGATTCTTTATTAAATTTATTAAATTACATAATTTGGGGGGAAAAACTGAGGCTTACGCCTCGACCGCCTCGAGGCTACGCCTCGCCTCGATTCTAGGGTAACCGCCTCGTTCCGCTTTTCGTTTTTTCCAACCTTGTATCCAGTCGAAATCGAAATTCGACCGAAATGACCGAAATATGGGCGTCCTAGTACAAAAAATAACCGAAATGACCGAAATTTCGGTCGAAATTCCACTGAAATTCCATCGAAATTCTGTTTTGGTCGATACCGAAATGGTGACCGAAACCGACATTTAAGGCCTTGATTAACACAATATCATCAGCAAATAACATACACCAAGGTAACTCATCTTGAATGTGACTTGTCAACTCGTCCATAATCAAAGTAAAAAGAAATGGACTCAAAGCATAACCTTGATGTAAACCAATGTTGGTGTCAAAATATCCAGTCTTCCCAGACGGGGTCCTTACACAAGATAAATCCCTATCATACATGTCCTTTATATTAATGTACAAATATAAAATTCATTACCGCTCCAAAAGCACTCCAGTTTCTCTCGCATCCAGATGATGACGAGGTCAAACTCAGAATTCTCATTGCCATTGCTTGCAAATTAGGGGTTTCACCTCCATGTAACGACCACCAATGAGCTGTTTCATGTTCAACATTAATTAGATATCATCAATATGGACTATAATATTATATTGAAAACGTGATAGGGATTCACCTGGATCAAAATGGTCATCATTTATTGATCTTTGCTTAATTGCTAATGGCTTCCCAAATGATCCTTGACCATGTTTGTAAATCACCAACTCCTTTCTTGTAATGATGTCTTGTTGCTCTAAATCTGGATATAACTTCTCAATGCAGTCAAGAAGACCTTTTTTCTCAAGAACATCATTCTCAACATGATCTTTGCAATAGAAGTAGGGGTTCAAATAATACGTTGCAAGATGGAGGGGAGAATCAAGTCGTCCTTTAGTCTTCAAATTGATGGCATCAATGAAATGCTTATAGGACAACTCGTTTCCATTAAAGGAATCAATTATTTCTTTCTTTACTTCCACTAATCCTCCATACACAAATCCCATAGATGGTTTCACATCAGAATCAACAACGTGTAGAAGATGAACCAATGGAGAAAAAACCCTCAATGCTAGATTAGCTTGATTCCAAAATGTTGGACTCAAGACAATGGATGTAGCCGCCTCTCCTTTCCTCGTCTTCGACCATCTACAATCTCTCCACTCATCTGAAGAGAACATGAGCCTCAACTTCTCTTTCTTCTCTAGAACACTCTGTAATGTAAGAAATGTGGAAGCAAATCTAGTTTGCCCAGGTCTGACGATGTCTTTTTTGTGTGTAAATTTACGCATCATACTTAAAGTCTTCGTGTGGCTATAAATGAAGACCGTAGTACTTTTCACCTTTGATTATTTCCCCATCTCCTCTAACACCAAATCAAGACAATGAGCAGCACATGAGCTCCAAAATTTTTTTTGGATACTTTGCCTCCATCATCCTCCCCGCAGCCATCTTTGCAGTTGCATTATCTGTAACAACTTGGACAACATTTTCGATTCCAACCTCCTGGATGCATTCATCTACCAAGTTGAAAATGTATTCCGCAGTATGCGGCTCATTAGAATAGTCCATAGATCTCAAAAAACTTGTACCAAGTGAACAATTCACACACAAGTTCATAATACTTCTACCACGGATATCAGTCCATGAATCAGTCATGATAGAACATCCCATACTTATCCACATATCTCTGTGCGGTGCTAAGGCATCATTGACATCCTTAACTGCCTTATTCCATGGAAGGACATATCGATATCGGTACCATGTCGATACCGATATATCGCCGATATATCGGCGATATATCGATGCCATATCGCCGACATCGGGATTCAGCTTGCCTTTTTTGTCTGTCGATACCCGATATCGGACATATCGGTGATATATCTGTGACCTGTCGATATCGATATATCGCCGATATATCGGGATACGGCCTTCCATGCCTTATTCAATTGTGGAACAGACATCTCATAACGAGTTGGAGGTTTGAGCCCTTGACCATATTGCCCAATTGCTTCAAATGCTTTATGGCAATCTTTCATTTGAAACACACTGAATGGAATGTTTGCTTTGTAAGCCCAACGACATACATATGAGATGGCCTTTTCTCTTTGATCTTTACAAAATGCATCCTTGATTGTCGTCTGTCGTTGAGCAACTGTCTCATTCATTGACTCAAGCATGTGAGGCTCTTTTGCTGAGCCCATTGTTGGTATATCACCTCCCATGACATCGACATCATTCCTCAGATCATCGATTTCCTTCATCTTTTTAGCCTTTCTCTTTAATATTCCACCCAAATATTCCTTCATTTCTTTCTTTATCTCTTCATCAACCTTGGGACAAGAAGAGACTTGTCCACGTATGAGCCAAATGCTGCTTGAGTCTATAAATTCCACCTTTGATGGTTTTGCTGCAAAGCTTACAAACATTTGTATTCTGATCATCCTTTGTAAGCATATAACCAAACTTCCATCCTGGATCTGTAGATCCTTGTGGAATAAAACGCACGGCATCCATCCTCGTTCCACTACTTCTCACAGGATCAGAAGACTGAGTGTCCATCTCTTACTCAAGGGTCACACCTATTCACCAATGTTATATATTACATATCAAGATGAATAACATTATAAAAAGACATCACTTAATGATAAATCTCAATGCATTTGAAGAAATCACAAATAACATGCAATCATATCCAAAGAAATTGATCTTAAGATAATATGTAAGCAGACATAGATATAATTATCTATCTTGTTGGGATACACATTCAGATTGAATATTCATTGAATCTAAATAGAGTACGGAGCAGGTAAAAATATGGATCACATGAAGATCACATATGATTAGATTGAAAAGAGGCAAACCACGATTCAAGTGATTTTAAAAATGGTTACATTAAAATAAGATCAAATACTGTTATAATTCCAATCAAGGGCGTCGCGGCTTTTAGGCCGAGAGGATGGCTTTCTTGTTCAATGCCTTCGCTGTGCGGCGGGTAATGCATTTCTCTCCGTCTTTGATGGTAGATCACATTCTCGGTCTCCCATCTTTTGGCGCGAAGCTTTTAGCATTTTCAACCGGCACCGGTCCTTATTCCGACCATCTCTCGGCGATGGTTCCTCCTTCCGCTTTTGGACCATGGACTGGTCTGGCAAAGGCATCTTCATGAACATTTTTCCAAGACTATATGCGTTAGCCAGGGACAAAGATGCATCGGTGGTCTCATATTGGTCCAACGGCACCTGGTGCCCGATTCTGGTGGATTCTCTCTCGTCTCAACGCCTGATTGACTTCTCTGCTTTGATGTCTTTACTCGGGGACGCCCCTACTCCATCGAGGGGGCGAGATCACTTCTATTGGAACGACGGGGCCTTTTCGTCGTCAAAGGCTTATTCTGCTCTCATCCCCACTGCTGTGCATCCGGAGGCGTCCTTTCTTGACCATTGCAAACTCATATGGGGTCTCAAGCTCCCGGAAAGGATTGGCATTTTTTTGTGGATCCTTAGGCGTGGACGCCTTCCTACTCGCGACCGCCTGGTAGCAATTTTTCCATCCGTTCCCATCTCTTGTGGCTTATGCGACTCGGCTGTGGAGACGGTTGAGCACCTCTTCCTACACTGTGACCTTGTGCGTCCTTTATGGGAGGACATTGCGTGGCTGAATCTTTCGTCGATGGTATCTTTTTGGGAGAGCATGGTTCTCGCGGCAAACCTCCCGAGGGCGGTGAGACTGGTTCCCTTCGCACGCATCTGGTGTGTATGGCTGGCGAGGAACAAATTACTGTTTGCAGGGCAGAGATTCTATGTAGAAAACATATGTATTGACGCTAATCGTCTTTGTTCGGACTGGTCTATTCGGTAGCGAGTTTCTGGGTCTGGGGCGAATGATATCACTATTGATATCATCTTCCCCTATTTTTTACTCTTTCCTCCTTCTGTAAGTTTTCTTTCTTTTCTTATCATTAATAAAATGGGGTGAACACCTACGGGTGTCTCCCCCTCTTTGGAGTGTCAAAAAAAAAAATTCCAATCAAAATATATTAATATATACAGACACAAACTATACCATGATAAATCATTTAGCCAATCAAAATATATTATACTCGCAAAGGGGCATCTTTACATATCAAGGGGTCGCTGTCAAAATAAGATCAAATACTGTTATAATTCCAATGAGGTTTGCCTGGCAAAGAAGCATAGTGATCATCAGAGGTTAATGGGCTATACATTTATGTGTTGTTAGTTACTTACAAAACATAATAAACGAGAGAAGATGATTATAACTAACCTGTAAGGAACGATGGTGGCTAAGGTGTATGCCCGTGCTTCGCGGTGGCGGGGCTACAGCACCAGCAGGTGCGCGCGAGGCTACAACAGCGGCGAGGCTACGGAGGAGCCGCAACAATGACTGGGCTACACGGGGCTTCAGAGGAATCTCAACGGCGGCGGGGGGTGTGCGCGCCGACGCCGACGAGAATGGTGGCTGGCGGCGCCACCGTAAGGGCTGCTGCGGGAGGGGGGAGGGGGGGAGAGGGTTAGGGTTGCGTCAGGGATGTCGAGAGTGGGGTTCGAAACTTCGAATGGAGTGGGGTACGGACGTGTAGGGGGCAAGGGTTAGGGTTGAGATTTTTTTAGTTTTTTCTTAAGTGATTTTAAATGCCCTTTAAACGGCCGTTTAATGTCGCTGAAACGCCTCTCCCGCATATGAACTGACTTTGCTTAGTCGGTGCGGTTGAAGGCCACATGCGCTTAAATGATCGTTTAAACGGCCGTTTAGGCTGTTTTTTGCATCCATGTGTATACTATATACATATTTATTAGTATTATATTTATATGTCATTAAATATTTATTATTTATAAAAATAAATTATTCCATAATTTAGATAATTTAACTATACATATTTTTCATTTTTATTCCTATTTATAATAACATCATTTACTATTTAATATCTAATTTATACTATATTTATTCTTCTAGCATACCAGGTGTTGACACGTATCAGCACCTGGGATAGAAGAGGCTGTTGGCGTCTGTGTCTAACGGCCTCTCTTCTTCTAATTATGCTCGTCACTTCTTTCCATCTAAACCTGATCTTAAGCCCTTGAATCCCTACTCCTAACCACCTTGATCCTCGTTAGCCATTAGATTACCACCAACTCACCTTCGATTCTTCTATAAAAGTCCCTAAAGATCGAACATAACAACTAACTTTCCGACCACAAGAATACCCTGGCCGAATACCTAACTTCTTCGACGTGCTCCGCCTTGAGCTGATGGTGACAACATCTGGACGGAGGCCCACGTGGAAGACCAGACATCGAGGAGAAGGTTCATTCGTCAGCCTTGCATCGACGACTCGCGCATCATCAAGCTTCGGGAAGGCTGCCCTGTCGAGCGAAAACTGCGGAGTTATACACTCTGCATTCACAGAGCAAAACCTTCATCCCTATTTGATTTTCTTGAGCTTCATGCCTGAATTAAAGTCTCTAATTATTAGTTAGGAGAATTAATCATCCATCTTTTATAATTCACACCAAATCAAAGCCAATTTCATCTCGAATCAACCCTAATTTGCATCTGAAAGCATTTGTGTTTTGGAAACCCTTTCACCTGCTCTTTCTTCAATCATTTGGCCAATTCCCATAAGAATCGAGCATCACTCTTTGCTTGTAGGTACATTACATATCAGGCTCCTAGAGGCTCAACTTCTTCATCTTGAGTGAATTGCATCATTAAGCAGACCTAGCAGAAGGTCGGATCAAGTCTTCATCGTTCATAGCTTCTGGGGGTCGAACCCTAGATCTTGCAACCTCGGACGTATAGTGGGTGTGCTCGAGAGGGTGATACCCACCCTCTCTGGCCCACCTTCGATCATCGATCTCCAGAGTGAGCTACTAGATCAAGAACACCACCGCCCGACCAGAAAGGGGGAAGAACAAGCTGCAAGAACACGACTTACATGCTGACGATACGCGTCCCTAAGGGACAACCCATATTGTGCGTGAGTGTTTTAATCCTAGCCATACGAAGCGAAGCGGTGGAAGTTTACACAATAAATCCTCGAAGAACTTCAGATTTTACTCGCGCCTTCAGCCTTTTCCATAATTGCATTTAGGTCCCTGATCAGAGACCTAAGTGCAAGGATTCAATAGTTTTCTTACAATTAGGTCCCTAACCAGGGACCTAATTGCAAGAGGACCTTTATCTTTTTATTTATATTTTTCTATATATCCTACATTGACTTTTGGACTATGCTGGACATTGTGGACTCAGACCATATTATAGCATAGTTCTATTTTTTTTAATTTTTTTTGCATCGATTCTCGAGGATTTAATTTCGCTTTTTGCTTGGATTTTAATCGCCAACATTCGATTTGTTTTGTTTTCTTTTTGTGTTGTTTTTTGAACCCGGTGCTCGAGTCACTTTTGTGGATCTACTATATAGTATTACTATACATATTTTTACCATATATTACTATATCGTAGATTACCTTTAATCTGAAAAATATCATCTTTGAAAATTAAATAAAAATTGGAAAATAAAAATTTAAAAAGGATAAAAACTAAAAATACAAAAAGAGTTTTCTCACGAAAGAAGAAAATAAAAGGAAGATAAAAATATCAAAAAATATTATTTTTCACTTGAAGGTTTCGAGCAAGACTTTCTGCATGTTGTGTTCGATCCAGACACACTTACATGGATAAATAAATAGTGAAAAACACCAAATTTTATCTCGGTGTTGAATTTTGTTTGATCAACTGTCTCTCTCCTTCGCAGTTTCTATACTGACACTTTTTACCTGCTTGTTCAGAGATGGTTATCAAAATGACGCAAGAGGCCCATTTTGATAATAATTGCCTTGCATGGTGGGTTCTCCTCTAGATTCCTAACAAAGTCACTGATAGATAAGGATGAAGTTTTTTGTTGTAAATATATGCATAGACTTTATTTATTTATTATTATAGGCCCTAGAAGCAAATACAAGAGGAGGACATAAAAAAGAAATGGATGAGAATAGAGAAAAAATGAAAAAAAACTAAACAAAATGGAAGCGTTCACAAAGAAATGTTAAAAAAGTCAATCTGAGCACATTGACTAAGGATTTCAAAGAGGGAAGAGGACATTGACCTATGGGTTAGTGATGATTGGAATATCATATGGAGAAGTTCTGTGAGACAAATGATGGCGAGAAAGAGAAACTCGTGATCATCTCAAGTGGATGGACCAAGGAGGAGATGGAGGACTTAAAGAAAAGATTGGGAAAAATGGATCCCATCCATGCCTACTTGGTGAGAAAAGAATTGAACATCAAAGAATCCTTTACATCTAGAATGAAAAAAGGTGGTGTGACAAGATTTACCACCCCTCAATCTAAAAACTACTTTAAACCCATGGTTTGATGAAGAGGGTAAGTGGACAGTCATTAAAGATCTTGTGCACTTCTACTTTTCTCCTTTGCAAGACCTCTTAGCCCTAGCACACACTCATAGAAGCTTTTAGCCATAGCCACTATAATAGTTTTTCTTTTTTCAAGGCCATGTTGGCCATTCTCACTTTGTAAGGCTATAAGACACTAAACTTCAATGTGGGTAGAGATCACTGGGGCTGGAAAGCTGGACCTTTCTCGCTTAAGGGGGCCTATGGGGCTATCTGTAGATCCCCGCCGGCGAACTCGGAGTCCCTGAGCAGGGATTGCACAACAATTTGGTCCCTTCGCCTCCCGGAACGTGTGGGGATTTTCTTGTGGCTTCTACGGCGCAAGCGGCTCTTGACTCGCGACCGGTGCGTCAAACTTTTGGGAATAATTGCGGACAAATGTGTGATCTGTGACAATGCGATCGAGACAATTGATCCCTTTTCTTTGCTTGTCCTGTGGTATCTCAGATCTGGATGAACTCGAAGATTCCTTGGTGCCGTTTCGATGACTTTCAATCGTTCTGGAATTCGATCCAGCTGAACAAAGACAGACCAAGAACAGATCGCCTTCTTCCGATGGCCTATCTTTGGGCGATTTGGCATGGCAGAAACGACCTTCTATTCTTCGGGCAAAGATTTTATGAGGAGAACGTGGCATTCCTTGCGAAAGGGCTGGTCGAGGACTGGATGCTGTAGCGCTTTCGCTTTGTAAGGGTGGGTTAGTTGGCTTTTTGTAAGGATGGGTTAATCTGCTTTTTAACTCTGTACTTTCCCTTTTTTCGCATTTTGTTAGCAATAAAATTTTGATGGGGAGGGTGCCACCGAGCACTGCCCCCTGACCAGCAGACTTTCAAAAAAAAACTTCATGTAAAATATTTTGAATGGAATGAAAGCGGATACTCGAGTCATGCAAAATTAGCTTTACGAGTAAAAATGTTAGAAAATGATTGGGAAAAAAGAAAGAAAATTTAATCTTTTTCACCCTACATGTCCTCCTAAATTGTTAATTATCCTCATGAGTCTGAAGAGAAAGGGATTGGGATGGGCACCTATGCGTGATTCCCTTTTGGTCTCAAAAAATGTATAAGAGAAAGGGGCGTGAAAGAGTAGGGTATTTTTTGTTCTTATATTCGAGATTTGCAATTCAGCCATGGCCGACCACAAGCCCTGGTAAATTGAGAAGGGTTGCGCGTTCAATAGCCGACAACCATCACAATTTTTCAACATGGATTCAAACAAACATTCAGATTTCGTTGGGGCGTACCCTATTAGCAACAAATTGCATGTCCTGAATGCAATGAGAAGTTGGTAAGGGCCACTACATTGCCGGTCGGATGTAGTTCAAAATTTGTAAGGGTTCTCGCATGAGGAAAGCATGCAAGTAAATAAGCCGGTTTCCCTGCATCGTCGCCTGGATGCAATCCAGAGTTTGCAAGGGTTCTCGCATGATGGACACATGCGAGTAAAGAAGTTAGTCCAAACGAGGTTGCAAAGGAAGTTATGAATGAGTAACTGGAATATTGGCACTTTGACTGGCAAGTCGATGGAGATGTAGATGCGATGGGAAGAAAGAAGATTCAGATACTATGTCTCCAAGAGATAAACTGAGTTGGAGAGAAAGTAGGGGAGATCGAGAAGACATGCTTTAAACTTTGGTATTCAGGTAAAGATAAGGGAAGAAATGATGTTGGAGTGGTTGTTCGTAAGGATTTGAAGGATTGTGTAGTTGAGGTGCAAATATTTAGGTATAGGATTATTTGCTAAAAGTGGCGCTCGAAGAAAAAAATTCTAAATTTCATCTCAGTTTATGCACCGTAGATTGGTTTAGATAGATGACACTTTTTGGGAGGATTTGGATAAGATTATGAAAGGAATCCCATAAAGAGATGATTTCCCCAGGTGGATATCTTAGTGGACATGTGAGAAAGGATGCATCACGGTATGCTAGTGTTCATGGAGGAAGTAGCTTCGAGGATAGAAACAAAGAGAGAAAAGTCATTCTGGATTTTGTAAGGGCTTATGATCTTTTTATAGCAAACATTCTCTTCAAGAAGAGGGAGGAACATTTAATTACTTATAAGAATGGCCCCGATTAGAAGACAAATAGATTACTTTGCGTTGATGAGAAGAGATTGGTTGTGTTACAAAGACTGCAAAGTAATCTCAGGAGAGAGTTTGACCATCCAACGCCGCTTATTTGTCATGGTTGCGCAAATAAAAGGACTGGTAAAGAAAGAAGGTTTTCTAAGATCATTAGGACTAGATGGTGGAATCTTCATTTGAAGCAATCAAGCTTCATAGGTGCAAACGAGATGTGGGAGGCGGTATCATCTTGTATTCGAAGGGTAGCCAAAGAGATGCTAGACGGGTCAAAGGGAGGAGCTCCGAGCCAAAAGGAAGCTTGGTAGTGTAGAGAGTGTAAGTAGGGATGAGCATCGGGTCGGGTTGGGCCGGGCTCAACCCAGCCTAGCCTGAGCTCGGTATCATTTAGTGGGCCTTCAGGTCGGGCCTAAGCCCGCAAAATTCTTTGATTGCTGCCCAAGCCCGAACCCGGCCCGCTAGTACATGGGCTGGGCCGGGTCGGGTCGGCCCGCTATTTTAAATAAAAATCCAGAATTCTAATATCTCAACTAAAATTGTGTCATTGAAGATTAGTTTATGTTTTGTTTCTCTATTAGAATGCTAACCCCAATATAAATTTGAAAGTGTAATTTTACAGTAAAATTATTCCATAATGTTTGGCACTCAGAATGAAAATTAGTTTAATAATTTCATTTGCTATTGGTATGCA
Organism: Ottelia alismoides; assembly: GCA_037367405.1. NCBI lineage: Eukaryota > Viridiplantae > Streptophyta > Magnoliopsida > Alismatales > Hydrocharitaceae > Ottelia > Ottelia alismoides. Next base: position 867,650 of record JAZKJV010006356.1, on the reverse strand, counting down.
AAGAACATGTACTTAATGGAGGTAGAGGGGCATTGAGTGGAGGGGGAAGGGGAGAGCTCGACATGTGTGCATACAAGACCCAACATTAGTCATCTAATTTGATTATTATTTAGCTTTGCAACCCAATAAAAAAGTAATGTCTATATTTGTACAAGGTTTTGCAGCCCAATAAAAAATCGGGCTTGGATCGGGCCATTGCTCGGGTCGGCCCGTGGGCTTCGGGCTCGGGTCCGAGCTAGTCCGAACCCAACCCGAAATGGTATTCGGGCCAAAAACAAAGCCCAGGCTCGCCCATTTATATTGCGGGCTCAGGCTGGTGGCGGGTTTTGTCGGGCTGGGTCGGCCCGATAATTTACTCATCCCTAGGTGCAAGAGAAGCCCAAAATTAAAAGAGCATGATTTAAAGCTATTTCTAAGGATAGAACAGATGAAATTGTCATAAACTACAAAGTAGCGAAGAAGGAAGCAAAGAAGGTTTATGCGAAGCTAAGTCAAAAGCTTATGAAGTTTTGTACAAAAACTCGACTCTAAGGAGGGCTAGAAGGATATATTCATGTTTGCTAAAGCAAGAGAAAGAAAGACCAAAGACCTTTCTTAAGTGAGATGCATTAAGGATGAGGAAGGTCACATGCTTGTTACTCAGAAGGATATAGAGACTAGATGGAAGCAGTACTTCCATAAGCTTTTTATTGGGGAGGGAAATAGAGACATCACTTTGGGAGATCTAGCTAGTAGTGAAAGTTACTTGAATCGTGCAAGCTATATATGAATACATAGGAAGGAAGTAGATGAGGCTTTGAAGGTTATGAGACCTGGGAAAGGTGTAGGACTTGATGACATCGCTATAAAAGTTTGGAGAGTTTTAAGTGAGCGTGGTTTGACTTGGCTTACAAATTTATTCAATGTTATTTGACGAAGCAAGAAAATGCTTGAAGATTGGAAGAGAAGCATCGTGGTGCCTCTTTATAAGAATAAAGGAGACACTCAAATTTGTTCAAATTATAGAGGTATCAAGCTGATGAATCACATTATGAAAATTTGGGAACGTGTGATTAAAAGAAGGTCGATGCAAGTTCTAAAAATAAAAGAAAATTAATTCGGATTCATGCTAGGTCGCTCAACTATTGAAGCCATCTACTTGCTAAGGAGAACAATGGAGATTTATAGAGCTAAAAGGAAGAACCTTCATATGATTTTTTTGATTTGGAGAAGGCTTATGATTTTGTCCCACGTGAGATATTGTGGAGAGTTTTGGACAAGAGACAAGTACCTGTCCTATACATTAACCTCATAAAAGATATGTATGATAGGGATTCATCTTGCATAAGGATACTATATGGGAAGACTGACTATTTTGACATCAACATTGGTCTGCATTAAGGTCCTGCTTTGAGTCCATTCCTTTTTACTTTGATTATGGACGAGTTGACAATTCAATTCATGATGAGATACTTTGGTGTATATTATTCGCTGATGGTATTGTGTTGATTGATGAGATTAGAGATAGAGTAAATGAGAAGATTGGGGTCTGGAGACTTTTATTGGAGACTAAAGGATTTTGTATAAGTAGGACTGAGACTAGAGATGGAATACATGGAGTGCACTTTTGATGGAAGCAATGGTGAAGGAATTGAGGTGGAGATTGGTGTCGATAACATTCATAAGAGAGATTCTTTTAGATACCTGGGATCTATTTTGCAACATGATGGAGAAATTGACGGAGATATTACTAATAGAATAAATGCAGGTTGGCTAAAGTGGAGAAGAACCTCGATTGTTCTCTGTGATAAGAAAATTCCTTTGAAAATCAAAGGAAAGTTTTACAAAGCAGTCGTGAGACCTGCTATGCACTATGGATATGAATGTTGGTCTGTGAACCATAGACATGTGGAGAGAATGACAGTAGTAGACCTGAAAATGCTAAGGTGGATGTGTGAACACACATGTAAAGATCGAATTGAAAATGACGCAATCAAAAGGAAAGTTGGTGTAGCTCCGATCGAGGATAAGATGCAAGAAAATTGCTTAAGGTGGTTTGGCCATTTGCAAAGGAGGTCAATTGATGTACCAATGAAGAGATGCGAGTTTTGAGATGTTGAGCCAGTTAAGAGAGGACTAGGAAGGCCCAAGAAGTGTTGGAGTGAGACTATACGAAGGGATCTTCATTTTTTTGCTCTAAGCCCAAGAATGACCCAAGATAGATATGAATGGAGGCAAAGAATCCATGTAATTGACTCTACTTAATGTGAGAAAAGGCTTTGTTGTTGTCTACTCGAGATTTGCCTAATAGAATTTTATCTCCTGTCCAACCCCTGAAAATCTCTTCTTCGAGGCTTATATTTCACAGAGTCCACTCCTTGAGGTGCATATATGAGAGAAACTCACTCTTCAAGGATTTCTTATGAGTGAAGGTACTCTTGATACTTTCGTATGGAAGATGTCTTCTCAGAGTCTCCTATAACAGAGGCCTACTTTCAGTATCTTTGTAAAGAATAGGATTATTCTACTTCTGATGTTTGACATAAACTTAGGATGAATTTCTTCTATTTCTTGGAAATGCCTTAGAGTTTTGTTCTCTATCAATTGATTGCATGAATCAGCACTCTATCCATCTACCGCTAGTCGGACATCTTCACCGAGTATCTACTCCTAACATGGGTCTCCTCCCAGTGCTACCTCATTCGTTGGGATCTCCTTTTCAACATTAGCTACTTTGAGTGGGTCTTCTCCCATTTCTTCAGAAGATCTATTGGGTGAAGAATGCGTTGCGATTTCTTTTATTACTCGTGATTTTCAACTCCAGCTCGAGGGTTAGATGGGTTATTGGTCTCTCCAAGATCCAATTACACTATTCATTGTTTAGTTCCCATATTGTTTACTGGTAGGACTTTGGTTTGTTGGTAGTGCTATAAAAAGAGCTCTATACTCATCGAGGGTCAGATGGGTTATTGGATCTCTCCAAGATCCAATTACACTACTCATTGTTTAGTCCATATGTTTATTGGTAGGACTTTTGTGTGTTGGTAGTGCTATAAAAAGAACTCTACACTCGTTGTAATTCATGAGAGAAACTAAATAGATGAGCTAATCATTGGTGCCCTTTTGTCGTGGTTTCCTCATGCTCCTTAGGGGAGTATGGCTACATGCAAAGCAATGTTTTTATCTTGTTCTTGATTCCAAATTTCTATTTCATATTTTTATATTTTGTGTGAGTTTTGTATATCTTGGCCCAAAATGCCGATTTCGCTAGCATGACAACGGAGACAAAAATCGACATGGTCGATGACATGTTGTCAAAATGTCGACGAAATTTACCCCAATTAATGAAGCAATCAGTTTAAAAGGAAGAAATGGTTGTCGAAATTCGCCATATCAATCACATTTCGCCAACCTAGCGAAAACCGACATATCGGCAAAATGTGATCGACATTCGCCGACATTTGGAGCCATGTGTTGTCCCAGTTGAATTTATGCTAATAAATTTATATAAGTGATTTTGCTATGCTTTTTCTGTAATTTATCATTGAATTTCAGAAATGCCAAGAGCAAAAAGACACAAATATATGGTGGTTAAAGAAATATGATACCGGGTATCTAGCCGTAACATTTGTTCCTCTTTGACATTGAAGAATTCTACTAAAAATCATTTAAACACACTAAATTTATGGAGAGTTATCTTATAATATAGCTTTCTTAATAATAATACACTATTTTTGATTAAATTGCATAATATTTTGGGAAACAATGAGGCATACCTCGATCTTCTCGATGGTATAATGCCTCGGCTTGATTTTGGGGAATCACCTCGTTCCTTCTTTCATTTGTTAAGCCCGGGTTATCCCTTGAAACTCTATCTATTGCAAATTTTCAATCTTTGCCGTTATGAATATGAACTATAATCTTGATAGCTTTCTCTAATCTTTGCTCGCAAATGTTAGGAGGGTTGTTGAATTATGGGGAAGACTCAAACGCTGTACTCTGATACCACTTGATGCATAATATAACTTGTGAGAGAAATATGTGAAGGGTGGGGAGAAATAAGAAGACACGCTGGAACACAGGGTTTTGGTAGAGAGCATGGAGATGCAAGGTAGAAAGGGAGGAAAAAGAAAGTGTTAAGTGGAGAAAACTCAAATTTTAGCATGACTCACTGTCCCTTAACAATTTGCCTAATAGCGTCACTGTATGTAGGCATGGAAGTACAAAATATATAAAAAATCATAACAAACTCTGATCGACCCCTATACTAAAATCCGTTAACGTAAATATCTAAACCTATTTATAGAGATTACGTGTGATCTCAATAAAGTTATAAAATCGAAATAACATTTATTCTAATTGGATGAAAGAAAAATGATGATAAACGTTCTGCATCAGATTCACTGTTACTATTTTTGTATCCGTTAAATTCTGTATACGAAAAACGTGTTAATCACAGAGAAATGACAAAGATTCATCCTCCTACACCGTTTCTGGCATTGGGGAAGCATCTCGGAGGATGCATGATGGTAGGAGATATAGCCAAGTCTGTCTGACAGATGTCAATGTGAAAGTTGATTAGTAAAACACATGTTTTGGTTCCTAAATCTGACGGATGCTTGAAGGAGAAGAGGAATGTGGCGATGCCCGAAATTTCTGGTTTTAGGTATTGGAACATATCTGATGCTGATTCTGATCAGATATTTGCACAAAGAGGATAAAATTAAAAAGAGTAGTGGGAGAAGCTTGCGGTCTTAGTACATTGGGCAATTATCACCAAGGTTTTAAAAACCGAACCGGACATCAAACCGGGCATGTATTAGTTTTTGATTTTTATGGGCGGACCAATGGGACCGACTGGTCGAACCGATGATGACGTCAGCAGTTCAAAGAAACCGGAAAAGACCGAACCGTTGTATTGTTGGTTTGGTTCGTACGGTTCAACTGGATCGAACCATGTTAGACTAGTATATCATAAAAATAAATACGAAAAATGCTACATCACATCTTTCGAGAATTTGTTTACTCTTGTCCTTCCAAGTTTTTCCAACAAAACTTATACCTCTATTTTCAAATTGCATGTGTCCCCTATATTTTTACAAAATCAATAGTAGTGTCCTTATATTAGTACACTTGTGCTCCCATTTTATACCAACATAAGGATGATATTGTGATTTTTTTTAAAAAATATAGGAGCACAAGTGAAATTGCTTAAAGGTTAGAGGTATAAATGTTCTTAAAAAAACTCGAAAGCGCATAATGATCATATTTTGTAAAATTTATATAAATACATATATGTGATGTAAAAAATAATAATTTTAAAACTATTTAAAGTCTAATTAATGACAAGTGTTGTTAATTTATTGCTTCTTATAGTATGACTATGAAAATCTTCTTTTGTTATTGTTATAAGTGGACAACTTCATACACAATATGGGAAGAGAGAGACAATGCTCATATGGCATGAAGGGACAAACAATAATGAGTCATTGGCACATGTGAAGAAGAGATAAAGGGGGGTGCTATAATATGGGTTAGAATGAGACTAAATTATGAATATTTTTGAAAAAGTTTGTATTTTGTTGATTTATTGGAAATCACTTTTTTGTTAAAAAAATGGATGGTTGAACCGATTGTTTGGTTCAGTTGGTTCAACCGGGATTAAGCGGTTCATTGGGTTTTGACCGGTTTTTATTTTCTGAATAAAATCAGGGTGGTTGGACCGTTTTTCCTCCGGTTCTTGTTTTAACACCGGTTCAACCGGCCGGTTCGGTTCGATTTTAAAACCTTGGTTATCACTTCTCTACTGAAGATAATGAAAATATTTTAATGGATACCAAAAGGCATTTGGCTCATTGATTTAGAAACAGGGATGCAAACGGTTGGTTAGACATTGGGTGCTACCATGTCTTTATATGTTCTAAAATATGGAAAGAGATCCCTATACAAATATTAATGTATATGAAGAGAGTGTTTATCATGAAGAATGGTCAAAGGTCCATTCTTCTACCATTTTGTCTCGAAGATAACAATGATATTTTGGGGATACTAGAGGGTATTATGCCTCGTTGGTTAGAAATATGGATACAAATGGCTGGGTACAGATACGGGGGCTACTTTATCTTCATTTGTTTTGAAACCTGTCCACGGATACATATATAAACTATAATGAATATGAAACGTGTTTTAGAAGAAATAGCTTGTAATATCATCATTACTATTAGACATGGATATAGATGAAGAATTTCTACTGATATTAGAAGAAATAGTTTGTAATAAAATTAACCGCACATGTATTGGATGGCTTATCAATGAGAACAATGTGCATCTGATGGTCAAGGTTTAAAATATTGATATCGTAATGGTCTGCCCGAAAATTGGTATATCTAGGATATATCGACGATATCAGTAGGAATCTCGAAAATGATGCAGAAAAGTATTTTTTCACAAATTAAGATCATCTTAGTTATCAAAACTATAAATAACATACAAATACATATTTATATGTAAGAAAGAGGTGTATTTGCACACTAATACACATTATATGTATTGGCTGTCAATGCTGATAGTTGACTGTTGAGATATGTTATGGACCTGTGATTCTAACTCGATCAACATTATACTTGTTTCATCTCTATAGCCAAAGGGGGCGAAGTCCACCAATTGAAGAACCATTGTATGTACCCTTCTGTCGCACCATACCCTACATGGGGTTGGGGGGAGGGGGGTCTAGGGGGAGCAGGTGCGTTCCTTCCTGCAAGGATGCGGGGGCAACGTCCCTGATCCGAAATAAAATATATAAATCATGACGTGTTTTAATAGTAAGAGTAGCAAAATAAGTAGTGAAATCAAGCTTACAAGGTAATATATCATTGGTGTGTGTGTGTGCATCAGCGATATCGGCCGGTATCCGAGAAATTATGTACTGAAACCAATCATTTTTGAGCGATATGGTTTGATATGGCTACATATTGCCAATATCTCGTGAGATATAGGTTGATATCTTGGAAAAGTGTGTATATATATATCGGTCCCCGCATCTCATCGATATTGATATATCGGCGATATATTGCGGATATATCACGTTATCTTAAACAATGCTAATGTTACATTATTTATACAAAATATGGTTAATGTATAAAACAACTTTATAGATATTGAATGGATTTGATACAGGTAGATATTTGCTGATATAATCTTACTTGATCCCCACTGTTGGTTGTTGATTGCTGCCTCTCAACTCAATAGATGAGTGTTGTGAAGAAGTTAAATGGATAGGTTAGAAATAAGGATACAAATGGATACATATATAGGTATGTGTTGCCCGATCTTTTTTTTTGTTTAAAAATCTGTCTAGTGATATATGTATGCGTGTGCGTGTATGTGTGTGTGTATAATTGAATATATTGATACATGTAGATATTTGCTGATATTTGATTACTCGGCCAGACTCTTGGTTGTTGATTGCTTCCTCTCAACTCAATAGATGAGTTTTTGTGAAGAAGTTCAACCGTTTCAACAAGAGAACTCAACATATCCAAAACTGATTCCCATACTCTTCATTGTCATTTTATAACAGTGAAGTCTCACCGTTTGGAACTAATGCGGGGGAGGAGCAATGTAACACTGAATATGTGTGGCTAGAGTATGTCTGCAATGCATTTGTTGTAATCAAGTCTCTTGTGTTCTTTGTTTTGCATAGCGTCCTCATGGCATGCTGGGAATGTGAGGTCAACTGAACGATGGCCAAGGTTGAGTCAAGGTTTAGGAAGGCGGTCTAGATAGTCACATGCATATTTGTTATCCACACTGAACCATATGGGCTTTAATCAATCATTATGCTAATTCAGCGCATGATCAAACTGCATAAGCCACGTATGTGGTCATATATGCACCAAATATGCGGTTTGGCTGGAAATGACTCATGCGTCAGACTTTTTGTATATAGTTTAATGAATCGAAAAATTCTTGGTCATCTAATTAACATATTAGTTTTTGTAGTTCTAGGATCTAGTCACTGAGTTAATGATCTGTATGATGTAATATGATAAATGAACCTGCTTAAATCATTCGGTAGTTGATCAGTATGCCTTCAGTTCAAAGGACCTAGATTCAAATCTGACCAATTATCCTTTACTAAAAAATGTAGGTTAATAATAAATATATGGAGATTATTTGTAGTGATTTATGTGATTGATGATTAAATACGTTATACAACACTTTGTAAAATAGTCATTCGTTTGTCATACACGTATTATTATATGACTTTAGATATTAGCTGTATATATACTGCCTGTATGATATTTACATGTCCTCTGCGACTATCTGTAATATGTGATATTAGCTGTATATATACTGCCTGCATGATATTTACATGTTAGTCCTCTGCGACTATCTGTAATATGTGAGGCTCACATACCGCGTGTGTTTGCATACACTGTTTCTACTCAAGAGGTTGAGCAAGCTTGCAAAAGTCGGTCGACTAGTCGGCCCGACTAGTCGAGTCAGGGGGGGGGGTAGCCAACTCGACTAGGCCTAGCCGGCCTTTAGTCGGTCCACCCGACTAATCGGCCGACTTCTACAACAACCTTTTTTATTTTTTAAGTTTTTCACTTTTTTTAAAGCAAATATATTCTATCATGCTTAATTTTATATTTAAAGTCAATTAGTTCTTTTGTTTTATTATGATGGTATATAAATTGTACAGATATATGTATATATATAAGAATATATGTATAAAAAATGATTTATATATTTAGAATAATTTAAAAAAGTCAAAACCGACTAATGACCGACTAAATCCGAATAGTCGCCCGACTGCCGACTAATCCTTAGTAGGTGACCCAGCCGGTCGAGTATCGACTACCGCTTTCTGCAACCTTGAGGTTGAGGAACATGAAGGTAAAAATTGGTGTACAGGTGGATTGTTACGCCATCTTCGTCATATCCTGTTGAAACATTTTCTTTATTAATATGGTAACAATGTTAGTTCACAAAAAACAATTTTGCAAATAATAGTAAAAAAACAATGAGGATGCGATGATGCAGATAAAAATGTGGCAGATCACACGTATTAATCACAGAAATATCTTTCATCTAATGAAATGTAAGTGAACGTGAGTTATCTCTCTCTTGTGCTTTGAGGTTGTTGTAATTGGAGCAAGTATTTAGCCTACCTGGGAAAAACGTATTTTTTATGGTCACTAAGGCTATAGTTGATTGCATTTTTATTGCCATGCAGTCGAGGAGGCTGACTATGAAGATGATGTATGTGTGCCACCAGTTTTGGATTTTCACCCGATCGAGCTTAAGATGGACTTCTGACTGTGATTATCGCCCTGAAACTTAATCTGTGTTCCTATTGTGGGATCCTAATTCATGGAAGTTTTGTTAGAACTCGGATGTAAATCGCCATCGTTGGCATGTGTTGGCGTTCTTACAAGAGCGAGGATATTGTCTATATTCCAGCCTTGTCAGCGGAAAACTAAATGATTGACCAAGAACATGCAGTGCTGAGATTGTTAATAGTACCGTGTGCTCTTTTTTGTACATAATCTCAGAAAATTACAGTTTCCACGAAAATCAGGAGTGCAAATGGTGCATTGCAAAGAAGAAAGGTAAGGTCACAGTTGGACCTGCTAATATCACAAACTTTGTGCAGCTGTAAGAGCATATCGAATTAACCAAAAAATGCAGGTTACCGGTGACAGACACTGAACTTGCTTATAGGGAACTAAAACTTAGGATGTAAACTGTGTGCATCTGCATATGCCTGTCTGATCTGATTTTTTTCTAATATTTGATGCAATAGTGTTATTATAAATTAGCAAGTGTGATGTTGCCATCTCTAATCGTATAGGCTGACCATTATAATTATAAATCAGAGAACTGATTGATAGTATTTCGCAAAAAAATTAATAGAAAATAGGTAATTACAAATTTCGTAGACAACGAATCACAATCATTTATTTATTTCGTCCATTCCCAATTTTTTGTGATGCTTACGTCACGTGAATTTGATTAAGAATTCTCAACTATGCACGTCTGAGGGGTTGGACTTTGTAACTTTTCCTTATGAACAGTGGATGCGACGTTTGTGATATTCTGAAATCGCCCAAATTCGAGTTTCTTAGAATAGATTCTTAAGCCTCAGTGTGTAAGTCTTGGTGCAACTCAAATTTGGGTGGAATCCGACTAAAATTTATATTCATATCCGTAAAACTATGTATAGCGGATAAGTGGAGGAGTGTGGAGTTCACGGAGATGCTAGACTTGCAGTGAGAAACCTAGTGGTATAAGTGAAATGTGTATTTTTGCTCGGTTGTGTTTTTGTTCTTTTTGGTGTTTTGAATTGTTTTTGTGTGTTTTTGATTTTAATGTCTTTTTATTTGAGTTTAAATTACTTATGTTTTTTCATTTTATCCAATTAACAGTTCATAATGTTTATTTTTAATTTTGATTTTATATTTACTTTTAAATATTATTTCAAAGTAGAAAATAAGTATTATATAGGTAAAATATAACTGTTGGTAATATCTATGTATACTGAAAATTTAGGTAAAATGAATTGGGATAGGAATTTTATTTTTTGTGTCATTTTTTATGGATTCGCATAGATTTTTGAGTTAACAAGGTATCTTATTTATTTATGGTATGCGACAATACATTTTTGGGCAAAACTTTTCATGCTACTACTTCATAGTAATATAAGCATACGGTAAGTTTTTTTGTAATTTTAAATATATTTATTTTTTTAAAAACTCATTTTCTTATTTTTAATTTTTTATGGTTTTAAGTTTCAGAAAGTATAAAATAATAATATTTTGAAAATCAACTTTATTGCTTTAAGTATATAGTATTAAGTATAATACATATACTTTTGTTTTAGAAAATTTTATGTGTTTCGTAAATTATATATTTTTTGAGGTTTTTGAAAGAAAATAATGTTGGCTCAAAATGTGAATATTTTTGGAAGAACTTCTCTACGAATTGTGCATTTTTTGCACAAATAGGATACTGCTATGAATGAGTACGAAATAAAAACTTCAAATCAACAACTATAATTCAGGAACTACTAGAAAATAAAAAAAACTCGACAAAAAATCGCAAATATGTCTCAAAAGGACACATGGTCGAGAATAGTCTACCCTAGAAAAAATGTCCAAAAAAAACTATCAGAAAGTCCTCTCGTCTCAGTCTAGAGGCATAACTGTAAGCCTAAGGAGAAGTTTTGTCAAAAATATATTACAAGCCCTTCTGAAGGCTAATACGCAAGTCTCTCGAAATGGTTGGGCGTGAGTGCAATATTCTTACAATAAACAGCTTATGTGGCGTGCTTTGGGCGCGAGTACTGTTGGAATACTTGAAACCACAGAGGGCTTATCAACAAACTACCCATACTGCTTCAGCGGACGTACGAGATTAGATCTATCATATGTCCCTCCAATATGGGTCGTTCCTTTCATAGGTGTCGTCGATCCGTGAGCTTGGGGGAATATTTTAAAAATAATTATTAAAAAAACTGAAATTAATTAAATAGGTATGATTAAAATAATTTAAAAAAATGTGTATTAATCGGCACCTCAGGTGCCGATTTGGGCTTGGGCAAATTTCGCCATTATCCCGTCCCACCTTTTAGTTATTATTCGATCCTTGTCCTTCCTTTTACATGTTATTCGATCCTCTAAATAAAAAAAAATGATTCTTTTTTCTATTAGATAAGAATGAGGACCTTTTAAATATTTACTATATTATTAAATAGGCATCGTTTATATTTATTTTTTCTATTCACTTTCACTACATGATTTACCTTTCCTCACGCTTTCGGTGTGTTCCTTCATCGCTTTCGGTATTTTCCTCCATCACTAGGAGCTTCGTGCTCTCGTCGTTGGAGGTGGAAAGATGTGTTAGCTTTCCTTCTGCACCTCCTCGTCGTCTTCCTTCTCCCAGATAACGTTATTCTCAAATATGATGTATATCTTTATTTTTAATTTTATTCTTTGCAATTGATATATACTAAGAATATTTTTAGCCGACATCGCAAGAAGATTATAATAAATATAAAATAAATATAAAGAAATTGAGAGTGCGATCAACACTCTTTGCTATTGACATACATAAGCTCAACAACACACAATTTGACATCTAACTTGAAAAAATGCAAGTATTTCATTAAAATCGTAAAAGTATAAAACTGTATTTACAAATAATAAAATATAATTTACAATATCTTATAGTTTCCATATCTTCATAAATCCTTTCAGACCTCCTTCTCCACCACCTACGCCTCCTCCTTTATTGTTTCCTTTTCCACCGTCTCCCATTTTTCTGTGACTCTCCTCATGTGCCGTCTTCTTCTTCTTCTTGATGTTTTGTTCCGAATGTGTTGGAATGTACCCTGGAGGATGCGATCTAGCTGATGACTTCCGTGGAGGTTCAGTTGATTGAGTTTCCTGGTTTTTTGAAGTCCTTATGCTTGTTGACTGGCGAGTCGGCTCTAACGGAGGAGGCTTAGTGATCCTTACTCCCGAAGAGCGTCTTAGAGGCGGCTTCGGACGTTGTTGTGGTATTATCATGGGTATATCAAATAACTGTCTATCAAAATCGGTTGTCTCAAATTGTTGAACACTATCAAATATTTGTGATTGCAAATTTCTTGAATTATATTGAGTAGACGGTGTGAGCTGAGAGGGTCCAGAGTCAAATTGACTCGAAGGACCAACAAGTGATGGTCCTGCAAGAATGAGACATTTATGTTGCCGTAAGTATCACATAAGGTAAACATAACTTATTGAAATTAGTTCTTCTATTCAATACGTTATTTAGACCTGAAACTCCAAATTCGGCTTCACCGATTTGAGACCATGTAGCGCCATACTCTATATAGCTCAAACCTGAAAGATATTAATTACATTATATGTCACATAAATTAACCGATAAATAAGAGAAGTATACAATATAACTATAATAACCTGAAGATGCGAATCCTAGTTGAATTAGCGGAAATTCTTGTCTGTTATATCCCTGACTCGAAGGACCAGCAAATGATGATCTTGCAAACTGTGATTGACTGAAAGCTTCTCCATATCCTGCAAGAATGAGATATTCATCTTTTAGAAAATATTACAGAAGATACACATAACATCTTGGATTTAGTCATTTTATTAAATAAGTTGTTGTAACATGAATCTCCAAATCCTGCTTGATCGTATTGAGACCCTGAAGTGTTATATTCTATGTAACTCATACCTGAACGATATTAATTATATTAGGTGTCACATAAATGAAACTATTAGCAAGAGAAGAATATTAAGTATAATAACCTGAAGATCTGAGTCTTGGTTGAATTGATGGGTACCCTTGTCCGCCATATCCTGCAGATGTCACTACTGAGGTTCGAAATATTGATTCCTCCATTATTTGACCTTGCGATGCTCACTGTGTCCCGCATCCACATTTGAGGAATTATGGTTATATGTCAAAAAATCTATACACTAATTTATGTTAATTATACATAAATAATTAATTAAAACCTGAGTCCCAAACATCGGTGGTTGTTGCAATCCATGTGTGGGTCTCAGGTCTCCACCGCTCCATCAAACTAGTAAGTAATGAATAATCCATTTGAACTCTTCTCATGTTCACTACGCATGAGAAACCCGATGCTTCTGATAATTGTTCTATTACTACAATCTTCTTGTCAGAAATGCTGTTTAGTAACTCATATGTTCAACAAATCGAATCTGTAAAATATGTTGAACAAAACATAAGTAACAGTATAAACCAAACAGAAAATTCTAAAAGTTATTTAATTACCTACCGAGCTAGTAGGTTGTGACGATCGATGCTCATTCTGCATATACAATACTAAGGTATCTACGGGCTAGGAACTCTATCCATCTGTGCCATCTACATTAACGATTATAAATTTCATTAAAACATTTATTGTAAATTTATTTGCAAATAAAATATAAATTATGCAGTTAAAATGTCCTAACAGATTCATGTACTCTATCCATGTGGTCCTATGTTCTGCATGGACAACTTAATCTATTGTGTCCTGCTTGCTTGCATATTTTACATAATTTCGACCATACACACATTTCATTCATTTCATTTCTAATTGTTCCCTGTACAGGTCGTCCGTCATTTCTCTTCACGATTATTGGAGGTAGCATAATAGTGGCGTCTTCTACTCCCTAATAATGTCTGTCTGGGATGGGATGAAAGAAGAAGTTGTACGCTTGATAATAGTAATCGCTGGAATAATATTGTGAGCATATATCATAGTTATCCACGTATGTACACGTATGTGAAGCTGCAACTATAACATGTGGATATACAAAGTGTTTCATCTGCATAAAACGACATATACATTCACTTTCTCGGCCATTTAAGTTGACTTCATATGCATATCCATCACGATCGAAGACTTAAAATTGAGTTAGTGAAAATCTTTGTACATGGCATGATATCGCCTCTTTGGTTTGTTTCTCCAACAACTCTTCGTATTTCTTGGTCAAATATGTGGTCATTCCCTCCGACTCCTCATGACGATCATTAAAATAACCATTAATTCTAAGGAAAACTGTTAGAATCAGAGAAATAACTGGTAAACCACATGCTCTTCTAAAGGCACCGTTAAAACTTTCAGATAAATTTGTTGTCATATGTCCATAACGGTGTTCATTATCTAAACTCCTCGTTTTGGCCTTCCTATGTCTTGAACCACATATAGGTTCCGGGGTTATGTCGTTCTAAAGCACGAATGATTATCCGAATATCACGATATGACTCAACATCATTCCCATAAACAATATCCATTGCATGCTGCCTGACATTCCAAGCTGTCATGTAGTTAATTTCAACCTTCAACTCATCTTTTATTTTATACATTATTGCTCCTGGGGCCATACTAACTTGTACTTTAAAGGAAGATAATATGTACTGCGCTACAAAAACAGATGTGCATTGACGATGTTTCAATAAAAAGACATGATTTCTGCGTATATGCTTTCCCCTATATCCTGAAACGTACCAGTCCCCTCGAGATTTCCTCTTTGATGCATGCAAAGACCATCCACAATCTTCATAAATACAAACAACGATCAACATCTGCTTGTTTGAGGCCTTGGGTTTATATTGCACATGATTTTCCATACTCCATTTCTGTAAGTCGTATTGTAGATCTCTTTTCGACTTATAACTCCTACCTAACCAATAACTTAATCCAGAATCATCGGTAGGATCAGATTGTCTCTCTACAAAGGCTACATCTTCTGCTTCTGCAATTTCGTGATCAAACACGTGGGGTAACTCCTCCATCGGTTCTACTTCAGCATCCTCATTATTAGCACAATATGAGTTCTCCCTTTCCTCATTTTCTAAGGCTAGAACTAGTGAACCATAGCCAAAATCATGACAACTATTACCTCATATATTTTCTTCTAATGTTTGAGATTCATTTTCAGAATCCTCACTTTCTTATTCAGATATATCTGTCACTAGTTCATCTTCAACATTTACTTGTGAGGACCCCTCGATATCTCAATCATGGTCTCATTTGTTGGCCTGGTTAATTTACACACTTGTCAGTTTAGATAAAGGAAATATAATATTATTCCTTAATTTAAATGTGATTATTTTACCTCGATGACGACGGCATATTTTCCATAGCAAAAGGGGTAGCTTCTACGAAAAGGTGAATAAATCTCACATTAATGATTGAGCTCATCATTGCTAATGTAGATTCATCATCGTGAATTGGTACTGCAAAGAATGTTGATCGCTCATACAACCACTTAGATGTTAATGTAAGTATATACTGGTTGAGCGGGAGATCAGTGGCTTCAGATACTCGAGCCAGTAAATCAAAGTATGTTAATTGTCATGGTAATATAACCATATATTTCTTGCCCCCATATTCTACGTGGTTATCAGAGACACGAACCGATCCACCCCAATATAATAAGACATGAGCGGTGTTGGATGCCATCTCTACGAATCAAATACATGATTTGATTAGTTTATATGAACTAAGGGAATAACAATCAATTACATTTCACTCGGATGCCATCTCTACTATTCGATTATTTAAATGAAAAAAATATTATTTTTAATAAGACATGCACGAGTCTTATCATTCAAATGCCATCTCTACATGCAAGGATGATTTGCAGAATTAAAAGATATATATATTTATATTTATATATACGTGCAATCTAATAAAATTGCCCTAAATGAGAAATTGCTACTAGAATGAAGCACAATATACTAATCACTTGGAGATGGAATCCAAAAGTCCAGTCTTAGGGAACTCATTAGTGCTCATCACAGTGAGTCCTGCAAGCGCTGTATAGAGACCCTCTCGGCGCTCGATTCCAAATATAAATGAGAAGTAATTAATACATGACTACGTCCAAACACAACCATAGGTGCATGCAATGATAATAAGGTGTTTGGCCTTAATCTATTTGGTATTAATAATAATTTCTAATTTCTATTTAAATTTCTTTTTTTTTCAACTTCTGTAGGGTGAATCTTCCTAAAAAGTTTAAAATACAAATGATTGCAATTGTAATATATAAAAGATCCTAATTTGAATTTATATTTAAATGAACTAAATTTCTTTAAATATATCTAATTTTGCACATCTATTTAATGATTGCAGTAAAAAAATACATGTAAATTTACCTGAATGACGTGTGTCTTCAAATAGAAATGTTAAAGAAAAGAATATAATCTAATATCCGCAATAGTATATCGCCTTTGCTGATAAAAATCTGCAAAAAAATCACGAAAAATGGTCTACAAAAAAATATTATTCTTACTCGAATAAGAATAGCAGATTGAGAGAGACGAAATCACGCTTTCGAATATGAATTGAGAGAAATAAGAGAAGAGGATTAAGGAAGGAAGATGTAGAATGAGAGAGGGGATGGATGTGTGAAGAATGAGGAGAATGGGGGGATATTTATAAGGGATTTGGAAGAGGGGACCGTTGGCAATTTTCCAACGATCCTCTCCCAAATCGGCACCTCAGGTGCCGATTTGGAGGAGGCATCCCAAATCGGCACCTCAGGTGCCGATTGGTACACATTTTTTAAATTATTTTTTATCATACCTATTTAATTAATTTCGATTTTTTAATAATTATTAAAAAAAGCCCTGAGCCTGGAGCTCTGTCACTGATCGTCGTGGTGTTCTTTGGTTCTTGCAATGTTCTCCAACTTCGAAAACACTCTAATGAGATTCTCCACCTTCCGTAGATGCACAAGAACACTTTGATTCGTGAAAGAGATTGCTCTCGTGTAAAAGATTAGTCTTCAGAATCAAATAACAAATTCATTCTCGTTAATTTTTTTAATTACCAAAAAGACCTAACTATGCATCGATTCTTAATTAAAGACCTTATTTTTCAATTATAACAAATAATGGTCCGATCTTATATTTTTGTCACAAATACAAGCCTCCATAAGCTTCAATGATCCTTATATGTTGATGTCAAACTCTTAAGTTGAAAGTCCAAATCCCTACTTATTACAGTTGAAAAATGAGGTCTCTAATTAGGAATTGAAGCATAGATAAGATTCTTTTGTGTAATTTACCCTATTTTTAAATGAAAGTTAATGGTTGTGTAGCTCGTAAGGGCCTGTTTCGTTGCCAGATTACCCGGGGTAACTTGGTATATTCCCTGCTCTATCCCTGCATTTCTGGGTTAGAATTAGTTGTATGTATCATACAGTTTCTTTGTTATAATGTTGTTTAACCACATTCAAATAAAAAATTAATATAAAAACATATTATAATCATTAAAAAATTTAATATAACACAATCAATATCACATCACATCATATTTATCATTCTAACCCTCTCCAACCCTCCAAACAACTACTATTCACAAGAGGATATCTTAACTCAACCAAACCCAATTACCAAACAATTGTTAAAAGAGAGCTAAGAGTTAATTGTTGGGTTGTACTTTTATTCCAGTCCGTTGCAAGGCATACATGCAAAATGCCTTAAGGGGCATGGGGAAATATGCCTAGCCATTTTTCTTAAGCAGATAGAACCATGCCATTGGGGCACCCATTTTCTTTGCTGTTATTAATGTTAAGTAGAGAAGTTAGGGCTGTAAGCATTCCCAACTCTCCTTCATTTTCCATGGATTGGGTCGGGGTTTGCTATGGGAGATCATGCTTTGGAAGCAGAAGGAAAAGAGCATATGAAAGTCTTGCATGGCTAGCCATATCTTGGTGGCATTTCTCCATTTCTCCTCTATCTATTTGTGTTTATGGTGATAAACAATTAGTAAAAAATTTGGCTTTATATAGCCATACAGAAGAACAATCTTCTCATCAAATGTATTAGAGTAGTTCAGCTTGAATAAGTGCCATAGTTTTCTCTCCTTTTCTTTCGGGGGGTTTGGGGGGGATTCCACATTAAATCCCTCGTGTTATTGTAGTTGTGCTTTTGATTGCTTGTGATTGTTTAGTTATTCATTGTGGTTGTGCCATTCATTATTTCATTTGCCTAGGTTGTTCGTTTTGCTTCCGCAAGGTAAAAGGGAATTGGTTCCTAACAAAGTGACATCAGAGCTTGTTTCTATGGCAGATTACAAGTCGGATTTTCGTTCGAGCATGATGATCGGTCTAAATGAGACTAGTTATAGTTTGTGGAAGAACAAGATGACAGATTTTTATACGTGATGGTTATGCATCTTCTGGTGCTCTTCGCCCAGAGCCCTGAAGCTAAAAAGGATGAAGAATGGGATTTTAAGTATGAGTAAGTTTGCTATTTTGTTAGATATTTTGCCGATGAAAACATTTACAATCACATTCGAGATGGAAGTCACGTTGAAGTCTTTGGTCGAAGTTGGAAAATCTTTATACCTCAAAGACTGCATGTAAAGAATTGTTTCTTTTAAAGAGATTTGCGAACTTGAGGTTCAAGGAGGGAAGCTCTGCTAGTTTTTCTTAATGATTTCCTAGTAATCACTAGCCAGTTGTTGACCATGGGCATCAAGTTTGAAGACATGTTTTGGGATTATTAATGCTTACTAATTTGTCGAGTTCTTAGGAGGCTTATAGAGTTTCATTTACAAACTCTGCAACTAATGGGATTGTTTGTTTGTTTGGATACTGTTAAGTTTGTCATTCTCAATGCGGACATTTAAAGAAAATCCCAAGGAAGCGCTTCACATTCATATATTCTTGTTACATTCCTTAGTTGTTGTTCATGGCAAAAAGTACAGTATAACATCTACATCATGAATGCATCAATTTCCCATGATGTGGTACATGTGACTCGAGATACCAATTCTACTGAGTTGTAGCATTAAAGATTATGCCATGTGAGTGAAAAAAGGTTGTAGTGCTTGGTGAGAAAGAACATCTTGACAGATGTGAAGGAAAAAATTGGAGAGATGCACCCATGGCTTGGTCGAGATGCAGACAAGAGTCTCCTTCAAAAGCCATCCACCTTTAAGGAAGATGCTGGCAATGGGGCTTGTTCATAACAATATCTATAGTCCTTTGAAAGTAAGTTCACTTGACGATGCCCTTTATTGTGTTAAATTTATTGATGATTTTTTAAGGAAAGTTTGGGTCTATATTTTGAAGAGGAAAGACCATGTCCTTCAAGTGTTCAAGGAGCGACAATCTGGAAAGAAGCTTAAATGCATCTACAGTGACAATGGTGGTGAGTACATTGTTCCATTTGACTTCTATAAGTTCATGGCATTCAGCACCGGAAGACTCCACCTAAGACATTGCAGTTGAATGACTTTTCATAGAGAATGAACATGACCTTGATGATGCGAGTTAGATACCCCCTTTCTGAGTCTAAGTTTCCTGATTCATTTTGTTGTGAAGCACCCTATACCATAGTTCATATTATTAATCTCTCTCCACATGTACTTTAGGATGATGATGTTTCTAATAAGGCTTGACATGGAAAGGATATGTCATACAATAATCAAGTCTCCAGTTAACTTGTGGAATACGTTGCATCAACCTGGGAGCATTAGCCGATCTGGTACATCAATACATCTTTCTATGCCCATTCCAATCTTGTCCAACTTTGGTAACTCCCCCTTCTCAACCCCCTCCTCTTTGTTCTAGAAACACGTCTTCTTATTCCATCTTTTCTCGAATCCCCCATGGACTGAGAGGGTTGGTGTGGACTTCAACCCCCCCGGGAGGGTAATATATAGTATGGACGAACTTGCACATGCTTGGATGCATAGAATTTATACATGTCCCAAAAGATGAAATATCCAGGATGGATTTAAAGACTAGACAATGCATCTTCTTGGTGAACAACCAAGATGAAACATGTTGTATGATCTAGTTGAGAATAAGATAGTGTAAAGTAGAGACGTGATCTTTTGTGAAGATAAAACCATTGAGGATATTCGAAAGATTGCAAAGGACCCCCCCGAGCAAATATTAAGCAGTGGATGTGGAGCTCGCTCCATTACAAGATGCTCCAGAACCTATGCCATTCTACTTAGCAGGTGTCGGATGCATGAGAAGAGGAGGATGCCCCAAAGATCTCTGCTCATGATGTGATGCAGATGATCATGATGTTGGGCATGATTCTAAGAGCTCTTCTTCGGATGCTTTCCCACAACAAAGACATGTGAGGGAGAGGCGACCCTCCACTAGATATTCTGCATGTGAGTATATCTTGTTGATAGATTGTGGTGAGCCCGAATGCTATGAGAAAGCCTTACATGACATGAATAAATAAAAGTAGATAGAAGCTATGAATATGAGATGAATTTCCTTCATGACAAGCACACTTTTGAGCTTGTCAAGTTATCCAAAGACAAGAGGGCATTGAGGAATGAGTGGATTTTTTGAGTGAAACATGATGACTCTGTTATCCATGTGAGCTCGAGGCGAACCATTTCTACAGTAATTGTTATTGTAATCTTTGATATATCGATAAAGAATATTGATTTATTTCACTCCCTCTCTGAGATTAAATGAATGAATGCACTTATAAGGTCCCTCAGTACAATTAAGGTTATGTACCATGTCCATCTTAATAATTATACATATGTTGATTCAATTGTTGAATCATAAAGGCTGGTACTTAGATGATATGACTTAATGAGATCGAGATAACCAAGTCTATGTCGTATACTGTCATGATATATGCATGCAACCTCTGTCTGGAGATAGATGTATTGTTATATGTTTGAATATGTACATTTGGAAGACCGATAGGTTGGTAATCTAATCAAGGTCTATGCACTGACGAGCTGATGTGCATATGAGAGCATATGAGTAATACGATCTTTAAAAGGGATTATACATGTTCACTATTGAACCGGAATACATGTGCTCACTCATGGAGTATTGGGACCGATCAAATTCCATGCATGATCGTCTTGCTTCCGAAGCATGGCAAGAATTTATAGGTATGATATATGCTTTTGGAAAGCATATGATCGATACCAACTCTCAATGACCGAATGAGAAACCTAATGATAAAATCCTGAAGAAGACAATCTAAAAATTATCTAAAACTTCAGGAGGTCTTCCAATATGCATGATGTACGAGTATTAGGAATACTTGAAGGTGATGTGATCTTAAATGATTGTTTAACCATGGCGCATCCATTTCGAGGGAGTGATGAAGCATGTTTGGATTTTATTGACTCCTCTCAGTAGAGAAGTAATCTAATCTTAGTTCAAATATTGGATATTGATCTGAATATGATTCCGATACAATAAGAAGATTATATTTACAGCTTTGATTTAATCAAGCATCTATGAGAGGTCTCCGATATCTGGATTTGAGATGTGATCTCAATATCCAAGTCATTATATGTGGAACGTACAATTGCCCTGTCCTTATATCCAAGTATCCACAGAGAAAGCACATTATTCTTAAAAAAGTTAAAGAATAATTCCATTGTTGACTAATGTATCTGAGCATTGGGAAATTGATAATTAAATATTATTTAATTATCATGAATAATACGAATATGATTCATATTATTTAGATACATGTGAATGGAGATACAAGATAATTAAATAAGATTTAATTATCAATGCTATGAATAATGTGGATATCACTATCCATATTAATCATATACATTATAAATATCATTTATGATATATTAGAGAGAGAGAGAGAGAGTTAATTGTAAATAGTATTTACAAATTAAATATTGATGTGAATTTTTCACATTGGACAATTAATTGAAAATACAATTTACATTTTATTTTGGATGTGTGAATATGATTCACATCTTTTCAATGGTATGATTAAAATATTTACAAAATAATTTAGAATTATTTTTGTGAATTAATTTGCAATAAAAGTTGTTGCAAATAAATGAAGGATTATGTGAGATATAAAATCTCATATAATTGGAAGAGGGAGACACCTTTCTAATATGGAGGGTGGACGACCACCCTTGACTAATTCAAGGTGACCGTTCCCTCCACATGGAAGGTGGCTAGCCTCCTTCCTAATACTTTTATGTATATTGATTTAATTGAATTAAATTATATTGATAATAATTTAATTTAAATTAATTGCCATTGCAGTTTATGCAACAAAATCATGGCCATGTAATAAAAATACAAATCAATCTCAACCACTGATTTTGTGTTGCACATCGATTCCCTCAAGCAACACAGATCCTATCTCAGAGCCGATAGAGAATCTTGCATCAGATGAGTGTGTTACCAACCCAACATATACACGGGCATGCAACTTTACAGCTAAGATTCAACACGATTCTTCCTTTATGGATTCTACTGAGACCCAAGAATTCCTCTCCAAGGAGGAAAACTTGGAGGTCATTGCCTTTTGTGATCCATTGATACACTATTGGAGATGTATGATGACATTCATAATATATATGTTATTGAGTCAAAACAACTGGTGGCAAATGATTCTGATACTTCGGAGGCCAAACTTTATTCAGTTGTAGACCCTTTATTCGAGCCATCCAGCTGCGAGAACGTTGAGCCCTCTTTTCATTCAGGTTCTAATAAGGGCTTTATTACTACTAAGATAGATCAGATTGCAACAGAGTTTGACCTCTTTCTGACATCTACTTCATACATGACACCGAAGTCTCTTTAGTCACATATAGTTGAGGATGCAATGATTGGAAGATTATTCATTTTCTTCTTATTTTAGTGCTGATGACGACATCGATTAAGAGACCGTGATACAGCTTTCAAAGGTCAATTTTGTTCATCTTTTCGGCCATCTGGGTTGTTTCTCACTTGTTGACGCATATCAGTTATCCTTTAGTTTAGATATGGATATATTTGAGGATGACCTTGATGTCAACCTTTCCCTTGTATAATCGATTGTTCCTCAATCATGCAAGAAGTCCAATCTTCGACATTCTTGAGCTTGTACATTCTTTCCAATTTGTTCATTCTTTTCACCTTGTACGTACACGTTTTCTATTTTATTCATTCATTCTTTCGTTGATTTACACCCTATGTCTCTCTTTGGATTTTAGCTATACTTAGGATGTACTTTATCCTAAGTATAGGGGATGTAGACATTATTTTGTTCATATTCGTTCAATTTTATTACCCTTGTTGTTTCTTATACTCAGGATGTGCTTTACCATAAGTATATGTAGGGTAATATCGTTCATTTATGTCTTTAATTGTTTTCATTTTGTGTATCCTCTGTTCTTTCTCTTGTCCCTCAACTGTTGATATCCTTCTCTATACTTAGGATATTTTACCCTAAGTATAGGGGGACAAGCCAAGTCTTTGATTGTGTACAATCTTGTGATCTCGTTCATCTTCATTTTTGAGTCTCCTACACTTATGATTAGTTGATCCTATTTATAAAGGGGATGATTGACTTCTATTCGTTTATTCTTTCTTTGAGTCATTATGGTATAGTATTATTTTCACCAATCTAAACTTGAGTTATGTCTTCCTTTGTCGCTTTTTGGTCACTATGAGGATATAGTTCGTGCTAAGTATAGGGAGTGTCGTATATATATTCTATATATAATTAGAATCCATAACTCGTACTTTATTGTATTTTTAATAATATGGCTCTAAAAGTATGTGTTAATATTTTTGGTTTTTAACATCGATAGAAAACTATAAACATGACTTATAAAAAGGGCTTTAAAAGTTGTATATAAAATGTGTTGTAAAATTCTTGTATATAAAATTCTTAATTATTTAAAATTTGTCATAAAATTCTTTTGTAAAATCTTGTATAAATCTTGTATTAAACCTGCATAAAATATGTATAAATTTCTTTGTGAATAAGTACATAATTCTTGTAAATTCTTATAATCAATTCAATTAACTAACTCTTTCAAAATACCAAAAAATTAAAGTTTTTTAAACTAATTAAAACTTTTCAAAATTCTTAAAATTGTACATAAAAAGTTTAAATCGAAAAATTCACTTCATAAAAATGATTGCCTTAATTAGCATTTTTTAGAACAAGATTGATTCTTGAACGGAATGGAACTAAGTCTGAAGGATGAAGCTTGGTTTAGACCACAATCCACTTAATTCTAAAGAGACTTTATCATGAACCAGAATTGACACTCTTCAGATCTTTGACTTAATTCTTTGGGTATCATAAGATCGTGTTCAGGATTCAACTTAAACTTGCCTAAGTAGGACACCTGTTGTCATCCATATAACTCCTCAACAGTAAACCAATTTTGGACTTATGCACATTGCACTTAGCTCAACTTGCATGGGGTTATGAAGGACAATTCATTTTAGTGGTGCATTTTCATCCTTATCTAGTGGCATATACATTTAAAGATGGTAGATGTGGGGTTGAAATAAAGCTTCTAATGAGGGATGGACTGTTAGCGTAATTTTTTCTAAGACCCCAAAATATGGATGAAAAAAAAGATTCTATATATGTCGGGGTATAAAAGATCAATGCAGTGCAACAATATTTCATACAAAAAGAAGCTGAATTACTAAACAAATACATGATCACAATGTTCCATGCTTCAAAAAGCATGCATATCTTAGTTGAGACTTAGCTAAACTAACCAAGCTTCACAGGAGATGTGACTACACTGATCACACTCAACTTCTTTTCTCATTCTTCTAGATTCTCCCCCTTTCGATTATGAACTAGTACACACCTGAACTCAGAAGGGAATACCCCTTCCTCGAGGATCGAGTAGCTGGATGAGGAACCGATGGGAGTGTATTATTGGAGTGGTCGACTTTTCGCCTCCTCAAGCAGGAAGACCTAACACCTTTCACACAGTACAAATTGACTTCAAGGTTGAATAGTTCACTTGATGGATGGGTGGATCTAAGCTTGCTGTTGAGGTGAACCTGAATGGGGATTTGTGGAACTTGAGAACTGTTGAGACTTAAATCCTAATTCTAATGAGGTCCACAAATTATTAATACAAAGTCCTATTCCAAGTTCTTGAATTTTTGGATAAGTGAAATCTGATTTAAAGAAACAAATTTGTTCTAAGTTCTTTCATTTTTCTTTTTCTTTCTCTTTTTTATCTTTCACTTATTCTTAGAATAAGTGTTTGCTAAGGGATTGGAAAAGATAAAATATAAGAGAATGATGAATCCATGATTCATCTCCTTTATTCTTTCATTTGTCTAAAATTCTTGGTAAAATGCATGTAAATATCAACTAATTCTTATTAATTAATATTCTAACCTCATTTGCTAATATTACATATTTACCACTTATTTTATCCAAAATAAAATAATAAAGAGAAAAATAAAAAATAAAAGAAAGAGGGATGTAGATATCTAAAATATGTACAGACAGATCCTAATCCTGATATCGGGTCAATATTGGTCTGGTCTACCACATAAGTAGGGGGAGATAAGGATCCTAATCTATAAAAATTATCAGAAAAGAAATCATCATCATTGTACATATATTCATCTTTCACCTTGTACATATGTTTACCTATTTATTTATCATTCAGATAATCTCAAATAAAATCATTCTCTTCTTAATTTTTTTATAATATATATATATATATATTCATTTTTAAAAATATCATAAAATTATTTAATGTAAAAATAAATAATTACAATGAATCAAAAAAATCGTAAAATCTAACTTCTATAGTTCATATCTATTTATATAAAACTCTAATTGACCAAACTCACTTTTAAACTTTGTTTTATAATTAATACTATTTATTAAAAATATCAAAACATCGTATAATTAATAGTGTGTTTTATCATTTAGACCCCTCTACATATATGCATTATATGCATATAAAATTTATTTATTTTCTATTAAAATTAATTCCAATTCCAATTAACTTAATTCTTTTTTAAAATGTATATAAAAATTAGTAGAAAAATGCGAAAATATAACTTAGAATTAATTATTAATAAATACCAAAAATCTCAAAACTAAAAAGCCGTAAAGTCGAACTTCCGAACCTCACATCTCGGCTATATGAACTCCAAGTTAGGTGTACTCACTTTTAGAGTTTGCTTTATTAAATTATCTATCAAATAAAAGTGATTTCACTAAAAACAAAGTTAATATGCAAAAAGTAGGTTTTGAGACCTTATCGGTATACATGTACAATCTAATTCTATTTTATTTATACTTATTATTTGACATTTCTTTTGTATTTAATATTTTATAAATAATGTGTTGATAATATATTTTGTATATAAAATAAAATAATATTTATTAAAGATTAAAATAACCCAAAAAATAATTGTATATACTCATTATATATGTATAATATACCTATATTGTATATATACATTTAACCAATTTAATAACATTATTTATTTAATTAAATTTCATAATTAATTAATTTATTACATTATTTACATTTTTACATATTTAAATTAACTTAGAATTTTTATTTAATTTATAAGGTGTTCTATATATTGTATATCACCACTTTATCCTCTTCCTTATTATGTCCTTTTCCTCTTATTTCTCCCTCTCTCCACCATGTGGTGCGTTCTTATTGGACACCTTCCATTTGACTTTTCTCCCCTATCCTTCTTCTGCCTCTCTCTCTCTCCTTCTTCCTCTCCTCTTCTTTTTCCCCTCTTCTTCCTCCTCCTCCTCCTCCTCCCTTCTTCTTCTCTCTTCGTTGCAAGCCGAACTCAACGGCCTAGGACCACCCAGGCCGTTCACGAACTTCTTTGCCAACCACCTCGTCTTCTCCGTCAATTTCCCCTCCAAGTTCAACGTACCAAGACCCTGCTATATCCTCTTCTATTTAAGGTCCTCCACCTCCCTTAGAGCTTGATATCTACCATTAATGACATATATCCATTCCAGTGAGCTCCGAAGCGAGGGTGTGAATGATAGAAGCATCACCATGCCATTGAAGCAAGGACGAGGAGAGGTGGACCGACGCGATCTCGCTAGCATGGAAGTCTAGCTCTGCCACACACTTAGCCTTCATGATCACTGCCGTTGCGTCTAGGCAGTGACTTCTGGAGTTACTCTGAGCTCCAGAATCCCAAGCGATACATTCAATTCCAGGTTAGTTTACTGCAAACTTCTCCCTTCTATTTCTTTTATCCTTCTCTCATTCCCTTTCTTCTCTTCTTGAATCTCTCTCTTCTTCTTCTTTTTCTTCAATTTCTATCTAAATCCAAATCAAATCCGCTTCCAACCATCTCTTCCCATCTAGATCCCATCACCTTCATTCTATCTGACAGATTTGATCATCTCCGATAGCATATGGTTATCGAAGATTTAGAGATGATCCTCCACTGTCGATATAGCTCTTTTCATTCACTTTCCTATTTGTGTTTGGATCGAGGTTTAAAACCTCGAGTTGTTTCATCTCCTGTAGGTCATCAATTTGGAGGCAAGGCAAACATTGTGAAACTCATAGCACATCTCCTAAAGCTTTATGAGGAAGCGATCCATCATCGGAGCTACAACTCCAGCCACATACGATCACACCAACATCCAACAACTCAGAGACGAAGAACAATAGTTTTTAGAGATCTGGAATAGTGTCACATCATCTACGTGTGCTAGAACACTCAGAGAAGGACTTTCAGAGCCTTGCACTGCAAGTTGCATATAATCGCAGCTCTACATCCGAACACAATCACCGTGCACAGATTCAATCTCTCCATCACCTTCATCTTCGAGGATCGTGCACATAACGATCAAGGCCACCTGCATTTAAGAACCATCGCCTGGAGGTATTTGGCTAGATTTTACAGATTGGAAGTATGAAAACGCCGCTGCCATGTTCTTCAGACTGAGGAAGAACACCTACATCCCCAAATTCAATAGGAACTCTCTAATCAAAGGCCATCAAACAACCCAAATCAAAGCACCCCCACCACCTATTATTCAGATCACAAGACCCACACGTAATTTTCCAGTTTTTTGGGATAATTATGATTTTTATCCCTGAACTATTGCTATTTTCAAATAGGTCCCTCGTCGACTCAGACACGTGAGGAGACACATGATAATCTATGAAGTGCAAGCGAGCCCCTGTAGATTTCATAATTTGTCATGCGCCAGATTATTGTCAGAAAATACTACAATACCCCCAAATATAGTTCATTAAATAAGTAGTATTATATTCATATTAAATAAAATCAAAAAAATATATAATAAAAATATGTATAAATAGATAGTATCATATTACATACTGTATAAAATTATTTTTAAAAATAAAAATACTTTCTATTTTTAATACTTCAAAACAAAATAATAAAAAAGTACACATACTATAAATATACGTAAAAATATAAAATTACCTCTAAAAATTCTATAAAAATTACATGTATCATATTTTACTCTAGTTTATAGAATAAACCAAAAAGAAAAAAAATCAGAAATTAAATTTCTTAAAAATTAAAAATACATAAAAATTTTAGAAGTTCATAACTAGTTCTTGAAAAATCACAAAGATACGCACAATTCCTTGTTTTAAGGTATTTTTATCTACTTTCTAGTAAAAATAAAAACAAAATATTTTCTTACTATTTACTATTTTTAAAATCCAAAATACTTCCATGTTTTCTTTTAAAACATTTTTTTCAACTTCCATAATATTTTAAAACTCATAAAATATAAAAATCACCAAAAAATTCACAAAATAATAAACAAAATATAAACATAAAAATATAAAATTTAAAATTAAATAAAAAAATATAAAATCAATACATATACTACTTTACTTATAGGTATATAAAACACAAAAAAAACAATACGAATAACAAAAAATCAACTAAAAATCATAAAATAAATAAAAATCAGAAAACTATCATTCCTTAGTTTTATCTACTATTACCCTAGTTTCTAATGTTTGCCTCCCTGAGTTCTACACTCCCGTACTTCACACTATACACTTTAGTTTAGGAGTCTAAATAAAAACATACAATCTTTTTCTATGAATATCGTTCGATCGACACATCGATGTTGTCTATCTTTTTAGACGACTAGACCAAACATGTTTTTTAGTGGACTAATCATGACTCAAGGAAAGTTGACCCCCCGGTCAACTGTCAAGCAACCCTCTTCTTCGTTTTCTTCACCTTCCTCCATGCCTCCATTCTTCTTGAGCAGCCACCTCTTTGTCGCCACCATCTTACTCTTCATGCCTATCTTCTAGACCTCACCATCTCATCTTATCCTTCACCCCATCATCTTCACAAGATGGTTGATCACCCTTATTTATAAATAAGAACCTCGCCATTCCTTGATTTTTGATCACTTTTGGTGAACTATATCCCCCTAAATCCATTCATGGTGTGACTACCTTTGTGACAAGAAGGTTTCCATCAGGTTGGAGGAGAGGATAAAGTTCCTCAAAGGCTGATTCACCCTCGCCGGAGACACCTCCGACGACCTCTGCTCCCAGGTCAATCCGATCAAGTATGCATGTTTTAATCGCTTTCTAGTGTAGATTTCCTTTCCAACATTTATTTCCGCATTTCATTTTATGTATTTATCTTGTGTCTTAGATTAGATAACTAGATTATAGTATGATGGAGCTCTAGAGCTCCGACCAATGTTTTATTTGTTCAGCCACTATCAGACCACCATGACCATTTCTTCACATTCTCCTTCATCTTCTCCACATTTCCCTACACCCAGACCCTTCTAATCTTACAAAGATCATGCCTGCCGATCTTTTACGCCACCCTTCATCAGAGGTCACCCCGTTCACCCCATTCCTTTGCATTCAGCTTAATTTTTGGGTTAAGGAAAGTCATCCTCGAGCCGTGGAAGTTTTTCTGCAAGTTGGAGCATCCGACGAGGGACCTGGAGGGAGAATCGAAGCTGACTTGTAGCCCTAAGTCGTTGGAGCAAGAATGTCACTCCACACCTCTTCCGGTGAGGCCTTAACCTTCTGAAGTACAACTGCACATATGGCAAGAGGTAGGAAGCTACTGGACCGGGCATCATCGAAGATCATCGTTAGATCTTGGAGTATCTGCATTCTAAGAGAGGAATAAGGAACGATCTACCATGCTCTTCCTCATAGGCTCCCAACCGTTGGATGGAAGGGACAACCCAGATCTAATCTGGGCTATTGATATTAAGGCGAAATGAAGCCCGCACCCAACCATCGTATTCAAGTGGAGGTGATGTGGCCTGACCATGACTACACAACTCGCCACACGTGTTAGGCACGAGTGCCTCCTGGGTATTTTGCATGCCTCCCCTACACTTTTTGTATTAATATTTGGCCTTGTAAATATTAAATTGTATGAGGCTCTGGGGATCCGGGTTATCCGTTTACACAACACTCGCAATATTAGATTCATTATCGATATACTAGGTTACCATAAATTTAGGGAATTTTTTTTCATAATTTGAAATGACATTCACAAATTGATAACCAAACCACATAACTAATAAGTGTCACCAAATTCACATTTGTATTAATTACCATATATATATTACATGTAACAAAAGAAACTAGAATTATGTACATGTATCCAAAAATATAACATAAGAGAAAGAAAAGCATTTACATTATCCTGAACAAAAACACTAATATGTGTACCATCGAGAGTAACTGCGGAAGCTCGAGGTCAACTATCAATCTACTACGATGCAGACACCTTGCCTGCCATATATGATTGGAACAAGAGAAATGCCAATAAATGTTGGTACAATCAAAATTTATTTAAAAAAAACTGGTATTTCAGTGGTTTCAAAAGAAAGCAAGTAGATAGGTGTTGATATTTAATGTTAACAAGATACTTGCATGGAAATTTGTTTTCAAGTTGTTTTGGATGTGAATCCGCCGATCACCTATCACCTCATAACTTCCCATATATAACCTTTTCATATATTAAGGAATTATCCATATGTAGGTTATTATCGTTTTATCACTTATTGATCTTGTTTATGGATCTTGGTAATAAAGATGATGAGTCTCTGATCTTATCTTTATTTCTGTCTAATTTATCAAGCGTGGTGGATAGTTTGTGGTCTTCGTCTGAGTGTGACTTCACACTACGACTCTTAAGGTATGGAGAATACCTTAGGGTTTAGGTGCCTCCATAGGAATGTAGTGGAGTATAATGCATCCTAACTAAGTTCCTAATATGTCTACTAGCTTCTCCTAACACCCATAATTGTAAATTCTAATTTTTGATTTAATGTCAATGATTGATGATTGGTGATTGATGGCAATTGATGATTTTTATCTCACGATCTTTTCTTTGCCAGATCTCTTGGTGGAACGGTAAGAATAGTATCAAATCATCTGTATCTAATCAACTGTAGCCAACTCTAAACAATAACCAAGCTTAACTCCAGCTAACCACTACCTTTTCCTCGTCAAGGCCTACAGTAACCAAAACTCAAGTGATGAGGAAGCCTCCTAAGAGACTCTTTCGTCTCACCCTCCCAGTGGAAGTGCGGTCCAGAAGAGGGGTAGGAACACTCCCAAACTACACCCTGAGATGGGTGGGAGAGACTTTCCGGACTAAGTCACTCCGGAAAACCGACTCGATCACTATGGACAAAAAAAGCTCTAAAAACCAAAACCAAGGGTCCTCCATCCTAGGCGCGCTATCGAAATAGGGTCAGCGGAACTGGTTAAGAACTCGGATCTCTACGAAGCGTAAAAACACTACGAGCTCGTATAAAAAACGTAAAAAGGATTGGGATCCTAGACCCATACATTAGGAGGCTGCTTCCCAAATTGTGCTTTGTATCTCCCACCCAGCTGAGGGTCACCGTTCCTCGCACTGTCAGGTGTAAGGGTCTCCATGACTGATACAATTAACTGATATCACTACTTCACCATTAATTTCACTTATTTGGTTATTCAATCCTCTCTCAATCTCTTCTATAGTTTACTTACTGATGAACACTCCCGCTACCCTAGTTAGTTCAGGCAGATTAATGTCCAAATTATTTGTCAATGTTCGTTGCAGTCGGATAACGAGAGGGCTAATCAAAAACCACTTTTAATTTAATCGAGTTAATTTCGAGTGGCATTTTTTTACTTGGTGAAGTCCAAGGTCGAACTCAGGGAGGCGTCTGTCTCCTTAGGTGAATTTTTAGCAAAGTTTCAGTGTTCAATTTTTGAGGAATATATTTTTTTAGTCTTTTTTCAATTTTCTATGCAGGATACATGCAATATCAAGCCAATTTTGAAGTTAAATCAGAAATATGTTCAAATGAAGTATAAAAATAATAAAAATTGTCCAGATGATGAAATATGGTGAAAATAAACTACCCTAATTTTTTTGGAATTTTTCAACACTAAATGAATTAAAAATGAATGCAGGGTGATTTAGACTAATTTAATTTTAATAAATATCAAATCACAAAATTTTGGGGAACTAAAATTATCCTAGATAGATCTAATGATGAGAAATCCAGGAAAATTATCAGACCTTAATCTTACTGTGAAATGAACCTAATAAAAATAAACTAAAGAAATCACCAATTAATTTATTTAGGCCTCGAAATGTGTGCAAATGAGATGAAATTTTTATGCAATGTTAAGTTAATTATCCTAGAGCTAATATGATTTTTTGGGAAATTTTGGAATTACAGAAAATTTCTATTAATTAAAAGTTGAAATTAGGCAAAATATCATAGAAATGGACCAATTAATTAATTAAAAATTCTACCGATATCACAAAATTATGCCAATATCACATAAGATAAAGGACAAGTTACACTACAACATGCAATTTTTGGAATTTAAAAATGATGCAAAATGGACACCTAAATATGCGTGCAAAGACAAGGGTATAAATGCAACACAGAAAATAAAAATTACATAAAAATAAATATGCTAACAGGGACCTTTATGCAATTACCTAGAATGCAGGGGGTGGAATGCAATTTCTCCACTAACGCACGTGCTCCTCACGTGAAGGCGCTTCACAGGGATTGGTTTGTAATTTCAGAAAGTTCCAGGGGCCATGATGCAATTTGCCCAAGGCGCACGTGCTGCTCACGTGGGATACCCTAGGCTCGGATGACTTCGGTGGCTCAGGACGAGGCTCGGGTGCCCTGGAGGTTTGGCTGGAGGCTCGGAGTAGCTTCGGGTGGTCAGAGCCTAGAGGTCGGGGAAGAGGCTCGGACTAGTCGATGTGGCGCGATGGGGACCGTTGGATCTAGATTGATCCAATGGTTTCTGCTGATGACGACGTGGCGTGATCAATCCCGTTGGATCACTGATGATCCAACGGTGGCTGAGTGAGGTGACGTGGCTGACTAAGCATCGTTCGATCAAGATGATCGATCCAACGGTGATGGGCTTCCTCCAGAGATGGCGACGTGGTGCGGTTGTGACCGTGGGATCAAAGAGAGATCCAACGGTGGCTCTGCTGCTCCGCCTCTTGGACACGTGGCTGCATTACGATCCGTTCGATCAAGATGATCGAACAGTGGCTGTACTTCGTCTTCAACGGTCCTCCGCCACCTACGGAGGAGAAGGCGAGGCTCCGGCGAAGGGAGCTTTGCTCCGCCCGATCCTCCAGGCGTCGATGAAGGTCTCGGGCGACTCTGAAGTAGCTCGGGAGATGCACGGTGAAGTGGCGAAGCGTCCGATGGTCCCAGGAGTGAAGGAGGCATGTCGAAGCTCGATGGCGATGAAGCTCGAAGGAAGCTCCGATGAGCTTCCGGCCAGTGAAGGAAGGAGCACCTGCAAGGGGTTAGGGGTATAGCCAAAGCACGTGGGTTGTGCATGGAGATGTGGGAAGCGAGATGCGAGGCCTGCGAGGGAATTGGGGTGACCGGCGATGGTGCTCCGCCCAAGTGGCGGAGCTGGAGTTGATGAAAGGTGAAGTGCGTTGTCGGAGGGAGATAAATGTATTGCGAAGATAGGAGCTCCGTCGCGGAGCTCGGAGGGATGAAAGTGGAGCGAGAAGATGCCTGTGGAAGGTGAATAAAGTAGGAGAAATCAAAGGAAAAATTAAGAAGAAGATCAAAGGAGGATAGAGGAGGTTACCTGGGGACTGGAGCTCAGATTTGAGCTCCAGGTCTTCGCTCAAGGGGTCGGTAGGGTCCCGAGCTCAAGCAGCTCACGGAGGGAGGCTGCGACACGACGGAGTTCGCCGTGGATCTCGCCGGAGAAGAAACCCTTCTTCGCTCAACGATTCGTCTAATCCCTGTCACCAATTGGAAGTTCGGAGCTCAGGGAAGCTCTCTGGAATGGCGGATGGGCGTGACAGTGGCCAGTGATCGAGTATTTATAGGATGAAGTCGATGGCCGGAGTCGCAGGAAGGTGGAGTTTGTGGGGGTTATGGAGCGGCTCTGGTGGGAGTCATGGTGATTGAGGGAGCTGGCGAGGATGAGGGGATATTGGTGAAGGTCGTGGAGGTATTGGCAGTTGGCGAAGATGGCTGGAGTGGAGGCGAAAATAGAAAGGGCGAGCCCCTCGCGCAAGATCGAGAACGTGGGAGAGAGAGGGCGTCGGAGGTGGAAGACGAGGCCCTGGCCATTGGATCTTGTGATCCAACGGCCCAGGTCGAAGCGCTAAGGAGCGGGTAGGATCAGATCAAGGGAGAATTGATCAAGGGGTGTGATTGCGCCACGTGGTGCGTTGTGGGAGCGGTGCTGGCGAACGGTGGAGATGACGCAGGGGTTTGATCAGATGGCTAAGGATCTGGCGCTAAAGAACGACATGGATCAAGAGATGAGGGTGAGATCTGAAGGCGCAAGACGCGCCACGTGGCAAACTGAGGAAGAGGCGCGAACGGGCGGATCAGATCTGAGATGGAAGTGATCTGACGGCATGGGATAAAGGCACACGTGGAGATGGCGCAGCCGTTGGATCGGGATGAATATCCAACGGCTGTGGGCACGGGCGGCTAGGGCAAGGGGAGCAGGCTGCGTGGCGCAACCAGAAGGTGCCACGTGGCCAGCTGTGATTGGTTGAGAAGAGAAATGAGTTTAGAAGGAGAAGGAGACCGAATTTGGAAAAAACTCAAAACATGAAAGTTGTAGATCTTGATGAGATCTACAAGTTTCTTGTTGACCAAAGACGGAGATGAGGTCAAATATGATACAAAAATACAAATATACACAAATATAGTATACATAGTATACATAGAGGCCCAAAAACCCAACTTCCTACGAGCTCCAAATTGAATGAAATTAGTCTCATTTTAAAGGTCTTTTAATGTGTATTCATCTGAAAGTGAGTAGACCTATTTTGGAGGTTGTATGAGGGAATTATGGGCATTTTGTGGTCCAGGGGTTCTAGGGCTTTATTGGATATTTTACAAAGGAGATCTTGGACCTTCTTCCTCACATTATTAACTAAGGTGTACATATTATAAGGGAGATGTTATTTTTATAGGTGGATATTTTACAAGTGATCTTGGCTTCTTATTTAATGCAAAATGTGAATGCTAAAATGCATATTTTATGAATGCATGTATGAATGCTAATTGTGCAAGAAAGAGGGAAATATGCATCTATTTACTCGGGAACAAGCTTCTATTTTCAACTTTTAGAGTGATGAATCACAGATTCATCAACCCCCTATACTTAAGCCTTGCTCGTCCCCGAGTAACTAAAATGAAATGCATGAGTGAAATGATATTGGGTTCCATACCAAGGTCATGAACAAAAGTTGAAAATGGAGCTTGACTCGACCTTTGGATTAATTGTGTGGCGGAACCTTATTGGGACCTGAACTTAAGACCTAACAGACTTCAAGTTCCACAAGTCTTCTATTCAATACGCCTCAACAGTCAGGTCAGAACAAATCCTCAAACGCAAATTTCTGATGACTATGATTCTTACTTGTACTGTGTAAGTGAAATGTAACTCTCCACATCAGAAATGACTCGGAACCAACCTCCTCTAACAAGGTAACTCAATAACCTGGTCCAGTAACTCTTTCCTCGAGGAGCGGGGTATTCCCTTCTAAGTTCAAGTGCAACCAGCTCAAGAGAAGGGGTAGAGAAAAGAATGGACGGTAGCCAGTGTAGCTACCTATCCCGGGATGCCTGACCAGTGTAGCCAAGTCATCCAGCTGCATTTCTTTGCTAATATACAGACTCCGACAGGTATTTTATTTTCACTTGGACCTGTCTGATTTTTTTGGAGTTTTTGCATTTTTTTCAAACTCATACAAGGTGCAGCATGTACATCAGGAGTTTTTCCTCTTGAGCCAGTAGACTATCCCTCTTTTGAAGCATTATTGCAACCCACAGCATCCCGTCCTTAGACGTCAACACTACCGGACTAGGTTGAGATGCACTACCCTCCCTAGAGGAGGACGGATGTTTCCACCCGTGTGCTACTCCAAGCTAAAGGATTCTACCTCCTCACCACCTCATCAATGAAGAGCTACGTGCATTGTGCTTGTCCAAGTTTGGTCACTGTCTATAAGAATCATGCGTGTGCACGAGATATTTTACTTAGACTAATCAAGATGACATGTGAACATAGACTTGCGGACTCAAAGAATTAAGTCACTTGACCTGAGAAATCTTAATCCAGTTCCTATAAGGTTCCTATGAAATTAGGTGGATTAAGGTCAAATCAAGTCCATCCTCAATATCTACTCATAACTTGGTTCAGAACCCACTAGCTCTCCACCTTGCATATACAAGATATGCAGATGAGATGCAGACGACATGCTATGTAGATGATTTGTAAATGCAAGATTCTTTTTCTTTTCTTTTCAAATGCAGAGATGATATGCAAGAGTAAATAAGAAGCCTTTTTTTCTTTTTTTTTTCAAATTTTACCCACCTGTAATTATTACAAAATATATACAAAAATACGCGAAAATACGCGAAAGTACGAGCTATGGGTAAAGTATATATGTAATATATACACGCCCCCCTATACTTAGCGTGTGCTATGTCCTCAGAGCATGAAAAGCGAGGAAAAAGACATAGCTCGTGCTAAGCATAGGAGAGCTTAAGAGAATGAAAAATGTATAGGAATCGACCGGCCCCCCTATACTTAGGCTCTGGCAGTCTAAGTGTAGAAGAAAGTCAAAAAGTGGGGCAGACGAGGTCAAGAAGAGAAGTGGATGAATATACAATGCGGGCATCGGTCCCCCCTATACTTAGGCTCAGGTCAGCCTAAGTATAGGACGGAAGTGAGTATGAGGACCAATGTGATCTGGAGAATGTACAGAGAAACGACTCAGGTGACTCATCCCCCCTACTTAGGATCTGGTCATCCTGAGTATAGTCCAAGATAGTGATTAATGAGGCGGGGATGGGTTACTAGAGTTGCGGGGGAGAAAGGATAGAATGTACAGGAATGATGATATAAACAAGCGAGTCGGTCTGAATCTTTCAAGATGCTGCTGATGGCTAGAGCTCACTGCTGCAAGGTCTCATACGCGGCTCGAGGTGTATCTGTTGAATCTGTCTCGCGCATGAATACAATCTCCTCAACATGGACTAATTGCTCATTGGATTCGACGAAGTGCTTCAACAGTTGTCCATTCACTAGGAATGTCGGTGCGTCATTTGCGAGATCTGAGATCTCGACACATCCACTATCATGCACCGTACGGACGACAAATGGGCCTGTCCACTTGGACTTCAACTTGCCTTCGAAAATCTTCAGCCTAGAATTAAACAACCATACCTTCTATCCAGGAACAAAGGTCTTTCGTCTGATATATCTATCATGCCAACGCTTCACCTTGTCCTTGTACACCAAACTGTTGTCATATGCGCGGTTTCTGATTTCCACAAGCTCATTCAGATCCATTTCTCTCTGCTTCTACCCAAGGTGTGTGTTCCAGTTGACCTTCTTGATTGCCCATTCTGATTTATGCACTAACTCTGCAGGCAAATGGCACGGCTTTTCGAATACCATTCGGAATGGGGAGGTTCCTAACGGTGTCTTGTAAGCTGTCCTATACGCCCAGAGGACTTGATCCAAGATCTGAGACCAATCCTTCTTGTCCGGATGGACAAGCTTTTGCAATATAGTCTTCACCTCCCGATTCGACACCTCAGCCATACCATTAGTTTGTTGGTGGTAAGGACTCGCGACACGGTGTTTGATGCCGTAGTCCTTCAGGAGTTTCTTCACCTCCTGATTTACAAAGTGGCTACCCCCGTCTGATATCATCATTTTGGGGATCCCGAACCTAGAGATGACGTGTTCTCTGATGAATTTACAGACAGTCCTGCTGTCTGCGGCTCAGGTCGGGATAGCCTCCACCCATCTAGATAGATAATCTACCGCAAGAAGGATATACTCGAACCCGTGGCTAGCAGGGAATGGGCCCATGAAATCGATGCCCTAGGCGTCAAAGACATCACAGATGATGACATGCTGCATAGGCATCTCATCCTTGGAACCAACGGTTCCTCCCATTCTCCGGCATACTAGACACAACTTCGCAAAGGTGATGGCATCGCGAAACAGAGTCGGCCAGTAAAAGCCACACTGAAGTACCTTCCATGCGGTCCTCTTCCCGGAGTGGTGTCCTCCTGCCTCCAAGCTGTGGCATAAAGAAAGGACACTCTGGTATTTCTCCTGAGGAATACACCATCTCCAGACACAATCCGGTCCTTTGAAGAAAAGGATCGGATCCTCCCAATGGTAATGTCTAGCATCCGACTTCAGTCGGTCAATGCGGCTCTTGGGCCAATCTTCGGGAACCTTTTTGGAGACAAGATAGTTCACGATGTTGGCGTACCATGGGAGTGAGTCAACAACAAAAATCGACTCGTCAGGGAAGGAGTCTCGAATAGGTGAATCCTCGGAAGTATTAAGATCTTCGAGACGAGAGAGATGATCGGCTACTACGTTCTTCTTTCCAGGTTTATCACGGACGTCCAAATAAAACTCCTGGATAAGTAAAATCCACCGAAGAAGATGCGCCTTCGCGTCCTTCTTCTCCATCAAGTATCGCAGTGCCGTGTGGTCAGTGAACATAATTACCATGGATCCAATTAAGTGCGATCTGAATTTATCCAAGGCAAACACTACTGCAAGCATTTCCTTTTCCGTAACTGTATAGTTACGCTGAGCGGTGTCAAGTACTTTGCCTGCGTAGTGGATTGCGAGCGGGACGCCATCCCTTCTCTGTTCTAACACAACCCCAACAGCAAAGTCTGAGGCGTCCGTCATGATCTCAAAAGGTAGAGACCAATCTGGGGCTTGTAGGATAGGTGCGTCCATGATCATTCCTTGTAAAAGCCTAAAGGCCTCAAGACATTTGTGATCAACAACAAACTCCATATCTTTACCTAAAAGCTCAGTTAGCGGTCGGAAAATCTTAGAAAAATCCTTAATGAATCTCCGATAAAATCCGACATGCCCGAGGAATGACCGCAACTGTTTGATGTTGGCTGGTGGCTGGAGTCGTCTGATCACATCCACCTTGGCAGGGTCAACCTCCATTCCTCTCTTGGAGATGACGTGCCCGAACACAATGCCCTCCGTCACCATGAAGTGACTTTTCTCCCAGGAGAGCACCAGATTGACCTCACAACATCGTTTGAGGACTCGGTCCAGATTCCTAAGACATGAATCGAAGGAATCACCGTGGACCAAGGAGTCATCCATGAAGACTTACAGGAATTCGCCGACTATTTCTGCGAATACAACAATCATGCACCTTTGGAAAGTACCTGGAGCATTGCATAACCCAAAGGGCATGCGCCTGAAAGCATAGGTACCAAAGGGGCATGTGAACGTGGTCTTTTCCTGGTCCTCCGGAGCTATGGCTACTTGATTGTAGCCCGAGAACCCATCTAAGAAGCAGGAGAATTCTTTCCCCGCTAGTCTCTCTAAGATCTGATCAATGAACGGTAGGGGGAAATGATCCTTCTTCGTCGCGACATTCAAGTGTCTGTAATCCACACAGACGCGCCACGACGTAGGCACTCGCGTCACGATCTCCTCTCCGTCCTCATTCATGGTCGTTTGGATTCCTAACTTTTTCGGGATCACATGGATTGGGGCCACCCATTTAGAGTCAGAGATGGGATAAATGAAACCCGCGTTGCACCATTTCTCTATCTCCTTCTTCACGACCTCTCGTAAATTTGGATTCAAACGACGTTGCAATTCACGAGAGGGTTTGGCTTCATTCTCTAAGTAGATATGGTGCGAACACAGAGCGGGATTTATCCCGTGGAGATTAGAAATGTTCCAGCCTATTGCCTTGCGGTTTTTCTCCAGGATCTCTAGCAAGCGAGCTTCCTGCTCCTCGGTCAATCACGAACTGATGATGACCGGAAATCTCCTGTCCTGACCCGCAAGGAAGGCGTATTTCCGTGTTGTGGGTAAAGGTTTGAGCTCAGGTATAGTGTGATCGTCTAGGAAGTCTGGCTCAATCTGATCTCGTTCGGTGTTGGAAGTGGCTGGATCTTTCTCTGTTATCGCTGCCACCAAGTTGTTCGGCTCTGGAGTCGGATCGTCAAAGGTTTCCATGCAATCGGAAAAAGCCTTGTCCGACTCATCATCCTCATCTTCCGATTGTCCTAAAGAGGTAACGACTGATAGGCCCAGTTGGGCCTCATCGAAGATGTAGGGCAATGTACGTTCTGAGCTGTACTCGTTTCTAAGGACCTCACAAACTGACTCATGCAATGGATCATCTCCGGAGGGGATGGACTCATCGGTGCTGGCTAGGTTCTGTCTCCATGGCCCAACTATGTCTACATGCTCGCAGTCTGCTTCCGTTGAAGAGTACTCGGTGCTGGATTCGGAGTCCGGTCTCTGCCATCTGGTCTGCTTCATCTCGAGTTCCTCATCTCCGCCTGGAGTTTGGAACAGGATCTTCCCGATCTTATAATCAAACAAGGCCCCTGCTGTTATGAGGAAGGGCCTGCCTAAGATGACTGGGAGTCTCTCCAATTACGAGGGGTTTCCATATCTAGGACAATGATGTCCACCATGTATTCCTGCCCCTCAACTTTGATCACAACATTCCTCAATTCTCCTTGGGACCTCTTGGTTGATTTATCAGCAAATTGCAGGAGGGATTTAGATTTCCTAAGAGGTCCGAGATGAAGCCGCTCATAGAGGGCTGTAGGCATTAAGTTGATTGAGGAACCATTGTCCAGGAGAGTGCGTGCAAACGCGATGTCATCAACATGACTCACTACATAGTGTGCACCCATGTCTCTTCGTTTCCTGGGAAACGAGTTCTTTATTGCACAAGTCATGGCTACTAATAGAACGTGTTTCTCAACACGACTTTTGGTTTTCCTGCTAACCCTAGTAGGTGTGCATCTCACCTTAAGGTATTTTTGAAATGCAGGGGTCATTTCCACGTACTTGTCAAAGGGGATTGTGACCTTGATGTGTTTGTTGCAGAACTCTGCCATCTCAGGGTCATCTTTTTGGATTTTTTTTCATTTTCTTCTTTCCACCCTTGAGAGCTCGGGGGAAAGGGACTATTGACTCCAAATCATGTTCTGAAACTGAAAGATTTTCATTAAGATCTGGAACTGAGTTCTGTACATGACTCTGACTCTTGAACATACTAGGACTCTTACTCTGACTGAAAGAAAAATGCTGAGGCGAAACCGGTGATGCATCTTCCGCGACTTCTTGACGGTCCTCCTCAGATGGAGGTGCGGGCTCTTCATCTATTTCGTCGGACTCATTGTTGGTGCGGGGTTGCTGCTTCGAGGACTCAGACGTCCTCTTCTTCTGCCGGTGATGGTGGTGCTGCTCCTCTCCTTCCTCCAAGTTCTCCTCAGGTAGAGACTTGGCGGCTCCTTCCTTCTGTGCCCGTGTCCGATCATGTATGATCACGGTCCTTCCGCTCTTGAGGGACATATGATTCACATTATCATACGAAATGACCTCATGTTCAAATAAATAATTATCTGAATAATATACCTGATCACGAGGTCGGTTCTGGCCATGGATTATGCTATTCGGGTTGGCCTAAACCTGTGCGGGAATTGGGGTCATTGGCACCATCTGTTGGTCCTGGGTACGAGAGACACGATTCAAATCGGTTCTCATATCCAGATAGTCGTTCTGCATTTGTTGGACCCTATCAGACATGGTCTGGATCGCCAAGGTGAGGGACTCTAATTTGGTGGGCTGGGCTGGCTGATTTGCGGACGAGATTCTGTATTGGCCTTGCTGGCCATGCCGATACTGCTGCTGCTGGTTGGACGGTGCTGGGCCCTGCTGATATGTGCGCTGCTGCTGGTGGTGCTGCTGAGGCTGGTACCCTTGTTCGGACCTGGACTGAAAGCGCAGTGCGGGGACGGAGCTGGTTCCTTGGTAAGCTGGGGTAGGTCAGTGAGGCTGACCATTCCCCATCCCCGACTGTCTGTTGACGGGGTCACGGCTGTACCACAACCCGTTGATCTCGAACACCTGCGGAGGATCCTCATATCCGGTCTCCACTTGTAGGGGTGCATGCTGGTCCTGCTGGGTGTAAGTTTGATCTTCCACCCAGCCACTCTGAGGTCCCGGTGCCTGTCCTGTACAAGATGGACTCGATGTACATGTGTAGGTGGTGCAGAAGGGGCAGGTAGCTTCATCTTAGCTACCTTCTCAGTAAGTTCCTCCACTTGCTTCAGTAGGCGTGAGAGAGACTCAAGGTCAATGACCCTCTTGTGGATCTGCTCGACCATGGTTAACCTATCAGCAATCATCCCCATGCTGGGGATGAGGTCCTCGGTCAGATCCGCTACAGTCCTTCGGGTTGTCTCGTTCGATAGGATTGAGGGAGACAACTGATAGGCCCTGGTGGCCTGCGACCTGCCAGTTTCCACCATCTGCTCTAGGATCTTCCATACGGCGTGCTCATTATTGTTCAGATAACTTCCTCCATAGGCAGCACTGACTAACCCCTGCATCTCCGAGGTTAAACCACATAACAAGGCATGGACTAAGATCACCTTAGAAATGCCGTGACAGGGGCATTTCTGCACTAAGTCATTGAACCTATCCCAGGCATCATGGAAGGGTTCACTGGGTCCTTGGGAGAAACTGGCGATCTTCGTTCTCATTTGGTTAGTCCTACTGAGAGGGCAGAACTTCTTCAGAAATAGGTCCTTGAACTGCATCCAGGTTGTACATATCACCCCTAGATTTTTCAGCCAATGTGCTGCCTTATCTCCTAAGGCAAATGGGGTGGCCTTCAATCTAATGTAATCTTAGCCAACATTAGGATGGCTAAGATTGTTGCAAA
This sequence comes from Ottelia alismoides, assembly GCA_037367405.1. Taxonomy (NCBI): domain Eukaryota; kingdom Viridiplantae; phylum Streptophyta; class Magnoliopsida; order Alismatales; family Hydrocharitaceae; genus Ottelia; species Ottelia alismoides. Next base: position 824,103 of record JAZKJV010006356.1, on the reverse strand, counting down.
CCAGCTCGAAGTCTCGGAGGAAGGTATACGGTTCTTCATGGGCATTTCCGTTGAACTTCGGTAGCAGGCTAAGGAAGTGGGGTTTCAGCTCAAATGCTTCGGCGGGAACCGCTGGTGCCAACCAATTTTGTATCTCATTTTCCGCTGGGTTGTAGGCATCAACCATTGGTCTGTCGATTCCTCCTGCTACATTGATTTGTCCCACTCTAGCCGTGAGATCTGTATTTCTTTGTTTGGCTTCGGTAAGGCGATTAAGAATTTGACGCAATTGATCCTCATCCGGTGGTGGCTGCTTAGGCGACATCTTGTCCAATATTCCTGGGTATGAAATAAGATCGGTGTCAGAGGACAAATCAAGGAAGGGATTCTTACTGAGGCGATGGTCTTCCTCGGTAAGCTCGGAGGAGAGGAAAGGGTTGGTTTGAGAGTAACCACCCTGGGTATGAGGGAACCAGGACTCAAGAGGGTCATGAGTCCTGGGTGGTCCAAGGTGCGCTTGGGCCGATGAAGAGGAGTTTCGTGGGGGGCTTATAGAGAGATCGGTGAATAAAGAGTCGATATTCCCCAGTCACTCATCTTGATTTGGCGAGAAGAAGATAGGATTTTACTCCTACCTGAAGCAAGCAATTCAATCCAAGACCCTGGGTTCACACTCAACACCGTGAAGGACCCGAAACCGAGTCCAATTAATCTTGTAGATTTTAAGTGTGATTTTCAAGCAAGATAGAAAGGATTACACGACCTATAGGGAAGTCGGCTCAGAGCCGGATGCGTCTTCCCTGTTTAACCTGTCGCCTAAGATACCGTCGGTCCTTCCTTTCTTCGCTCCTATCCCAAGTCGATGGATTCAAAGACCACACCCCTATCTACCTAAAAGCAGGCAGAGGCTGACAAGGCCGGAACTTCACCCCAGGGGGTTACTGGCAGCTTGTCGCAAAGTACCGTAATTTTGCCCCTATCTACCTGAGACAGGCGGAGGCTACTTGGTACTAGTCATTGAACCTTAAATATTCGACTTGTGATATTTGCTAGGATTAGTCGGAACGTGATATGGAAGGCGGGGATTTGGGCTCTGCCTTAAGGTGTTCACACACACTCAAGTACCCTCACTCAGCCTGAAAACAAGGTCGGGGATTAATCTCCCGCAAACAATTTTTCCAATTTTATTATTTTTTTGGTCAATAATGTTTAACAGTCCCGATTTTAAGTTAAGTTCTCACTGTTTTAATCCAACCACACAGCACGCCTATCGTCCAGTCCCAATTTCCGTTTAAATTAAATTTGAAAAACAGAGGGGGAAGTCGAGAAAAGCCGATGCAAGAAAAACTATGATGCGTATGCTGAGTTAAGAAGACTTACAGTGATCCCTTCGCTTTTTATGCAGGATGCAAAACAGAATTGAAAACTTTTTACACTACATGCAAATGCAAGTGAAAAATCTGCTCCTAGACAAGCAGTTATATTAGCGAATGATGAACAATTTGATTTGGCTAAGTCCTGCGGTCTAAGTGCGTCTTTTAAGTGGTTGTGTGGTCCTAAAAATTACGAGCACAAGCAATTCGTAGATTGGCTCGAGGAGCCGCTAGTGCAAGCCTAAATTACC